>CM076569.1:552467497-553067497 GCA_034641835.2 Pinus albicaulis
CGATTTTCAGAGCATTTGGAGATCATTCGCCCCCTCAAAACGGCGAAAAATGCTCACTTTTTGCACATTCTGCCCGGCATATCAGCAGTCTGCAATTTTTTGGTTTTTTACACACAGGTGCAGTTTTGGAGGACTTATGGGTATCGGATTGGAGAAATTTCAGTTGCGCCGAAAAGTAGACACTCAGAGCTTTCCAGCGAGCCATCATGAGCCCCGTTTCAACACCAGGAAGGCTGCCAAATGTTTCCGGCAAGACAGGGGATCTTTTTCTGATGAAAATTTGAAGTATTTTTGTAATTTTTGAACCTCTAAAATTTGCTTTTTCCAAATGTGCGTTTAGCTATTTTTGCACATGAAAAATGATGTAAAGTCAATATAATTCCCATTTTTAGCATTTTTTAGATATTTTATGGGATATTTTGTGCCTTGGGCTTTGCAAAGCCTCAGGGACAAGTTTAGATATTTTGATTAGGCCAATGGGATAGCTAGTTGCACCATGAGGTTTTCCTCACTTGAGCCTATTTATTCCAAGGGCTTCATTGTAAAACAAGGCTGAACTTGAGAGAAGAATCAATATATTGGTCATATGAGCTTTGAAGAACATACTTATGTTATGATTTTGGACTGCCTCTTGGATGCTTTTGATGAATGATGAAGGGTTGTTGATGGATTCCATGACATGGTAGAATGGTATAGTGTTTCTTGCTTTGTTGTTGTCTTCTAGTTTTCATTCATGATACATACTTCTTGCAACTATAGATCAGTAGAGATTAGTTTTGAGATATGCCCATGGAGGCACCTCAAAGTTCCTGAATCTTCATAGCTTTATGTTTTCTTCTTCCTTAGTTATACTAAAGAATTCTTAACTGCTCTTTAGTAACTTAAGGTATTGTTGCTAGTTTTATAAGTTCTATGAATGTTGAGTAGGATGTATGGTGTGCCCTGCTTACCTATGATTGTCCATAGTTCTGTCCATAAAACTATCTCTTTGATTGATTAGCTTATCATCTTGTTGAACCAAGGAGGCCTAGTCCCGATCTAGCCCTTTGCCTAAAACTATGAAAGCTTGTTTGTCCAAGTGCCCAATAACTTAAAGACTGTGTTTAGGCGTTCCGGCATAGTTTATTGAGTTGTTAGTCTTTCTTATGTGTTTCCCCAAAGTCTGATAGCCATTTCCCGAAGTTAGAAGTTCTTATACTTTTATGCATGGCTGGAATGTTTGATTTCTATGTATTAATTAGCTCATAGTTACATTTAGCATGATTAATGGCTTGCTATAACATGTTTATGTCTGCTATCAACTAGTTACACTTGAAATCCCTTGTCTTTCACAAGCTTGATGTTCATTTACTCCATTTTGCCCAAAGATCCCTTCTACCGGGAATCAAATTGGCCCTACAGCAGCCTTACATCATCATCTCATAGCTTCCTTGACCTGTTTGACCCCATAGCCAAGTTGATCTAACTTCTTGTTATCCATTTTTATATCTTTGATCAGTTTTATCCCTCACAAACTTAAAAAACCAAAAATAAAAAAACTCACTTCATAACTAGCCTAATATCAGAACACCATAAGCAAACACACCGATATCTTTTATATATAATAGAGAGAGCCCTCTTTGAGTCCAGGAAGGCTAGGTCCTTGGGCTCCAAATCTTGGTTTGATGTTACATCGTCATTTGGCTTGCCAATCGGCCAAATCATGGGACCCTAACATAATGGCGATCACGGTGGGACTCTGAGTGTTAAAATAACTTAGATTCCCTAATCTTTCCAGCAGCCTTAAGAATACTATCTGATTGACTTATCCCACCGCTCACTGACATAGTAATGATCACGGTGGGACCTTCCGAGTTAGTGACAATCTAAGTACACCTTAGAATTCTCGAAGTCTCAATCAAACTTAGAAAACTTAAGTGTTGTTTGAAGAGTAGAAGCTAGCTTTTTCACCATCTTAGCAAAATGATGAGTCAGTAAAGGAAACTTTTCCAAACCTCGTAGGCACATAAAACTCAAAAAACCCCAAAACAACTCCCTTAGATTGGTTTTTGTAAGTATTGGTGGTGGACCATACACACATATCTCAAAACAAACAAGTTCCACCTGGCGACTCCACTAGCCTCCAGTAGGCCTTACTATTTTATCGAACTCTAGGTTACTATCCGATCAACCTACCCCATCGCTCACTAACATAGCGGGAGATGGTGGGACATTGAGTACATGACAGTCTAGCAAACTCTTATAGACTCTTTAGTCCTTTAGATACTTAAACAAGCAAGCAGCCCATATACCCATTTAGAGTAAACTCTTTTTGTTCTCATCACCCTAGCAAAGTGTTGAAACAAGTCTAGGATACTTTAACAAACCATAGGCTGCACATAAAACTCAGAAAAACCTTAAAAACATTTCCAGTTTAGTTACTGGTGGTGGACCATAGCTACATCTCTACAAAAACAACCAAGTTCCACCTGGCGACTCCACAACTCCCAATAGACCTAAAGACTCCACTGGAGGAAGAACCTAAAACATGACTGGTCATCTTAGAAAGAAAAAGCACTCAGGCCTTAGTTGGATTCAAGAAATTATTGTCTTTATCTGTAACTATGTTCTATCCTACTTTGAGCCTGATCAAGAATACACCGATGAGATCTACATTGATCATTGGAAAGATCTCAAACCTCAAAAAGCTAAGCCTCAAATTTCGGACCATGAGCAGGCTTGTACACCTGTGCTTACCCCAGATTCACCTATGGAAAACCTAGCAAAACATGAGCCTCATGCTACCTTTCCCACTCTGGCTGAAACCTCAAATAGTCATAAATCTCTTTTTACACTACCTATATCCACAAAGGTCCCAAAAATATACAAGCCTCTGGTTTTACCTCCCATCTTCCGAGCCCTCCCTGCAAATCTTCAAAATAAATTACCCAGATTTGATGGAGAAAGCTCCAAAGTCACCGCTGAAGAGCACGTCCAAAATCTTGAGGATTTACTTGACCTTTATGAAATAGAAGAAGATGATGTGTGTATTAGAATGTTCACCTTATCATTACAAGGAAAAATTAAGAGTTGGTTTAAAGACCTTCCAGCTGCAAGCATTACCAATTTTCATTAGTTCACTCAAATCTTCCTAGATAGGTGGTTGGTCATGGGTAATAAAGTTCTCATCATAAAGGAATACAATCAGTTAAAAAGACAACTAGGGGAGACAATACAAAACTTTTCAGCCAGGTTCAATAAAGTATACCATGCAATGCCTGCCAACTTAAAGCCACCCCTCGGATGTGCTCTCTTGCACTATCCAGATTCTTTTGACCCAAAGATGGTTTTCCAGATAAGAAATAAAGATCCTTTGACCCTAGAAGAAATGCAAAGGATAGCAGTTGATGTAGAATTCAACATACTAAATAGGGAGGCACAGCTAAGAACCATAGAGAAAGACAAAGCAAATCAAGAGAGACTAATATCTTCAGAGGAAAAGTTGGAAAAATTGGTATGTATGTTCGGCAAACTAGAGCATCTACTTGACAGGAAAAGAGAAAAACACAAAATTAAGGTGAACACTGCTTATTCAAACCGACCTACACTTCTTCCTCAGGATGAACACACTCGACTATTACAAGACAAGAGTTATAAACAAAATGTGCCTAATGGGAAAGTTGCAAATAAAAACATAGAGGAATGCTCTAAAGAGACTATCAGCCATTTTGAAATCACAGATTCTAAAATGGAAGAAGAATCAAAACCTTTAGGTTCTCTACCCTTATGCTTTAAATCATTCCAGACTTTGAAAGAAAATTTGCATCCTAAAGATCTCTCAGCAGTTATTCAGGAAAACCCTGCTCAAGTTAACTCTCACCTAAATCAAGAAGAGCTAATTGAAGAGGAATTCAAATCTGAGATAGAAGATAAATCAGAACCTGTAGGGTCTCTACCTTTATGTTGGGAGTCATTTGAGTTCATAAAATCAAATTGGCCTCCTAAAAATCTATCAGAAAAAACTCATGAATTACATGCTAACTATCCTCAACATCACAAAGAATTGGTTGAAGATGAAAACAAGCAAGAAATGAAAGAGAACCCACAGGATCTATCTAAGGGCATAAGTGATGATTCATCATCTCTCATAGGTGAATCCCAAAAAGACATTCATCCTTCAAATCATATTTCCCAAGAGAAAGAGGATTACCGTAGAGAAATGAAAATGCCTCCCTTTTTAACTGAAGAGGAAATAGATCAACTTATAAACATGCAGACAACCTTTGAAACTTCATATAACCAAAAATTTTCTGATCTTTCTCCTGTTAATCTTGCATATCATAAGTCAAAAAAAAGATTTGTAAATGAATTTGAAGAAAAGCAATATGATAGTCCAATATGCATGGCTGGTGACATTACTTATATTAATGATTCTCTAAGGTTTGATCAATATGTTGATGATTATGATTTCCAAACAGAAACTAACTTTGCAGAACACTCAGCTTTTGATTTTTGGGAGGAAGCTCAGTTTCATAAACTTGAGAAAAGTAAGCAGCCATTACAGGTCATCTATGACACTGATGAGGAGAGCATTGAGAGTTTAGAAGTAAGTGAAGAGCCTCGGACTCTTTGCTCCACTTCACTTCAATCCATCAGAGATAACATTCACATAATTGGAAATCAACAGTCTTTCAGCTTTGATGATGAGGTTGAGGAGGATGATGAAATTCCTGAGCATGTTGTAAATGAGAAGCCTTTTCCTGAAATGGTTGAAGAAGTCATTTTGAACATGGAAGCTTCCTTAATTCCAGATTTGCAGCCACCAATTTCCATTGAGTCACAAATTGCAGATAAAGAAAAAGAGGCTGATAAACACATAAGAGTCATAAAGACCATTCTTTACCTGTCAAATCTCATCAAATATGTTTCTCCAAGAATTTTAGTCCTTGATTCATGCTACTACAAGATTACTTCCGCTACTAGTATTCTTAGGTCATCTCAAGTTACTATTAAAAATTCTCCCCAGCTCTGCTCCTTGGATAGACTTTTCTTCTCTTTCACACGAGATCCTTTGTTCTCTCTCTTCTTATCCAAATATGCATTCTACAAAAATGACTCCTTTCCCATCACCTATCAATATGTACTCAGATTTATTATAAAACGAAATAAATCCAACACTTTTTCTCTATGGTTTGCTTATCCCTTTCAATGTTTCAAACATATTGTTGTTGTCTAATATATTACGCTAATATTTTGTATTGAATTATTCTTTAGAATTCCACAATAAGTTGAATTAATATCTTTGTAATATTCAAATGAGTAGTTTTAATTTTCTTTGATATCACCTAATTCCAAATTCATCCACTTTCCTCACTTTAGTGTGGTGGCTGAGTTAGTTTGATTTAACACCCATGGATAGATCCCATATTTCCCCTTTAATCATGAATGTGGATCGGTTTTGAATCCAATCACACAATGTTGCTAGTGCTTTTCTCAGTTCTCATAAGAGTCACAACCACAATGCACAATCCCACGTAAACCCCAAATTCTATAGCCCTTATCACTTGATCTTTACTTAGATTTATTATGTACTAGAGAAATAGGACTAAGGGGTGAAGTGAAAAGGTGCTTAAGGCCTATCACCCTTATGTGTTTCTTAATTAATGTTATAAAAAAAGTACCAAACCATCTAACCTTAAACACTTATCTCACTTTCCTCATGGCTTTGCATGCAACCAACACTAGTGACTGGGAACAAAATCTCTTCGATATTAGGATCTTGATGTTATCCTTTGTGTTGTCCTTTATTGCAACACTCTAACCCGATGGCATTTTCTTCGATACAATCTGAGGTGGTCCCCACCACCTTTAAAAAACTTAACAATCTCCTTATTCCATTATTTCTTATTGACGAGGCCACCTCATTGCTCTTCGAAGCTCTTCAAACTATCTGCTTCCATGGTAGGGCAACAACGGTAGAGTGGTGGCAACAACATATGTAAAATTTTCTGTCTGTCGGGCATGTTAATAGACAATACCACTCACCGCATGTTGGAAATCATAACTATTCTATGCTTTTTAGTGGTAGTAGCGATAGACAGAACTTCAAATGAGGGGAATATCTCCATCTCTCAGCCCCATCAGTTGATAGACTGGACTAATAAATCTTATATTGGCACTGAAAAAGGCATCGTCGGTGTCATGTGAATACTATCTTCTGCAACTGATAGGATGATAGACGTGAACTCTCTTGATGGATTATTTGATGTTCATTTAAATCGGGGTTTTCACTAATTTTCCAAGTTATAATGATTTTGGCTTCTAATAAAGGCCAAATCCCAATCTAATTTCTTCAACAAGGCTTACGACGTGAGTCTTAAATAAAATTGAGACCAAATAACAAATACTTGTGCTATAGAATCGATATCATACCGAGACTACTCCTACAACAATAGCTCCTCAGACATATTTATAATGATAATTTAATTCTTCAATCAAAATTTGACTATGATAGTTTTGTCTAGCACATCCCTCTTGCCAGCAAGGGTTTGATTTTTTCCACACTTAGTCACAAATTTACACCCACTCACAAATTTATCATTCATATTAACTTGAACACAGAAATACCAAGTACACATGATCAAATATATTTACACCAAATTCCTTTTCTCAAACTTATAAAACTTTGGCTTCATTATACTCATTTATGGGCTTTCTCTACCCTAGCCACACTATGCTTGCAGTTTTACAAAGATTTTATATAAGCAAGTATGATAACACAATTGGTTTCAAGTCCTAAACTAGCTCCTATGATCTCTATTGACTCATCCCTATATTCTCTTAGATCCTACAAATCATCTAACTCCTCAAAAATTCTCTCCAAATAGTGCATTACATATTGATGAGGAATTTGTTCCTCATTTGCTAAATAAATCTATATTTAGACTAGAAAATCAATCTCCTACCTTTAATAGCATTATTTCACTTAAGTTAAATTAATGGAACCCACTCCTTTTAGTAAATGTGGCAAGTCCTTGTTGGGCCATACTATTGTTACCCTTTTCCACGCCCTATCCTACGTTTTTTTCTACAAAGTATCCTACTTTACCTATTTTTGTACCCTAAAACCCCTCCATGTTAACTGAAATGTGTTAATTTACAATGGAGGTAAGAATCATTAATTAAGGTTGTTTTCACATATCTTTGGTTGATTTAAGTAGGTGTTAAATGAATTTATATTTCTTGACTCGTTAATTACTGATTCATAGATTGGATTCTTAAATAATAGGGATGATGCTTTAGTACATGACATGTCATCAAGGACCCAGTACCAGTTCAAAGAATATATATCAAGAAACCATTTTGTACTCATTCCAATGCTTTATTTGGTACTCTACTCCAGGATCAGTACCAATCAATTGTCGACATCCCAAAGATATCTTCTCTTGTTAGTGAGCTTAGTGTTGGTTATCTCAGTCCAAAGATAGCATCACCAATTAAAAATTCAGATACAATGAGGGTGAAGTGATCTTGGGGGATTTAGCTTAGCTTAATTTAATCCAAATCACATATGTATTTACTTTTCTCGGTTATATTGTTGCAACTATTTTTCCAGGCCTAAACTCTTTAAAGAGGCCTAGTGTTTGTATGAGAGGTTATGCATATGTACATAGAGCGAATCAAAGAATGAAAGGATTGATATTAAACACCATTTGACTCTGTTATTTTTTAAGTATTGAAACCTTTGGACTTATGTTTTATTGAAGTTTAATATAATCGTCTCGACTTTTATATATATTCGTGGATTTATGTCTTTTTGATTCGTAGGTTATTGAGTTAAGTTAAACTTGTTCTAGGTCGTGGCAAGGGCCCACCACATACCTCAGCCAAGTTTTGTATGAATTTTTGGTTAAGTAGAAGGAAGTTTTTGAATTATGTAGCAGAACACTTAACTTTTGTTTTTGTTTGTTGGTAATTCTGAGAATTTTTGTGCTTAGAATTGTACTTAGATTTCGTTTGAAAGTTCCTGTAGATATGGAGGTTATGATAGCAGGATAGATGTTTATTGATTATTTTGTGAGTTTATAAATCGTCTTCATAAATATTCTCTGCAAGTTATCGATCACTTTGGTTGATTTCGAGATCTTGTAATACACTTCAGTTAGTAAAAATTTCCAAAGATGAG
Source organism: Pinus albicaulis (assembly GCA_034641835.2). Classification (NCBI taxonomy): domain Eukaryota; kingdom Viridiplantae; phylum Streptophyta; class Pinopsida; order Pinales; family Pinaceae; genus Pinus; species Pinus albicaulis. The sequence goes on from CM076569.1 coordinate 552,475,662, forward strand.
CTCTTACAGTTTTAAATCAAATCCTTTGTTCTAAATGGTACGATTTATTTATGCATGTATCTGTATGTTTTTGGCGAAAAACTCTGATATTTGGTTCAGGGATGGTGTGAAGTTTGATTAGGAACATTGTCTCATTTATTTCATTGAGAAACTATGTGTTAATTTTTGAGTGCAATGACATGTTTTCATAGTTAATTTTGAGTTATATTTACTGATTCAAGGATCTGAGAGTTACTTTTTTTCTTGCTCAGGTAGTTAGGAGACTGGTGTCATTTTAATACTTAGTTAGTTTTGAATTGGTCATTTTCCATTACTCAGTTAATTTTGAATTACAAAAACTCTGTGTTTTTTTATCAAATCGTTTGGTTGATTTCCATTGGATTTGTTAGCTACGAAATAGTATGAATGATTTCTCAAGAACATTGTTGAGTTTATCTTTCGATTTGTAGCACCCTAGGGATTAGTTTGTATAAGTGATTTTTGAATATAATGAATTGTTGAATATGATTGAGAACATAGTTTGTGGTGATTGTTAAGTTTGGCTTTTGAAAGAATATTTAGTTAGTTGAAAAATAATAAATATGGTAATGTAAAATCCACATTTATAAGGAATGGACCTTCTCTAAATATTGTGTATTGTAGAAATTATACCAATGGATTCAATCTGATCTTGTGATGTACTAAAACAAGATACTTAACACTTCTACAATATTTTCATAATATAAAACATGATCTCTCAATCACATGCAAGTAAGAGAAAGAAGTAAATCAATCACACAACACAAGATATTCTTGGGGAAAGCAACTGCTCACAACCCTGCTATCATATATTGTATAAAGTCAAGTAATCATGAAACAATACAATTTATTCTTTCTCAAGAGAATCTCCCACACTCTACCAATTGTCTCACATTGATCTAAGAAAAATTGGACAAACACATAGCCAATTCCTTGCCTTCCTTCAACCTGCCTTGCTCACGCAATTATTAGGGAAATAAGCTCCTATTAAATAAGAAATTCACCCTTCCTTGATTGTGATATCCATCATGGCATCCTCATGGATTTATAATTTCACATGGGAAATTCTCTAAAACTACAACTGATAGCTATGTTCCCTTTAACCTCTATCTCAACTGGGTCATCCTTAGAACTGACATGCATGTAGCTATTAATAGTGAATCATCGGTTATCTAATTGATCACTACGTGTGAATTAAATCTAATTTAATTCAATGGACCTCTCACTAATTCATCACTCAGTTAGAGCTATTTAAACTGATTTTAACTCAATTAATTGAGTTAGTTTATTACACCTGCACCCCACTAGTGCGTTAACTGCAACTGGACCCCCAATATATTAGGATCACTCTACATGCCTCATCTTAGACCCTCAACTCAAATTTATTGAGCTAACTCAGTCATCATGACTTAGTTAACTGATACAAGCTGTTATGAGATGAAATTACAATTTATTGTCTAATTTATTTAAGGGAAAAATAAATTAGACACCCACATTCCTCATCGATGTGTAACTGAAATTCCTCACTAATGTGTGGGTGATTTTTTTGTCCTTTCTGGTTTCCAATTTCATTGTTTCTTGTTGCAAATTTCAACAATCCTTATCAACAATAAATGAATTCAATATATCCCAATCTGGTACCTTTGGAATGTTATGCATACAACACTTATCTAGTGTCGTTTGCACCTACAACTCCTAAAACTGAATAGCCTCTCAACAACTAAATCAATATAATTCATCTATAATTACATTCTTCTAACTACTTCTAGCTACTGCACCTGTCTACTGGACTCTCTGCATTGTTGTTGACACTTGCATCCATGCCCTCTGCACTGCTGCCAAATCTGATCTATGCTCCAGTATCTGACATTCGTCACTCTGATTTCTGTCTTCCTGACATCTGACAGCATCAATCCAATCGATCCTTCCTACTACTATTGTATTGTGGGCTCCTCATAGCTAGTTTCGATCCATGAGACACACCATCTCAATGGACCCTACCCAAATTTATTCTTGGGATTATATTTTCACATCGCCCCACCTCTCACCTGGAGGTATAGCTTCATGTACTCCCTCTACCCATCTGGCTCGAAATTTCCCCCTCCTAGAGGTCTCTTCTTGAGTGGACTCTTCCACTCGGACTCCTCTCTACTTCTCCAAATGTGGCTGCTCCACAACCTTCTGAATCTGCTTTTGAGGCTGCATGTTGAGAGGTAATTTGTGCTCTCTCTCAACCACCAAGTCAATAACCTCTGCTTTTATCCTCAAAGCTTTGCATGCATCTAGTACCTCAAGTGCATACAGGTTCTTGACTCGCGCACATTGTAATTGTCCCGACGTCACAAAATTTTCTAAAAAAAGGGTTGATTTTAAATCAACGATATATCCCTCATCCGAGCTCCGATTTGACCGATTTTTTTTTAATTTGGGTATTTTTTCGCAAGGAATCTAAATATGCTATTTGTTTTTGAAAAATATGCATCAAAATTTTCATATACTCTCTGCAAACTCTCTGCCCAAAAAATTCTTTCTCTGATACCATGTAGAAATTATACCAATGGATTCAATCCGATCTCGTGATGTACTAAAACAAGATATTGAATCCTTCTACAATATTTGTGGAATATAAAACACGATCGCTCAATCACATGCAAGTAAGAGAAAGAAGTAAATCAATCGCACAACACAAGATATTATTGGGGAAAGCAATTGCTCAAAACCCCGCTATCATATATTGTATAAAGTCAAGGAATCATGAAACAATACAATGCATTCTTGCTCACAATAATATCTCGTACTCTACCAATTGTCTCACACTTATATAGGAAAAATTGGACAAACACATAGCCAATTCTTTTCCTTCCTTCAGCCTGCCCTGATCACGCAATTCCTAGGGAAATAAGCCCGTAATAAATAGGAAATTCAGCCTTCCTTGATTGTGTAATCCATCATGGCATCCTCATAGCTTTATAATTTCACATGGGCAATTCTCTAAAAATACAACTAGTAGTTATGTTCCCTTTAACCTCTATCTCAAATGGGCATCCTCAGTCTAAAATGGGCATCCTCAGAACTGACATGCATGCAGCTATTAATAGTGAATCATCAATTATCTGATTGATCACTACGTGTGAATTAAATCTAATTTAATTCACTGGACCTCTCACTAATTCATCACTTAGTTATAACTAGTTAAACTGATGTTAACTCAATTAATTGACTTAATTGATTACACATGCACCCCACTAGTGCATTAACTACAACTGGACCCCCAAGATATTAGGATCACTCTACATGCCTCATCTTAGACTCTCAACTAGAATCTCTTAAGCTAACTCAATCATCATGACTTAGTTAACTCATACAAGTTGTTATGAGATGAAATTACAATTTATTATCTAATTTATTTAAGGGAAAAATAAATTAGACACCCACATTCCTCACCAGTGTGTAACCTCACTAGTATGTAACTGAAATTCCTGACTAATGTGTGGGTGATTTTTTTGTCCTTTCTAGTTGTGAATTTCATTGTTTCTTGTTACAAATTTCAACATGTATTTCCATGGTACTTAGGTCACTAACCATGCGTCTAAGGTTGGCTTTGCATTTAGAAAATATGAAATACTTGAAATTTATTAATTTCTTCAGAAAAGGGAAGTTGTTTCTTAAAAAATGTGTCCAGGTTCAGTTTTGCACTCTATAAATTATGAAATATTTCAAATTGAATGGCCTTCTAAAAAAAGGAAAGTTGACTACTATCAGACACGTGTCGATACCATTCATAATAGATGCACCAATTTCAATAAGGAATTTGTTTTACATATAAAGCATTATTTTACACGCAAGATATATATTTTGTTCACAATATGATTCTTATGTCTTAATATGTTGTCCTTGATGGAAACTCTCTGGCAATAATGGAGTATATGTCTTCTGGAGAAGCACAATAGTTTGCAGAAGTTCTAACAAAAGAAATGTGTAAAGTCCAGTAGAAGTTGGTTAATATTCATAATTGAAGGTTTTATACGTGGTTTAGTACATGCCAAGTCGCGTATACACGCAGACAAGAACAATCCAAGTAGTGTATGCCTTTTGCGCTCTAACATTATAATACCAGGGGGTATTACCATGGTTTTAGCCCACAATATTGAGTGTTGTGTCATCTATTTGATTTCGTCCAAGAATACCATCAGCACTTGTGTGGTTTTGGCTCATGGTATTAGGAAAGGCTAAATCTATATAAGGAGAAGAAGATCATAGTGAAAAGTGTGTGCAGGTGTAAGGGTTGTTGCTAAATACTTCTCTCTGAAGTATATCTGCATGGGATGAACTATTTTAATGGTAGATCTGAAACTATGATGCACCCTTGGATACAATGATGGATCAGGATCTCTAGACCTGAAATGACTATGTATTTGATCTATTAATGAGATGATTGGATATGAGACCTAGTGCATGTTTGTTGAAGTGAAGTGAATAAATCTAGGTAAGTCTATAGATCTGAAACATTCTGCAAAATTAATATTTACAGATCTATATGCTAGTTCGTCTCGGTGAAAGTGTGTATATCCATAGCTTTGTCTCAGTTAAAGCATGTATGGAAGTCAGTGTTTGCTGAATCTTGCTGGAGAGATTATCTGTTTAATACTACTATATTTTTTTTGTCTGTTAATGAAGTCTTTATGTAGATCTGGGTTGTTTGAATACTGTATATGCTGCTAAGTTGAATATATACAAATTTGATCAATGAGTGATTAAATATTAATAATGATGCTGACTGAATAAGGTTTCTGCAAATCTGAAAAAATATATGGTTGAAAGCCTTAGATCTGGTTCTGATACTGTTCATATTCTGGAAACTTATTATTCTCAGATCTATACGCAGGTTGGTATGAAGGAAAGCGCATAAACACACGGGTTCAGTAAAGTGAAGTAGCGTATGCATTTTAAGATAATGAATGATCAGGGTTGAGTTGATTCTGCATGCTGACTCTGAAATCTGGTTTATTACTATAATATGGTTACAGTGATCTCACTATTTTGATTGAGGTTTCGGTTGAGTTTATTGGTTTTTATCTTTATGCTGAGTTGTGTTGAATTTGTGGGATCTAGTGTGAAAATTGATGAAACGTGGTCTGCAATCAAGATGGGATAGCATCTATCAGGCCTCCTCTCTTCAACGAAAACAAATTAATCTTCTAGAATACAAGGACAAGATCCTATCTTCAGTCTCTTGGAGTAGATGTATGGGCTATAGTTTAAGTTGGTTATCAATATCCATCTTCAGTTCCAGCAGATCTAACAGCAAGAAAGAACTATGAAACCAATGCAAAGGTGGTCAATGCATTATTGGGAATTTTCATTGAATCAGAATTTTTCAAAGTCATGCTGTTGAATACAACAAAGGAGATATGGGACAAAAGCATTCTGAGATAGGAAGGTGATGTCAAGGTAAAAATTGCTAAACTCCAAACTCTCAGAATTCAATATGAAAAACTCAGAATGCATAATGAGGAAAGAATTGCTAGTTTCTTTTTGCGTCTAGATGATATTGTAAATCATGTGAGAAATATTGGTGAAACCATAATTGACACTACTCTAGTAGAAAAGTTTTTAATATCTCTAACTCCCAAATTTGAGTCAAAAGTGTCTTCTATTGAAGAGAAGCAGGATCTAAAAACTCTTACTATTTTTCAACTTCATGGGATTTTGACTACGTGTGAAATGAGGAAAAGAGGTCCATATGAATTCAAAGAAGTTGTCTTTAGAGCTACTGCAAAAGGCAAGGAAGTAGAAGAACAAGAAGGATCAGGGTATGTTTTAGAAGAATATGAGATAAATTTTGTAAAGAAGCTACAACTTGGCACTGGAAGGTTCAGAGGTAAGCTTCCTTTTAAATGTTTTGCTTGTGGAAGAGTTGGTCATTATGCTGCTAAATGTCCCCATAAAGATAATCATGAAAAGGGAAAGGAAGTGGCAAAAGGAAATAAGAAAAAGTTTATCAATAGAAAAATCTATTATACTCATGAAGATAGTGATCGTCTATCAAATAGTGAAGAAGGAGAATCTGATCAAGATATTAGACTACTCATGGATTTTGAAAAAGAATCTAGTGAGTCTAAAGATACTTTCATGGATGCAATAGAATAAAATGATTTTCTTGAAGAAATAAATCAACTCAAAATATGTTTGGAAGAAAACAAAATTTCCATAGATACTCTAAAGAATCAGCTTATAGAAAAGGAGAAGCACAATGAGAAATTAGAATGTGAAATATTAAGTCTAAGAAAGGAAATTGAGAAAGTGAAAACTTTAAATCTTAGATTTGCTAAAGGATCTGAAACCTTAGATGAAATTATCAAGGTACAACGCTCTCCTCTTATAAAGATGGGTCTTGGATATATCGGAGAATCCACTCAGTCTTCAGCACCAAGCTATCTAAATGTAGCTAAAGCCAGCGAGCAACATTTTGCCACTCAGCAAAAGAGCAAAGAGATTTCCCAGGTAAAGCATGACCACTTAAATTCAAGGATGAACAATAACAGAAATATCAATTAGCAGGCAAACATAAATATAAGGTTTCATGATCACAGAAATTTCTTCTTTAATGGACAATGTTTCTCATGTCATAATTTTGGTCATAAAGTTTTACAATGTGTTGCATACAAAACCATCATGACCAGAGAAGCTAGAAAGCACAGAAATGAGACTGGAGTAAAGAAGAACAATTACAACAACTTTTCTCCTCTTCAAGGCGAAATTGAATGTTCTTATTTCAATAAATTTGGACATGAATAATCTGAATGCAGGAGCAAACTTCAACCAAAAGAACATATACCCACAAATTCCAAGGTATGGAGAAAGAAGGACTCACGGGTTGAAAGTTGTGGCATAGCGTTATTTGCAGAAGGAGAATAAAATCAATGGTACATTGATAGCGAATGCTCAAAAAACATGACAGGTGATAAAAATAAACTTCTTACATATAATGCATTAGAGAAAGAAAGGAATTTTACTTTTGGAAATGACTCTCCTACTATCATTAAGGGTAAAGGTTATGTGTTTCTAAAAGAAAAGGTTAAAGCTAGAAATGTTATGTATGTGGATGGGTTGAAGCATAATTTGTTGAGTGTAAGACAAATGTGTGATCAAGGAAATGAAGTTGTCTTTAGTTCAAAAGAATGTGTAGTACGTGAACTTGACACAGGAAAAATAGTAATAAAAGGAACTAGAACACCAAGCAATCTGTATATATTGAAAGGTGGCCAAGAGCAATGCTACTTATATAAATCTACAGAAAATTGGTTATGGCATAGAAGATTGGGACATTTGAGCTTCTCTCAAATAAGAAAATCTAACAGACTCAAATCTGTTCGTGATCTTCCCAGCATCACTCTGCCTGAAAGTACCATATGAAAATCATGCCAATTTGGTAAGAAAACCAGGGTGCAATTCAATGCCAAAGAAGGATCAGCAAGTAAGCCTCTTGAACTTATACATACTGATCTATGTGGTACTATAAGGAAAAATTCACCTCGTGGAGAATAATACTATATTCTATTTATTGATGACTTCTCTAGAATGTGTTGGATCAGTTTACTAAAACATAAAGATGAAGCATTTGAAAATTTTAAGATCTTCAAAGCTTTGGTTGAAAATGAATTAGATCTAAAAATAAAACGTCTTAGATCTAACCGAGGAGGAGAATATATATCAGATGAATTATTTGATTTTTGTGAACATTATGGCATAAAAAAACAGTTTTATGTAGCTACTCTACAACAAAATGGCGTGGCAGAAAGAATGAATAGAACAATTCAACAGATGGTTCGTGCTATGCTTGATGAATTTGGAACTCCTGATACCTTTTGGGGAGAAGCAGCACATACTGCAGTAACTATTCTCAACAAGGCTCATGTTCGTGTGAACAGTGATAAAACTCCTTATGAACTCTGGTATGGTAATCTTCCCACTGTGAAGCACTTTAGAGTTTTTGGAAGAAAATGATTAATCAAGAACAATGATGAAAAAATTGTTAAGTTTGAGCCTAGAGCAGATGAAGGAATATTTCTTGGTTACTCTTCTAAAAGTAAAGCATATAAATGTTACAATAAAAGACTTTGGAAGATTGTTGAACGTATTGATGCTGTAATTGATGAGTCTCTCACAGCTTCTAAAAGGGAAATAACAACAACAAATGAAGATGATGATGATGTATATTTTCCCTCATCAAATAACAACAACATAGAAGGAGAACCTAATGAAGCACTGGAAGAAGATATATTAGAAAAGGCTCCATCCAGGTATGTTCAAAAGAATCATCCAGAATCTCAATTTATGGGAGAAAAGGGATTAGGTATCCAAACAAGAAGAACTCATGTAGGATCCCCTAGCTACCCAGAATTCTTATCCACTATTGAACCATAGAATGTAAATCAAGCTAGTAAAGTTGAATGTTGGATTGAAGCCATGAATGAAGAACTTGATCAAATTGAAAAGAATCAAACTTGGGAGTTGGTTCCAAGACCTCATGATAAAAATGTTATTGGAACAAAATGGATATTCAAAAACAAGTTAAATGAAAATGGAGATGTTATTAGAAACAAAGCTAGACTTGTTTGTAAAGGGTATGCTCAACAAGAAGGTATAGACTTTGAAGAAAAAATTTCTCCTGTAGCCAGACTTGAAGCCATAAGAATGTTTCTTGCTTTTTCAAGTTTTCAACAATTCAAAGTTTATCAAATGGATGTAAAATCTACTTTCCTCAATGGTGATCTAGAAGAAGAATTTTATATAGAACAACCAGAAGGATTCATTCAAGGAAATGATGAAAAAATTGTTTACAAACTTAAAAAGGCTTTATATGGTCTAAACAGGTTCTTCAGGCATGGTACTATCGTCTTGAAAAATTTCTTCAACAACAAGGTTTCACAAAGGGATCTGCTGACAATAACTTATGCACAAAAATTGAGAATGATAAACTATTAATTATTGTTGTGTATGTTGATGACATCATTTTTGGAAGTAATGAAGAGTCCATGAGTCAGAAATTTGCTTCTGTTATGCAGCAAGAATTTGAAATGTCATTACTTGGGGAGCTAACATATTTTCTTGGCTTACAAGTGCAACAAGAAACATATAGCATATTTCTATCACAAGCAAAATATCTCAAGAAAACTATGAAGAAGTATGAGATGGAAGGCTGTAAACTCGTGAGTACTCCAATGGTAACTAGATGCAACCTTAGTTCTCATGATGATTCTCTCTTGGTGAATCAACCAAAATATAGATCTATGATTGGAAGCCTGCTTTATCTAACCGGTACAAGACTAGACATTATGCATGCAGTTGGAATTGTTGGATGATTCCAAGCTAATCCAAAAGAGTCACACCTTCGGGCTGTAAAAATAATATTCAAATATCTACAAAGGACTCAAGACTTTGGTCTATGGTATCCATAGAATTTTTATCTCTCTCTTCATGCTTATACAGATGCGGATTGGGCTGGAAATATTGATGATCGAAAGAGCACTAGTGGTGGCGCATTCTACATGGGGCCCCGATTAGTATCTTGGTTCAGCAAGAAACAAATTTATATTGCCTTATCTACAGCAGAAGAAAAATATGTGGTTGTCGCATCATAATGCACACAAATTCTTTGTATGATGCAGACATTACAAGATATTCAAATCAAATTTTCATCTCCCATCTCCATTCTATGTGATAATACAAGTACCATCAGCATCTCAAAAAATCCTGTTATGCATTCCAAGACCAAGCACACTCCTATCAAGTATCACTTCTTACGTGAACAAGTTCTTGAAAAAAAGGTCAAATTGGAGTATGTTCCCTCCAAAGGACAAGTTTCTGATATATTTACTAAACCTCTTCCCAGGGAAGCATTCAAATATCTCAGACAGAAGTTGGGAGTTGTCTCTGCCTCTCTTATCAATTCTGCTTAATATCATAAGAGTAAATTCGGTACGCTGGTTGCATAAAGGTGAATCATGTATATACGCGAGTTTATGTGCATAAAACCGTGTACAGTTTTTGGCTGACAGAAATTCTCTGGGTCAGCTTCCAGAACAGTCTGTGGCGTTGTTGGGTAAACTCTGTTGTTGTTCCAATATTTATCTTTCTGTACCTCTCCTTGATATTTATCTCCTTGATGAAGATTCTTTGATGAATTGGTTTTTGAAAGTGTTCAGGAAGAACAGGTTTAGGGGGAGCACTTTGCTTGCTTAAAAGAGTGCATTGTTGGCACTATGTTGGTTGCTATTATGATCTCCTGTTTGAGATTCTTTGGTCTTATATGTTATTTGATGAAAAGGTCATGATGATACCTATGGTGTAAAAATTTTATATTCAGTCATGTAAGGACTTGTTTAAACTTGTAAACCCACTTGGTTGGGTAGTTGAGTCAAATATGTAAATCCACTTGGTTGGATCAGTGATGTAAGTATGAGTCCTTGGTGATAGGATTAGTCATACTCGGTTGAGTTAAAGAGTCGTGTATTTCATTAAAATTATGTCTGCATATGCTCAGGGGGAACAATTGTCCGCCCTTTGCTCGTGATGTCAAAGGGGGAGAGTGTTTGTTGTTTGAATAATGTTTATGTATCTACAGGATGTGGTGATCAAACTCCATCATGGTTTCCATCAAGTCCAAAGGGGGAGATTGTTGGCAATATGATTCTTATGTCTTAATATGTTGTCCTTGATGGCAACTCTTTGGAAAATAATGGAGTATATGTCTTCTGGAGAAGCACAATAGTTTGCATAAGGTCTAATAGAAGAAATGTGTAAATTCCAGCAGAAGTTGGTTAATATTCATAATTGAAGGTTATATACGTGTTTTAGTACATGCCAAGTCGCGTATACACGCGGACAAGAACGATCCAAGTAGTGTATGTCTTTTGTGCTCTAAAATTGTAATACCATGGGGCATTACTGTGGTTTTAGCCCACAATATTGAGTGTTGTGTCGTCTATTTGATTCCGTCCAAGAATACCATCGGCACTTGTGTGGTTTTGGCTTATGGTATTAGGAAAGGCTAAATCTATACAAGGAGAAGAAGATCATAGTGAAAAGTGTGTGCAGGTGTAAGGGTTGTTACTGAATACTTCTCTCTGAAGTATATTTGCATGGGATGGACTTTGTTTAATGGTAGATCTGAAACTATGATGCACCCTTGGATACAATGATGGATCAGGATCTCTAGACCTTAAATGACTATGTATTTGATCTATTAACGAGATGATTGGATCTGATACCTGGCGAATGTTTGCTGAAGTGAAGTGAAGAAATCTGGGTAAGCCTATAGATCTGAAACATTCTACAAAATTAATATTTACATATCTATATGCTAGTTCGTCTCGGTGAAAGCACGTATATACACGGCTTTGTCTCAGATAAAGCGTGTATGGAAGTCAGGGTTTTCTGAACCTTGCTGGAGAGATTATCTGTTTAATACTGCTATATTTCTGTTGTCTGTCAATGAAGTCTTCATGTAGATCTGGGTTGTTTGAATATTGTATATGCTGCTAAGTTGAATATATACAAATCTGATCAATGAGTGATTAAATATGAATAATAATGCTGACTGAATAAGGGTTCTACAAATCTAAAAATATATCTTATTGAAAGCCTCAGATTTGGTTCTGAGACTGTTCATATTCTAGAAATTTGGTATTCTCAGATATATACGTAGGTTGGTGTGAAGGAAAGTGCGTATACACGTGGGTTTAGTAAAGTGAAGTAGAGTATGCATTTTAAGATAATAAATGATCAGGGTTGAGATTGATTATGCATGATGATTCTAAAATATGGTTTATTACTGTAATCTGGTTACAGTGATCTCATTGTTCTGATTGAGGTTTGGGTTGAGTTTATTGGTTTTGATCTTTATGTTGAGTTGTGTTGAAGTTGTGGGATCCAGTGTGAAAATTGATGAAACGTGGTCTGCAGTGGGTCTGAGGGTTGAAGCCTTCAGTGTGGAAGTAGAAGCTTCCTGCTAGTAGAAGTTGGTGTTCTGATTAGGGGGCTGAAGCTCCCTTCCAGTAGTGGCTGGTAAACGAGATTAGGGGGTTGGAGCTCCCTTCCAGTAGTAGCTAGAAAATGAGAGAAGGTTGCAGCCTTTTGTAGGTAGATGTCTGCGTACTGATATGAGTCTACATCAGTACAATATTGTAAGCAGTTTTCCATATAATAAATATTGAAGACAGAGACGACAACAACGGTGGTTTTCTCCCGAATTAGGTTTCCACCTTGAATCTTGGTGTTCATGTGTGATGCTCTTGTGTGATGATTTATTCTGTTACTACTGCACATATTTACCGCTTAATTATCTGATGCATAACTGATAAGCCGGGTTTAAGAATGTTTCTGAAATTTTATCTAAACAGTAAAAGTATCTCAGTACATGCAAGTTTCTGTTAGTATAGTTGCATATATACGCAAGTTGGGCTAATCGAAGTCGAGTATAGAAATCAGTAAGAGAAAGGGAAAAGATTGTGATTATTGTAAATACTGATTCACCCCCCGCGCCCCCCCCCCCCCCCCCCTTCTCAGTATTTTTCCCAACATATTTTTACATGAAATTAGGGTTAAGATATATTTACTATCTTAGATGATCTGTATATGAAATCTTGGGAGTTTATGGTACAAATTGCAAGTGAAATGAATAGGGTTTTTAGTCAATTATGTAATATTCATTAACAGATTAACATGTTTTAAAACTCAGTTTTTGCATAAAATAAAGAAGACATTAGTACCATATAAATATACACAAGACAACAAATGATGAAGGAGTCCACCCCTCTTGGGCTACATCTCTTGGTCTAGCTTCCAATGTTGGGACTCTTTCATTATGCTCAAAAATATGTGTTTACATCAAGTTACAGTGCTCAGAATGCTAAAACAATGTCTCCAATGGCTCCAACAGTAAAAAACCCCTAGTTGGGCTCTTTCTGCACTTAAGAATGTCAAAAATTGACTGAGATATTCTCCATAGAATTTTTACTGCTAAATTTCCTACAATTTGCACTTCTCTACAATTTATTCTACAATTTACGCCTTTTGCGGCCACGTGGAGGGACAAATTCACCCCATGCCGGCGAGATTCTTGCCACACCGAGTGCAAATTGTTGCTTCATTAATTTGACTCGATCGGCCTTAAACCCGTTAAAAAGGTGCCAAGTGGCTTAGCCACCGCCGTTAGATTCAAGGTTTAAACAACAAATTTCCACCGATTTCCGAACTCTGGTTGACCCTGTGGGTAGAGTCTCATTGTAGTTTGGGGTTAGCAGGAACCCTTCCCAAGATAGGTTTCGCTCCCCTCCGCATTAACATTTACCGTAGCATTAAAATGTTGGGGAACCTATGGCATGTGTTTAGTGCAACCCTGACCGTCGGAGTTCCAAACCTTAACCATAGCATAAATGTTGACAGTGGCATGTAACCAATCTTCGAGACCACTAGAGGTTAACCTGCTAGACTGCACAGTAAACACAAACAATAACATTAAATTCTTCCATGTTGTTGCTCACATGTTGTGCCCTGTACACCGGTAAAATGGTGGTTAACCTACCGTGGCACATATTGTGACCTCTACCACTAATCGTTGTCATGTGAAAATTCCCATTGCAATATGTTGACGCCTAGTTTACAAATGCGCTCAAGACTTAGAATATAAACATAGTATATAGTTGTATTGTGTTATAGCATTTACCCGTCGGTGGATTGACATATGATTTGCAAATACTTTGGTTTGGTGTGTATAATAAGGTTGGGGTTGGGGTTAACCCCGAACCCCTAGTTCCCCACCACATTGCGTCGATTGGGTGGATCGGGGGTTAGGAGTTAACCTTGGTCCCCGCCCCCATATCAAAACCCAATAAATTTTATATAGGTATTAACATAGTTATCGATCAAACGAGAAAATTACCTAGTACCCGTTTTTTTGAGGTAGCAAAAAAAACACCCGATTTTGAAAAGTGGTGATGCAAAATCACCCTTTTTTTTAGCATAGTTTTGGCACTTTAAATTTTCTTATGACTTTTTTTTTTTTTAATGTCACGGTTTTCATGTCAATTTTGAAAAGTGGTGATGTAGAATAACCTCTTTTTTTAAACATATTTTTGGAACTTTTTTTTTTTTTTTTGTTGGTAATATCAAGTCGATTTAGAAAAATGGTCATCTTTTTAGCACTTTAAATTTTTTTATTTATCAAGTATGAACATTTGTTTTGAAATATTAATGATTTTCATGCTAATTTTGAAAAGTGTTGATTCAACATCAATCCTTTTTGTTTAGAGTGGTGATTTTCGTCTTGGTAATAAGACATAAAATTAAAATTAAAAAACATGACAAAAAAATCAAATATAAAGAAAATATGAAAAAAAACCAATAAAAATGTAAAGAAAAACAAAAATAATTTGTAAAAATTATAAGTTTAAACAAAAAATAAATAAATAAATAAATAACAAAATAATTCAAAAAATAAATAAATAAAAGGAAAAAATTCAAAAAAACTCATAGTTTATAGAAAAAAAATTAAACAAAAAAAACAATTTTTTTGAAGTTAAAAAAAATAGCATAATTAAAGAAATTGATAAAATTTAAAATTTAAAAAAAATAATAAAAAAAATAAATTCAAATAATCAAAATACTAAAATTAAAATATCTAAAATTTGGAAATTTAAATTAAAAATAAATTAAATTTTAAAACAAGATTAAAATAAAAATTCTAAAACAATAAAAAAGAAAATTATATATATATATATATATATATATATATATATATATATATATATATATATATATATATATATATATATATATATATATATATATATATATATATTCCAAATTAAAAATAATCATAATTCTTTTTTTATTAAGATAAACAAATTTTAAATTAAAAATATTAAATTAAAAAAATTAATAAATAAATAAATATTAATAAGACAACAATCACATCATTAGGATTATTAATCACATTATTAATAATAATAAAATTAATAAAACAAAAAAAAATTAAAAACATAAGAACATAAAAAATTAAATTAAAAAAAATTACAAAATTACAAAATTAATAAATAAAATAAATAAAAACCATTGTCGCTGCCCTGGGCCCGAGGTGCTCGGCTGATGGATGATGGAGAGCTGACAGCTCTCCGCCGCCCGTTGGTCGAGCCCCACAGTCCCGAGGGTGGTGGGGGTTGCTCTCCGCCACTCGTCAACCGAGCGCTACAGCCCTGAGGGTGACGGCAGTGGGCAGCAACGGTGATTTTTATTTATTTATTTTTTTAATTTGTTTTTAAATTATTTTTTATTTTTTATTTTTTTAATTTATTTATATTTTTTAATTTTTTTGTTTTTTTTGTTTTTTTTTTAATTTTAATTTCAAAAATGTTTTCATTTTTATTTTTTTATTTTTTTTAAATGAATTTTGTTATTTTTTTTATTTAAAAATGTATTTTTCATCGATTTATATGCATTTTTTTTTAATTTAAATTATTATTTAAATTTTGTTTTTAAATTTTAATTTTTTTTTTAATTTAAATTTTTATTATTTTAATATATATTTTTAATTTCAACTAAAAACAGTGTAATATGATTATTATTAATTTTTTTTTATCATTTTTTAAAATTATGTGGTTTATTATTATTATTATTATTATTATTATTATTATTATTATTATTATTATTATTAACTTAAAAAAAACAATATTTGTTTTTGTTTTTTTGGTTTTGGATTAATTTTTAATTTTTTTCTTTAAATTGTGTGTTTTTTTTAATTTTCCTTTTTATTTTTTATTTTTTTTTTAGAAGTGATATTTTATCTTTAATATCATGCCTAAAAATTGTTGGAAATTTATTTTCATAAATGTGATATTTTATCTTGAATGTCATCCTTGGATTTTCAAGGCTTTTCAAAGACATGATAATAGATTATCTTTAATACCATGCGTAAAAATTGTTGCAATTTTAAGACTTTTTATATTTTATCTTTAATGTCATGTTTATCATTGAAATTTTAAGGTTTTTTAGAGTCATGATATTTTATCTTTAATGT
This sequence comes from Pinus albicaulis, assembly GCA_034641835.2. Classification (NCBI taxonomy): domain Eukaryota; kingdom Viridiplantae; phylum Streptophyta; class Pinopsida; order Pinales; family Pinaceae; genus Pinus; species Pinus albicaulis. The sequence goes on from CM076569.1 coordinate 552,491,758, forward strand.
CATTATTAAAAAATTTTGACAATTTACCCCAAAAAGACGTTATTCCAACATATTAACACTTTTTGTTTTCAAGGTGTTTTTTGCATACAAAAAATTGACGACGTTATTCCAGCAACAACACTTTTTGTTTTCAGGTTGTTTTTTTCACACAAAAATTGGTGACATTATTCCAGCATCAACACTTTTTGTTTTCAAGTTGTTTTTCGCACACAAAAAATTGGCGATGTTATTTCACCATCAACACTTTTTGTTTCGAGGGTGTTTTTTGATTTTTCAAGAAAAATTTTGGTTTTTAGCATAATTTAAAAAATGTTGAAATTTGACCCTAAAAAAAAATGTGCATTCTTGGAAGACACACTTTTCATTTTTTGGCTATTTTTTCATTTTTTTTGAGTTTTTTTGGGCTAGAGTTCTCGTTTTGAGGTAATAGTTTATGCTTGATCGGTAACTATGTTTATTGAGACCTATGGTTTAACAAACAACACGGTGGTGGGGTGGTGTAGAGCCATGATGTCACCTCAGAGGTCCATTGTTTGCATCCTGTAGAGGCAGCTCGACCTCATACAAAAATTTTACACTAATGAGTGGAGGCCACGTGGCAGCCACCGATTGGCTCATGTGGCACTCCCTCATTGGGCCACCTCTAAAAACCATTAACCAACAAAAAAACACCAAATCTCAACCAATAAGAATGGAAAAAGTGGCAGTTAATGACTAGTCCACAAAATACATAGTCAACCGAGTCAAATGCCCAGTTAACATACAAACTACTGACTAGGTGTACCTACAACCATTTTTCCAAAAAGTTTAGTTGTCTCCCAAATCGACCAAAACGTGATATCGAGAGCATCCGATGTCGAATTTGAGTGAAACGAGTTGTGTTGGATTCTGGACGACGAGATCTTCACTTTCGCATTGGTTTTGAGCCAAACTGAACACTTTTGACTTTGAGCATTTTCTTGATCCACAAAATCATTCCTCCCCACTTGAAGCTTTTGGACCTCCAAATGCTCTTTATCAGTCAATAAATAGATGAGCATATGGCTCCGACACCCTTCCAGTCTCAATCCACTAAACTTTTCTTGAAATTTTTTCTTTGATCTTTTCATGAAAGTACATCATTTTCCCTAAATTTGGTCCTTGTCTTACTGTCATAGATGACATCTTGCTGAAATTTCCCAGAATATGCAGAACAACCAAATTCCTTTGATGGAATATGAAAATTCCCTCCTCGATCTTCAATCAAAGGGAACTTATGCAATTTCAAATTTACTTCACTTTGAACATTGTCGTCATGACGATGCTTACCATGTCTAGCCTTGCACTTGGCTCGAATCTTTACTAATTGCAATTACCATCGCCATGCACCATCCTTTTTCAAAGTAAACACATTATGAAACCCACAAGAAGAAGTTTTGGAACCAACTTCCTCTTTGTCAAATTGATTTTTCATTTTCTCTTTGACCCCTGCATTCTTTAACACTGGCATCTTGTTCACACGAATGTTCAACAATGATGCATCATGCTGCAAATTCACTTCATGTTGTTTAACTCTTTTAGGAGGAAACATGTTAGAATCCTGAAACATATTATCACTTAGATTAGCAACATCAATGAAATTTGATTTCATTTTTGAATCATATCCTTGAAAGGCTTCATTCATAACATCTTTATGCTTGAATATTAACAACGCAAAATTTTGACTTGCATTAACAATTCTCTTCATTTGTTGAGCATTCATAAGAGACAAACTCATTTTCTTGCTATGCGCTCTAACAATATACTCAATCCCATTCTTGAACAAGTGATATTTGTTCTCATGGAGATGAAAAAAATTCTCTCCTATCATAAAGATATGGGCTTCCCAAAACTATACCACATATATCAAGCACAACTAACATCAAGTTCAACTCTTCCCCAAGAACCAAAGGATTGCAAATATAAGTATGCACTTCCTATTACCCACAATTTTTCATTCTCACATACCCAACCTAAAGGATATGGTTTAGGATGAGGAATGGTCTCTAAATTCAACTTCTTGACAATGTCTTCAGAGATAAGGTTTTCTTGTGAACCGCTATCAAACAATGTGTATATCTTGGTATGCTTTAAATTAACTCTAATATGGAAACGCCCAATAATTATTTTCTCATTTTTAGTATCATTAAGACTGCTTGAAGAACTAATACTTGAAATGTCCTTACCTCTCAAACCCATGGCTATGATCTTTGATTCATCTCCGGAATCAGAACCTAAATCTTGTTTTGTAGTTGCAATTGTCTTCTCCTTCTCCTTGTTCTTAAACTTTTTGGGTCTCATCTCTGGATGAAGTTTGGAGTAATGATCTTCATCATGGCCCTCTTGGAATGTTGTTTGCATGTACATTTTTATTTCTCCATCTTGATGGTAGCATTCTTCTTTCCTTTTCCCTTTGAAATTACCCTTCTTTTCTCCAGACTCAAAATCATTCTCACTTTTCTCATCGAAACATGTTTACTCTTTCTTCTAGATGTGTGGCGTGTACACAAACTTCTACATATAAACTCAGAGGGGTTAAAAAAGAGAATTTCGTGTGTCTCAAATAGCTATTCAAATGTCCACTTATTTAATCAAAGTATCTTCAGAGGACAAATCTACACCCATATCAATTCACTCCTTATAAATCCTTGGGTATAGCTTTGCAAACTTGACACTTTCCTTGCCTAAAGTTTTGCCAATCCATTATAGATTTTTTCTATGTATGTCACTGAGCAAAAATGTCTTTCTTAATACATCAACAAAATTATTCCAAGATGAAAAATACCTTACCATGTTTCTTCATGTCCTCTTGGAGTTTTGACATTCCCACAAAATGATTTGCTGTGACCTTCCAACCTTAATGGAAGACAAGCTTGAATCTTGATCTCATCATCCTTATCCTCAGATTCCAGAATACACTTCAAGTCGACAAACCCAATTACCTAATCTCAAAGATTTACCTCTCCATCATACATAGGCAAATCAAATTTTATATCAAGTTTCAATTATGGATTTTTACCATGTCCCTTTGGAGAATGTGGAGGTGTTTTTTAAGGGGTTGATGTAGAAGTTGATGATGGTGAAGATGGAGGTGAGGATGGAAGTGAAGATAATGGTAGAGCAAGGTGGTTTGTCACCATTCCCTCCACGAGATTAAGATAGTTTGTCCCCATCTCCTCCATCTCCTCTTGGAGGCTTATCTCCCTTTGGAGGATTGGAGCTCTCACCTTACAGACTTGTGGTTCTCTCTTCATAGAGAACTTTCACCATTTGGGTCATGTCAAAGAATTATTTTCTAAAAGCCTTCTCATCCTCTGACATATTTTCAGTCTCTCCTTCATGTGACATGACTGGTGAATATTTTGGTGCAACTTGAGGTGAAATTTGTGGTGGATATTGTGGAAAATGTGCTCTCCTTGTCCTTGACCTAACTTGAGGACTTGCAACCCCAAGATTTCCTTCTCATCTTTTGAGATTCAACCTTGTAAGCATCGTAAAACACTTGAAACAAAATTAAACCATCAAAGCAACTAAGAACCAAAGCTCTGATACCAAACTGATATATATATATATGAAATCTTGATAGTTTATGGTACAAATTTCAAGTCAAATGACTAAGGTTTTTAGTCAATTATGTCAAATTCATTAACACATTAACATGTTTTAAAAATCAGTTTTTGCATAAAATAAAAAAGACATCAGTACCATAATAATATACATAAGACAACAAATGATGAAGGAGTTCACCCCTCCTGGGCTACGTCTCCTCGTCCAGCTTCCAATGTTGGGACTCTTTCATTATGCTCAAAAATATGTGTTTATGTCAAGTTACAGTTCTCAGAATGCTAAAACGTTATCTCCAGCATCTCCAACAGTAAAAAACCCCTAGTTCGGCTCTTTCTGCACTCAAAAAGGTCAAAAAATGACTAATTTATGCTCCATAGAAATTTTTCTGCGAATTGTCCTACAATTTGCACTTCTCTACAATTTGTTCTACAATTTTCTCCTTTTGCGGCCATGGGGAGCAACAAATTCTCCCCGCGCTAGCAAGATTCCCACCGCACTGGGTGTAAATTGTCGCTTCATTAATTTGACTCGGACGACCTTAAACCCATTAAAAAGGTGCCAAGTGGCTTAGCCACCACCGTCGGATTCGGGGTTTAAACAACAAATTCTCGTTGGTTTCTGAACTCTAGTTGACCACATGGGTTGAGTCTCACTATGGTTTTGGGTTAGAAAGAACCCTACTCAAGGCAGGTCCTGCTCCCCTTTGCATTAGCATTCATCGTGGTATTAAGCTATTGGGGAACTCGTGGCATGTTTTCAGTGCAACCTTAACCGTCGGAGTTCCAAACCTTAACCATAACATAAAAATTGACCGTGGAATGTAACTAATCTTCGAAAACACTAGAGGTTAACCTGCTAGACTACATGCCAAACACAAACCATAACATTAAATTGTTCCATGTTGTTGTTCACATGTTGTGCCCTGTCTGCTCGTAAACTGGTGGTTAACTTGTCGTGACACATTTTGTGACCTCCTCCACTAATCGTTGTCATGTGAACATTCTCATTGAAACACGTTAACACCTGGTTTACAAATGTGCTCCAGACTTAGGATATAAACATAGTATATGGTTGCATTGCGGTATAATATTTACCCATCGGTGGATTGACATATGGTTTGAAAATGCTTTGGTTTGGCGTATATAATAAGGTTGGGGCCCAGTTTAACCCCGGGTTTCCCACCACGTCGCGTGGGTTGGGTGGACCAGGGGTTAGGGGTTAACCCTGGTCCCCACCCCCATATGAAAACCCAATCAAGTTTATATAGGTATTGTGACCTATGTTTTAATAAGAAACACAATGTGGGGTGGTGGAGAGCCTTGTTTCCACCCCAAAGGTCCATGGTTCGAATCTTGTAGAGGCGCGCCTCAACCTCATACAAAAATTTTACACTAATGAGTGGATGCCACATGGTAGCCACCGATTGGCCCGCGTGGCACTCCCTCATTGGGCCACCTATAAAAACCATTAAATAATAAAAAAACACCAAATATCGACCAATAAGAATAAGATAAGTGGTAGTCAATGACTAGTCCAAAAAATACATACTGTAACCTAACAATTCCTATTCAACAGATACACCGCCGATTGGGTGTACCGCAAAACCTTTTCCAAAATTTTAATTATTTCCAAAATCAATCAGAACTTGATATAGAGAGCCATCCAATTTCAAATTTGAGTGACATATGAAAGCAGTTGGATTCAGACGACGAGATATTCTCTTTGGAGTTGGTTTACAACCAATTTGAGCACTTTGAATTTTGAGCATTTTCTCACCACTGAAATCATTAGCTATTCAATTCATTTTAGTTGAGATAATATCACAACTGTGGCTAAAACTAAAAGCTAATTAATAAACTGCTAACCAAACAAATCACATAGATATTACAATAACTAATACATTCTATGATGAGGAATATCACACACTAAGCACAAGACACGTAAGATTTAATATCTCTAACACGCTCCCTTAATGATTACTTGTCTTTGATCTCTTTTGTTTGGTTGAGTATTCATCCACATCTCTAACCCTTTTTAAAACTTGAAGATTAACCAACATCATGATTTCTCTTAACCCCTCGTAAAGGTGTAGCTCCTAGTAAAATTCCCAAGTTCCACCCATTACTCTGGAATCACTCCCTAAGTCAATTATTAGACCACATAAAGTCACATAATTTTCTGAAGGTCCACTCTCTATGTCTTCAAAAACCAATGAGGGATCATTTCTAGCTCCATAAGTCCTAAACTATTGGACATCCATCCATAGTGAGCTTTACTTCCATCAGATTCAAGATATATTTTATTCAAAATACTAAATCTTATTCCTTTTGTTTGTAGTTACTAAACTACCAGTTGTTCTATGATATACTTCCATCTTTCAATATGCATGGGTACCATCCATTTTACTTGCTATCTATCTAAGAAAATAGTCTAGACATTGAATGTACCGACTTAGTTTTACAATATTGCTTTATCCTCTTTATCTAATTTCTTTAAATTCAACAACATTTATTTTGTAAACAAAAGATAAGCATAACAATTTTTTTTACACTAAAAATAATATAACCATACAACCATTGAGAGCACCTAAATCATCCTTGGGACACCTTGGATAATACATAGGAAATTGAAATATTAAATTATTCCTATGTCGAATGAAGAACACCTACATTGCAAAATGGATAAGTTAAAGACTCACCAATGATCTATGCACACAAAACATTCCCTTCTCTAACCCTATATACTTTTCCCACCTTTTTCTTACACCACCTAACAATCCCCAAAATTAGTTGATAGACAATGGTAGATTTTAGCAATAGATTATGACTTCCCTCTTTTCTTGGTGATGGACCTCCACATCGACAACTTCTTTAAGAAACCCACTGCTATGCACCAAAAAATGTGTCCTTCAACAAAAAATCTACTCTTACCTAATCTAATCTAATCTAATCTACAAATGTACAATAGATTAATTTCACATCTTCCTCATATTCTTGACCCTCCTATAAGAGAGTTACAACCTGACTAGCTCTACTACCAAAATAAAATAATTGCATACACAAAACTTTTCTTGACATACTTTATTATCATCACAAGATTATATATTTATGCATTGAACTAGGCTTAAGATAGTGAGTCTAGTTAGTTGGCACCTAAAACTAAGAGCTAAAAACCTCCTAACCAAAAAAATGACATAAAGATTATAATAATTAATACATTTTATGATGGGTGATATCACACAATAAGTATAAGACAAATAAGAGTCAATAAATCCAACATTTCAATAATACTAAGGTCACTAATCATACATTTAAAATCAATTTTACATTTAAAAAATAGAAAACACTTAAATATATATGTGTGTGTGTGTGTGTGTGTGTGCTAAAATTTCATTCTAGACAATATCAAATAGTTGAAATTCAATAATATTCTAAGAAAAGGAAATCCGATGGTCCAAAGAAAGTTGGTTACCATCAAAATGTGTTCATACCATCCATAATAAATGTACCAAATTCAATAAAGAACCTATTGCAAATACTTTTGCTTCTTGGTTACATATATACTAATTTCTTAGTTCTACTCTAGTAGTAATAGAATTATGCAAGGGTATGTGAGATTGAATTATATGTTAATTTATTCATTTGAAATGAAGATATGTTGGAAAGTTTAATAGAGTTATTTATGATTATATTTTAGATTGTTGTTATGTTTTCAAATTTTTTTTTAACTAGAATATTTTATATTTCAACAAACAAATATTACATCCATAACCTGAGCATTTTGAGAGAGCAGCAAATAAGAGAAGATAAAAAATAGGGAATTCCTCCCAACAACAAGAGAGGTATACAAGAATTGAATTCTCATTTCTTCCTAGCAATAAGAGAGCTGGAACAAAATAAACTTCACACTGCAGCCTCCAGATACCATACAACTATGATCCAACACAAAAGAAACCAATATCCATAAACCAGAATGAACAACATCACAAAAATAACATAACAATTTTAACCAATTTCCTTACAACCAAAGGTCAAAGGAAAACGAAGAATCATCTAGTTTACACCACTAGCCAAAGGAATAGGAAAGAGTCTAATTGTGCACCACCTACAAGCATCCTTACCCACAATTCCAATGACCAACAACCGACGAAGGAAATGTTTGAAGCTTTTATGCAATATCCAACCAACGTCTAAAGGGTTGAACAAGCAGCTGAAGTAAATGAACTGAGACTAGCTATGAACCATTGTCCTCACATCCCTGTTCACGCTAGAGTGGTTACAAAAACTAGGAAAATCAAATACTATGAGCATTAATATTAGTGTGTAATATGAGCTTCAATTCCATGCGCACACCAAAACAATTGCAAATCCAAGAAGAGAACAAAAACCACCATAAGATTTCACATGTCCCTATTTTGAAGATCAAGAAAATTTCCAGCATCCTTGGAGTAATTTTGACAAAAATCCAACAAAAACTTTGATACCTCGTAAATCGTTAATCTTGGCTCGAAAAGATACACATCTTAATTGTCTACTAGTCGATTAATGGGCCGCAGAATTAGCAGATTCGAAGGCTGAATCGTATGTACTGAACCTTTCACAACCCGACTCAAATGAGAGTTAATATTTTTACATAATCTATGATTCTCCAGCATGTGTTTTATGTCCCTCAGAATACCCTCCTCCCATATTTACCTGCTAATCGGTTCGTTGCTAAACATGTGACGAGATGCTACTATGATCCGATTCAACCTCCTAGGTCACCCTAAGGAAGCGGGAACTGACAAAACACAACCAATCTAACCATCCACACATACTTCACATGTGAACCCTTAAGAGCCATCCATCCCTTACAAAAGATCAACTTCGAGGTATAACTTGAATTTTATGCATACTAAAGCCTCATTCACTCCTTGACATGGGCGTGCTTAATATGACCGGGGACCCTCCAATCGCTCCCACAAGAAGCCATGCTCGCAATCGGGGACTTTTTTCTGCATTTTTGTGCCAGCGACCTCGGATTTTGTGCCACTTTTTCAAGGCCAAGACTCGGGCCACTGCCCAAAACTCCATGAAACTTCCAGAAATGAAAAGTAACATTAAAGAAATGATACAAATGCAAATAATTGAACAAGTACTTGACTAGACCCCTTCTAGCCGTGACAGAAATTTCGTCAAACATATCACAATTATGCATTCTATGGGTCATAATAACAGATTTGAGCATAGGGGTCCCATACTTATTTGAGAATCACTAAGAATTATTGACGCCTTATCACTATAGCTGCATTATCATCTATTAGGTCATAGATTTATTGTTCATTCATTTATAAATCAAAACATGATGAGAGCCACACATCAGCACTGCCATAAGACATATTCTTAACCAACATATAAACAACAGAAATAATTAGGATACAACAACCATAATGCCACATATGAACCAATACATGCACACTTAAAATACCAAGGGAAATGATTCTTATTAATTAATACAAAATCCAACTAGGTATGGGAATACCACGTTCCACCCGACCATAGATTGGTTGAGCCAAATCTCTCTTCAGCCAATCACCCTCGTGGCATATTCCAAGCATGAATGTGGGACTCAAAACCAAAAGAAACAACCAGGGCTTCCAGAGGCTAAACCACCTCACCTTCATCAATAGAACCAAGCTTTACCGCAATCCTCACTGGATCACTAAGCCATAAAAAAGCATGGATGCCTATGGATTTTTCCATCTAAACCATGAGGAATTTTTCCATCTCAACATCTCAACTTTACCGTGTATCCCTCCATTCCCGATCTAGGTATTCCTAGGCATACGAGGTATCCATAATTTGGGCTTTATTATTAACCCTAGATTCTTAGGCCCACTCAAGGTATTCACATCCAATCTTTACCATGTATCCCATCCAGTGATTCCTAGGCCTTGTGAATAATCCTGAGACCACCCCACTTAGCTTTGAGTCCATCAAGAAATCCAACTCAACCAAAACATGAGAACCCCATCACACCATGGCTATCCAAAAATGGAAATGCAAGGTTGAAGAACATTGTCACACTCGGAAAAACCCATGCCAATGACAGTAATACAACCAAGAACACACACGCATAACCATGCATGCCAAATCTAGAAAAGTAAACTTACACACTCAACTAATACTCGGCAAGTAATCCTTACTGTAGCTACTTGATCCAGCTTTTCCTTTCGATCTTTGCTTTCCATTTCTTTTCCTTTCTTTTTAATTTGTGGTGCTCCAATAAAACTCGAAGTGTCCAAGAGTGTGAGAGAGAGAATAGAGAGAGAGAGATCCAAAACTAAACTGAAAAAAAAAAGGTCTATGAACTGATCCTCATAAGCCTTTTTATCAATGAGGCCTCTATTTTCTTCAATTTTCCATTATTTTCCATCAATTTCCTCCTTAGATGCAACATGTGACCTTTCACCTTCCTTTTATCCTATTTTCTATTATTTTCATTAAATAAATTCCAACTGACACTTGCCTTTTCAAACTCTTTTGTCAATTTCCTTAGCCATACAACTCAAAATGAAACACCCATTAGGATGTTTTTCCAACATTCAAAATTGGAATATGTATCCCATGGACCTCAGTCTTATTTTTACATGGATTAACCAGGGATGTTACAAAACCATCCCCCTTTGGGGGAACACCCTCCTTGTGTTCAATGACACCAACCAACAAGGTCAGCAAAAGAAACATACTTCCCATGGAGCTTTATACCAACTTGTTACAAGATCTACAATGACCACTTGCTAAAAGAATAAACAATCACATTGTTTACTAGAGCTATAACACAACCTGTTTATAGTTTTAAAATAACAACCATACATTTTACTGTCCGCAATGAATTATATTATTGTTGTTTTTTATAAATTTAGCTCGATAAGATTGCTAATAATATACACATATGCACATTTGCTCAACCAACAAATAAAAGCATATGACGCTTGTTTCTGCAACAAGGGAATCCAAAGGCTCACACCTCCACCCTCAAAAGTAATACCAAGATTCACCTCCTTCCCAGGAAGTCCAATATACATTTCCAAAGTTGAAGTTGCATCCAATGTCTAGTGCTACAATCTCGAGCCACTTATCCTCTCAGTGAACAGTTACCAGCTCATTGTTCCAGGGCACACTCCCAATGTGCATATTATTCCATATAGAAATTCTAATGCCCAAAAACAAATGTATTCCCAAGCCTTCCCTTCTCTTCTACACAGTCCCTCAGGAAATCAGTCCACCCCTTTCGTGCAGTCACTCACCTTCCAAGTTCCCCGACATCCCCTATCCTAGGCAATCCATCCCTTGGCAAGGCTTCCTCACATCGAAAGACCAAAAAACCAAGGCATATACCTGCGTCAAAACCATCATACCTGTCATAGCATGTTCATGGAAATCAATGGACACTATTGGGTACCAGTGTCCCATAATAGCCTTGATCCAAAAATTATTTACCAACATAATGCTACTTGTTCCAATTCCTTTTTGTTGTTGCTACAAATTTTTGCAGTCAGTTCCAATCACCCAACCAGGAATTTTCATGCTTCTTGTACCAAGCACATAATTTCCATTAGAATCGAAATAAATTGAAATAAATCCAAATCATACCTCATTGGTAGCTTGTCAACAAGGTACACTTGCAATTATGTTCACTTCCTATCACAAAAAGTCAACTAGTTTTTTGATCAAATCATCATGTATAAACATATCACATCTAGTTATCTTGAAACACAACCATCATAATCAAAATCATAGATCACATGTAACCATCATAAATCAGAATCATAGATCACATATAATCATCATAAACTAGAATCATAAATCACATGCATAATTAAAACTGAAATAAAATACTAATACTTATCCTTTAATTCCCATCCTTTCGTATGCACAAGATCTAAGTACACACACCCGAAAAACACCCAGTTCCTTCTATTCAACCACGTACATATATGTACAATGTACATCACACGCATACAACCACACACGGTATACAACACCATACAATACATGCCCCTACACTTAGCATACAACACATACACCTACACCTGACATACAACACAACTAATGCACCTGCATCCAGTGTATGATGCAACACATATACGTACACATAGTAAAAAAACACGAATACATGTCACGATACCACGACCACACAATGCACATACACAGTATTGCATGCCCGCAGCCCGCATGTACGCCATGCACACAATACCATGTACACCAATACCATATCTACAACATAAATAGTACCACTTGTTAGTGTCTAAATGGTCGTTGATCAAATACACTCTTTCAAAGCCATTTCAGAGGGTTCTCATTTAAAATTTCATGTTTTCAAACAAATTCTCAAATAAAATTTGTTCACCGAATGTTGTTCGGGTCTGAAATGCTACTCCCTTCACCCATTCATAGTCATCATCATTTCAATGTCATGAAATTCATCATTATCTAGGGTCATAGGTCAATCAACATACCTCCACCTAGGTCGTATTCAGGTTTACTCCAGAGCTCTCCACCATCATAATGTATAATCATGTCATGAAAGAAGGCAAACAAGAGTCGTTTTCACCATACAAATAATCTTCATTGGGAGTTATAAAAGATAGGAAAATAAAGTAAAGGAAAATTTTCCTTTTTCAAGAAGTACGTTACATGATCAAGTTTTCAAAAAACAAAATTTTTCTCAAAGTATTTATGATTTCACTAGAAGACAAAAAAGAAACTTTTGTGATGTTATAAAAGGAACTGAAGATTCTTGAAGTCATTTAATACTTTGATGTTCAAAGAGATCCTCTCTCATCCTCACAACACTCCAGAACTATCTAAATGTCTAAGAAAACCAACAAAAATTGTGCCAAACTACTCTGTGCTACGCTTCTAGCAGTTCCAAAGCTCCAAACAGCTATCTAAGGGTAAAATCAACTTTTATTAAGGTTCAGAGTCCTCCAAACCAGTAATTGAATGTTCCTCACATCTCTTTCAAGTCAAATTCTTAAGGAAGGGGTGGATTCCCTCATCTAGGTTTTCTCCACTACGTTTTGGTTTCTTTCATGTTTTCTTGCTTCAGTTGGGAAAACCCTAATTTAATCATCTACAAACCCTCATAAATAATCCATATGCCTTATCAAATATTACTTGTCACTCACACTCCTCTATAACTACCCTTTGTGACTCAAACCCTAGTTTTCACTACATTTTTATAGGAAACTAGTAAAAATATGTTTTTAACTTTTGGGCACTTTTTCTATGCCCATTTACAAAGCTTTCTACTTTAATATTGTATCCAACTCATCAATTACCTCCCAAAATTTTTAGGGATTTTTCCATACCCTTCCACCTCATTTCGTCCCTAAAACTATCAGGACGACTATCCCCTGTTTTCCTAATTTTTCACTTTCCCTTTCCACTACATCAAGCTAGGATTTTCCTTGTTGACAAGCATCATGGAAGGTGAGAATATAAAGGCCCATAAGGGAGGTAATCATTCAATGTTTGAGCCAACTCAAACCCATGGCATCATTATCATAGTTTTGTGATCATTTGTTAGGGTTTACATTGCACACATGGAGATTCCTACTTCAAATTTACTTTATGAAGTAATGAAGATGAATTTGAAAAACGTGAGAGTGGATTTTGTCAATAATAGAACAAATAAAAAAAAACCCCTTCAGGTTATGCATAGGTGTTATGATTTGAGAGCAATGCCAAAAATACAATTTCTCTAGGTCATTTTCTGCACTTTTAGACAGGTTGTCTTCAAGTCAAATTCTGTGGGTTTGGAGCAGAGTTTGCGTTGATTATGAGTCCATTGTATAGAATACATCCTAATATTCAAACCATACCACTTGTAGCCCAAAAATCCTCTAGGAATGCCTCCAAACTACCTCTGAAAGAGCATGATCGCTTCTGCTGAGAGCACACTACACTTCTGCAAAGTTTAGTGACCAACTTCAAACTTGGATTCTGAACAAATGGGAAAGTATTTTTGAAAATTGGAGGAGGTTTTTGTTCATAACATACCAAAGAACAAAAAAATCTCTCAGGTTTTCAAAAAATTTTATGGTTATAGAGATATTGATCCATATTTGAGCCCTATTTTTGCGGAAATTTTTTGGAAAATTTTGGATTTTTGGAAATTATGGCAATTTTTGTTGTACAGAAGCGTCGCGCAGTGGTGCGACGCTTTTCCTCAAAGCCTCCAAATGAGGATTTTTCTACATGGTTGGATTTATCTTGCAATTTAATTTCCCGTATGTCAGCTCAAGTTTTCATGAAACCCCCCGGTTTTGGAGAAAAACCCAAAAAACACGCTCTTTTTCATGCTTTTGCCACTATTTTGGCCTGTGCGCGGCGCTTCTGAAGTAAGATTGGGAAAATGGATTTTTGAAGGCCTTCTAGGAGGTATTTTCTCAGTTTCAAGGTTGGGTTGGATAGAGGACATCTCGGTCTACCTAACCCAATCTTCATATCAGCAGGAGGATGACTTAAAGTCAGCCAAAATCACCCTCAAAGTGGCATGACGCTTTTGTAACTGGTGTGACGCTTCTGTCTTGGATTATTTTTGGATAGGTGTCAAGACAAAATATTCAAATATCGAGTTTTCAAATATCCTATGAGGTGTTTTGTGGATAAGAGAGTTTTTTTTTGGCTCCTCATTGTCGAGGAATCATGTAATTACTTAAGGAGACAAACACTCCTAGTTATTAGCTAAATTTGGGGGATAGTTTTTAACTTCCTAAATTATAGGTAATGACTCATAGGTCTATTTATGATTTATCTTGATCAAGTTTCGACCCAAATGAGGTGGAATCTTCTCTATTTTCTTTGCATGTAGTCCAACTCAAGTCATTTTAGAGGTCAAGATAGTTGTTATTGTAGTGTGGAGCTAATGTACAAACTTTTTTCAAGAAATCAAAGACATGTTGGGTAACATAATTTTGGGACTCTAGTGGTATGCTTATTAGCATTTTTTTCTCAAATAACACCATCAAGCTTAATTTTTTATGCTTTCTTTCCATCACATGTATTCTTATATGATGATCTTATGAGTCTATGAACATAATTATTTCTTTTGGGCTTTGTTTTATAAGATTTTCATGAATGTTTTAATTCCTTTGATAACAATGAATTCATGTAACCCGCTCATTTCGACTTTCACTCATTTCAAACCCTATACACAATGAAAATTTGAGTATGTTCTTAAGTATACATACCTGGCCTCATCTTCATCTCTGCAACTGTACCTTTGAAATCATACCTAAAACCTAGACCTAGTTCCTTAAGTGACATTCCCATCTAGCAAAATTCAAAACAAAACCCTAATTTATTGAGCTTATATCTAGCCTAAGATCATTACATCTCCATTCTCCTCATTGACTGTAAAATTTACATTGAGAGAGACCTCTCTGATTTTGGTAGGGCTAGCTACCAAACCTAAAGATTGGTTTGAGGTTACCTCCTTCAATCTCCATTCTCACTTTGGGAAACGAGGGAGGAGTACAATACCACCTCGTACACAAAACCATCACACAACATGTACACAACACCACAGGTACATAACAATTAATTCGCACAATGTGTACACAACACCACATGCACGACATGTACATAGTACCACATGTACACAACACCACATGCATGACATGTACACAACACCACCTGCACACAACACCCCATATACAACATGTACACCACGCCATATGTACACAACACTGCATATGCAACATTCACAAAGCACCATATGTACATAGCACCACATATACAACATGTACATAGCACCATATGCACACAACACTGCATATCCAAAATGCACTCAATATGATATGTACATAGAACCGCATATCCAACTTGTACATAGCACTATCTATGCCTAACACTTCATAAACAACATGTACCCAACACCATCTATACATATAATTGCATAACAAACGTGTACAAAACATCATCTATACATAGCATTGCATAAACAACATGCACACAATGAAATCTATACATAGTATTGCATAAACAACATGTACACAACACCATCTATACATAGCATTTCAGAAACAACATGTACACAATTCCATTTGTACATATCGTTGCATAAACAACATGTACACAACAGTAGGACTGCACATCCATATACCACACACTAACTCTACCAATAAACCTTTCTTATATGGTCCTTTCACTATTCATGCATGTTCCAACATGCCACCGATCACATTGCTTCCATTCTGCTGATGTATCCCTCAACATTACCTATCCATAACATAAGCATAGGCATAGTACAAACATATACTATCAATCCATATCCACATGATACTGACCTTGTAGATATTTTAGGGCTTCTCTTCCCAATTGATTCATCATAAACCATGAACATCTTCATACCATTCTCCTGCATAAGCAATCATTCCTCCACGAGAATGATTCTTGAAGACCATGTCAAACAACGACTTACATACATACATATATATACATATAAACATCGGCATGAAACAATCATGATCCCTGACCACCCAGTTAGACAACTACATACATACATTAATATATACATGTGAACACTAGTACAAAAAAATCCTAATGACCCTTTCAATCAACAACATACATACATATATGCATATATAAACATCAACATAAAGTAATCATTATCCCGTCAGAAAATGACATACATACATGGATATATACATATTTAGATGTTATCATAATCATGATCACAACATAATTACCAGATATCATAAGTTCAAGGTTAAGATATCATAATTACCTTTCTCATGATTTTCCTGCCACCGTCCATTTACACCAATGGACCCAACCAATCTAATTCACTATCATACTCTTGCCTTCAACTATCCTTACTCATGCATTGAGCTTCATCTGAGTCTTGCATCACCTATTTGGCAAGCTACATTAACTTTCCTCCTTCCCAACTAATTCCCAAGGCCCTTAAAACATAAAAGGAAAGAAAAAAAGCAAACAAGAATAAAACCATGAAAACCAATAGAAAAATGACACAAACAAACAAAGTGGCAAGGCCTTGCACCAAACATAATCAAAGCCGAAAATCAATCTCAAAAAATCACAAAAGACCAAAAGCACAAGACTGGCAACAAACGCCATGAATCAATCCCCATGGTTCCCATTGCTTCCAAGGGAAATCTCAACCTGATCCTCCTTCAATATTTCATGGAAATATCTTGCCATGCAATCGCCTACATCATACTACCATAAACAAATAACTGTCAGTGTATAAATAAATATAACAATATACCAATTATCTTACCTTTTTGGGCCAAACAAACTCCCTTGTAACTGAACAAACATGTCAGCCACATGTTCCAAAGATCAAGGCAACTTATCTATCAATTTGAAACCAACCTTTACCAAGTCTAACAACCATGTCATAGTCAATAATTAACTCACATTCTTCAATCATAATACATAATGCTACAACTCTCACCTACTTACACTCAATTAAGAATAACCGTCTCAACACATATGTGTTAGTAAAACCATCTTAAAACAAGATCATTTCTTCATGCAATATTATAGACACATACTCATATCATGCAACTAATCAAACATTAAAATGGATCAGAACGGAACATGTTAGATAAATCAACAATATGACATAATCAAATACTCAAACACAAAATATATGACATAACCAAATAGTCAAGCACCAAGCACATCATATAACCAAACTCATACCTAATGTATCTCAGGGAGGCTATTTGTCTACACAATCAATCTAGATTAGCACGATATAACTTCACAACATATCAGCTCAAACGTAAATAAGTTCATGATATCCATAATAGTAACTAGCTAACACACTCACATAGTAAACTCATAGACGAATGTCATTCATGCATAAAAATCACATCTGCATAGTCAATCTAGATTGGTACAACACAATAGCACAAATATGCCGACTCATACTTGAATATCATAACCCTAACCATCTGCATAGGAAATACCAAATTAGCATTCGAAATATAACATAAAAATCCCAAGTACAGTTACCATAACCATCATGCATATGACCACAATGCGTATAACAACAAGTTACTATCCTTCATGATTAACCGACACATGTACACATGATCACACTGATCAACTAGAATTTATCACACATGTAACCACAATAACAATGAAATGAAAATCATATAAATATTAACCCTAATTCTTATAACACAACTCATTAACCAAAATACTCCATACCAAACATGTAAACCTATATGACGATCTTCTCACCCTAAAGTCTAGTGCCGCAACTTCCTTACCTCTTGATGATCTCATCTCCTTCTCTATCTCAACCAACACATCAACATCATAACATACCAACAACATCACGAGGACCTAAATTCCTACAATGACCTCATGGACAACAACTATAACCATGACAATGCATGCATACCAACATAGACATTCACATGCATAATAAATGCATATAAAACTCGATATACTCATGACTAACGCATCCCAACAACAACATCATCAACTCCTACATGGAAACACAATTGTAAAAATGACTACCACCATCCAAACATAACAAGCACATATACATCCTTCATGTACCCATACAAAAAAAAAAAATTCGCCCATTCACTCTAAATGTTGAACCATGCTCAGTACCACTATTTAACACCACCTCCCATATTTACCCAAGTTAACCGGTTCGATGGGGTAAACATGCGACGAGAGGCTACTATGATTTTGATTCAACCTCCAGGTCACCCAGAACCGATATAACACAACCAATCTCACCATACAAACATGATACAAGTAATACCTCCGTGAGCCATCCATCCCTTCCACGTGATCAACCCTTGAGAAAACTTGGCATTATGTTGCATTAAAGCCTCATTCGCTCCCTTGACATGGGTATGCATGACTGTACCTCCAAGCCGCTCCCACAACAAGGCATGCCTCGCGATCGGGGTACTTTCGAGGTAATTTTGTACTAGCAACCTCAGATTTTGTGCCACTTTTTCAGTGGCCAGACTCGGTGCCACTACCCATAACTTCGATGAAACTTATTAAATGAAAGTAACATCGAAACATATGGGGAGTGCAAATACTTAAAAAAGGACTTTATTAAAAGGAATCGCACTTAAGCAAACTACTCAACATTAATTGTCCACCGGGGGATTTGTAAACTAGGAGACGAAGCATAGGAAATGCCGTAGATGGTATGAATTTTCCTAATAGAAATTCCTACTTTTTAAAGAAAAGCTTGCAAAATCAAAGAGTAAAAAACATAACCGAATCATCAAAGTAATCTAGTGCCGGAACAAGAAAGAATGCATTTGCAAAGGAATCAAAATAAAAGGCAATCACTCCCACTAATCAATTTTTAATTACTGAGTATGTGTTATGTTTTTCTTTAGCAGAGACACTTTAGCAGTCTCATCAGATGGGCCCTTCAAACTTGCTCATGTAAAGATATCCTTCCCAAAATAATCGATCTTGCACTAGTCCAGTCTTCTTGCAGAAGGTGTAAATTAATGTCCGTACTAAAAAATGCTTTTCTTTGTGCAAGGGCCCTGAACTTTCTGAAGCCCATAGCACTCAAATCTAGTACCAAGAAACTGGTTCTTGTACCTGATCAGAGCTTCTTACACTTTAACTTTTAATTCTGAAATCACGCTAATTACTCATGTTATAAAACCGTATCGTATATCAAAAAAAGATACAAATGTCTCCAGAAAATAAAGAAAAATATGTTATAAAGTGTTTAATGAAAGCAAGAAAATTACCGAAAGTAAATTAGAAAGGCTTGCTAAGTGAATAGCACACCAACGTTCACCGTGTGACTTCTCCTACCTCGAACCAAAGTGAGAAAACAAACCAAACATGCGTAAAGTAAATAGCACACCAACATGCACCGGTGCAGAACGAACCAGGCAGTATGAAATAAACCAAACGTAAGTGCAAAAGTGAATAGCACACCAACGGCAGCCTCCGGGCAGGTAACTCCTCTTTCTCGACCTGTGCAAGGAAAATAAATCAACCGTGGTGTAGTAACTTAATCCACTTCACGCCAGACCGCTTCCACGAAACGTAAATTCAAATGCTATAAATTAAATCACACTTGGCTGGGCTTAAAACATAAATTACAAGAATAGCAAGGAGGGATAACGTGGCTGGCCGGGCTAGGCCCTTAGCCAACTAGAATGTTTCCCTTCAAACGAAAATGCTACTCGCATCAACTCATCAACTCAGTTAAGCCAAATGATGAAATGTGCGAAGTATACCGAGCTCTTCTTATTAAACCTTTAAGGCAATTACATGCACGATTACATATCCAGCCCAAATTTGGGTGATAACACAAGACAAAGCTATAGCAACAATGTTGTAGCGTCACTCTTCTACCATCCGTTCGTCCTTCCTCCCTTCTTTACGTGCATCCTTCCTCTTTTTATATCTTTCATAATAATTAAAACAAGTGATTTCTTTTGCAAGTAATATGGTATTGAATCCCAACCAAGTTTAATAATAGTACAACCGTTCCCCTATCAAAAGAATTAAATATTGCCATTTAATTTTCCAATTCTAGAAAATTTGGTAATTTTAACAAACTTCCTTTAGAGCCCCCTTTGTATCTCTTCAACTATTGCATGAATTTTGAAAAACGGTCCATGTTCATTCAATTTCTATACTGGGAAAAAACCCATGTCGCGGAATTTTTTCTTTCTATCTTTATCTGCATGAAACCCGAAGCTTTAAGTTGGCGTCCGGAAATCGTTGACCGTGTTTTCCATTCTGAAAAACGGTCTTTTTTATAAAAGTGTTTCAAAGACCTGTTCGTAACTTTTGGAATACTTCGGAATATCAGAACGGTTTCCGTTTATGGGTAATTGGTTATATTTGTGAAAAACCCATTTGTCGGATTTCCATAATTCACCTCCATTTGCATAAAAACCGAGGTCAAACTTTGCCTTTTAGAAATTATGCGCTTTTTCAAATAAGACTAGTGATTTTCACGTCGGTGCAGAATGTGTTCTCGTACTAGTGTAGGTGTGTGGTGTGAACTTCACCTCTATCAAACTAGAAGCATATAACTAACTTTGTAAACGTAAACATGTTAAACTATTATTAAATATGCCTTTAGTGTTTAAATCTCATTAAAACAAAGGAATAAAGAAATACTACTTATTATTTCCCGAGAATGCAAAACTATGACAATGATGTATTCAAGCTAAACAAAATCATGAGTGATTTCGAGTAAAAGGTGATATAAAACAAGGCAAAACAGAGGCCCAACATACTTGACTGGACCCATTCTAGCCATGACCGGAATTTCGTCAAATGTATCACTATTACACATTCTACATCTCATAATAACATATCTAAGCATAGGTGTCTCATACTTATCTGAGAATCTCTAAGAATCATGGATGCCTTATCACTATAACTACATTATCATCTATTAGGTCATATATTTATTTTTCATTCATTTATAAATCAAAACATGATGAGAGCCATACATCATCGATGTCATAAGACATATTCTTAACCAATATATAAACAACATAAATAACGAGGATAAAGCAAACCATAAATGCCTACATATGAACTAGTACATTTACATCAAAGGCCATAAGAAAGAGAATTTTAGTTTAATGAATACAAAATCCAATCGGTATGGGACTATGTTCCACTCGACCATAGATCAAGAGCCAAATCTCTTCAACTAACTACCCTGTACATATTCCACAAGCATGAATGTGGGACTCAAAACCAAAGGAATCAACTAGGCTTCCGAAGGCTCAAATCCACCTACCCTCATCAATAAACCAGCTTTACTGCAATCCTTACCGGATCACTAGGCCATAAACAAGCATGCGGATGTGCCCAGACTTCCACCTCAATCATGAGTAATTTTTCCATATCAACCCCTTGACTTACCATGTATCCTTCCATTACTTACCAAGGGATTCCTAGGCTTACGTAGGTCTCCACCCTCTCGGGATTTATCATGTGTATGCCAACCCGCATTCCCTAAGCTCACTCAAGGTGTTCACATCCATGCTTTACCATGTATCCCATCCCGAGATTCCTAGGCCTTTGGAATAATCCCGAACTTCTCCCACTCACTTCAGAGCACCATCCAACAATCCATCTCAACCAAAATATGAGAACCCCATCACACCATGGCTATGTCGAAATGGGCAAGGAAAGGTTGTTGAAGAACACTCGTCACACCCGACAAAACCCTTTCCAATGACAACAAGAGAACTACACACATGCATAACCGTGCATGCACACTCAGCAAGGAAATCATAGATGCACCGATACCGTGCAAGTAATCTTGTTGTAGCTACTTGATCCCGCTTCTCTTTCTGCCTTGTTTGATCTTTTCTTTTCCTCTTTTCCTTCTTTTCCTTTCTTGATCCACGTGCTGAAGTGCTCCAAGAAAACTATAAGTGTCTAAGAGTGAGTGAGACAGAGCTCCAAAACTGAACTAACAAAAGTCTATGAATTGATCCTCATAAGCCTTTTTATCAATGAGGCCTCGATTTTCTTCAATTTTCCATTATTTTCCTTCAATTTCCTCCTCACATCCAACCTATTATTTCACCTTCCTCTTCTCCTATTTTCCATTATTTTCATAAATAAATGCCAATTAATGCCACTTTCCTTTTCAAATCCTTTTCCAATTTCCTCTTAGCCATACTAGCCAAAATGAACACCCACCAAGATGTTTTGCCCAACATTTAGTTTGGTATACATGTCCCATGACCTTGGTCTTATATATTTTTACATGGATTTTTAACGAGGGCTGTTACATTCTCTAACCTAAAAATAACATTATATTTTTCAATTTGTTTGTCTTTAAATATTAATCGTAGAAATGTGTCCATTTATTAGTGCAAGGACAAAGAGTGTAGTGGGGGCGGGAGTCTCCATTTCTCAACTCCACTGATTCAACTCATTTTAAAACTATCTCCAACAATCTTTGAATGAAAATGATAAAGACAATCCCCCGATTCCTTCAACTCCAACAACATAATATCTCTCCAGACAAAATGTCATACAGTCATAAGAAAAGGGTCGCAATTCATTTGAATCTAGCACTACCTACACCTCCCCTTCTACTCACCATTCTCTCGCAGGAGGCATAATTGCGTGCTGCGGGAACGCTGCATAAAACCACTGATAGAACCATGACCAAAGTAACAATTAAAAGGACGAACCATCGCTCCTTTAATCCCAAACTGAATTTAAACTACCAAGTTGTCCCATAAGTTCCAAACCGAAGGTCCAAATTCTAGAAAATTTTGGAATTCACCGCACAATAAAGGCATAATTCATCTCGCAAAATAGAGCCATACCAAATCCAACTGTCAGAAGTTCTAGATACTCAGACTGACACCAACAACACTAAATCTCCCCTCACTCAAAGGAAATAACACCAATAACAAGATAAAAACCAGAATGTGTAACAACGGGTCCAAAACAATCAAATGATGCCCCAAATCACAAACCCATAGAATAATTGTTATGAAACCATCTCCAAAAATAGAAGAAAAGAGATATCAACGCCTTAGAAATAAGCCACTTCAGGGAGGGAACCTCCTTTAAATTACATATATGAGCAACTCTTGAGTGATACAAATGACAAAACCTCCTTTCTATATATAGGAGTCCATGGGGTCAAAATATAATCCTAGCCGACCCTGTAAGGGCACAATAATAACAATATGGGGGCTACAGGGGTACAACAATAACAATAAGGGGGCTACACTAACAATAATAAGGGGATACACTAGTATTATAGGGACCTAACATGCCCCTCTCCTTCAAACAAGTGTTGCCCTCAACGCTTGATCATTTCTGAATGCTTCTATATAAAATTCTCATCCTTCCATGTGGAATCTTTAATGGGTAAGTTCTTCCACTTGATGAGATACTCTAAAATCGATTGTCGAGTTCTTGTTTCTGTGACCGCTTCATAACTTCTTTCACTATGATGTTGATCTTCCTGTTGTTTTTTATTCTGCACCAAAGTTAGGTTATCCTTTGAGAGTTGGAGAACTTGTTTTTGATGCTCGATGCGATCTTCCACTAATTTATCATTAATATTAGCTTTCATTTGATCCTTCAAACTATCCAACTTAGCCTCCATTTTTTATTTTAAACCATCTATGTCATCTTTGATTTCTCTTTGTAAGATCTAAATTTGCTGCACTTGGTACTGTAATTTTTATATCTCATACTGCAATTCTTCCTCTTCATGTGCATTAGTAGATATTTCTAACGGCTTAATGGGTGTGAAATTATTTTTGGGAGGTATTATACAACCCAATACTGATAAAAATGCTTCAATATTCCCTTAGAATCACTTCAATATGCTTTTTCAAACAAACATTATGCAATTTTAAAAACAACATAATTTTTGTTTTGCCACCCGATATTGAAACCTAATTATCTCCGTGATTTATGGATCTGAATATCCGAAATTTGGTCCCATAGCATCCTCCATTCTTTCGAATGCCATAGGTCTGACCTGATTTGGATTCTTCGAGGCAAAGTTATGCCTAATCTCCCACAATGACCTAATTATGGACTGGTTCAGTAGAGGGAACTTGTACAACATGCCACATGTCACTATTTCCTCCTTCGGCTCTAAAATTCTATACGTGAAACCAAAATCAGGTTCTTTTCGCACTCTTTTACAGAATTCCAATCTAATGCTCAGAGAGAGTGTTATGATGATTTTCCCAAGGTTGCCTCTTTTAGATGAAATTCGGGAGCTTGCAAAAACCCTAACTTCCACAGATCATGTCTCCGAAAATATTGCGAACCAAGATCTGAAATTTTTACACGAAGTTCCTCGATATTTTGGCTTCTCGTTTTAAAAATTTTAGCTTCTGACACTTTATAGAAAAATATTTATAGTGAAAATTCCACGATGACCTGTTTGGAGCAACGAAACCCTAGAATCCAAAGCTCTGATACCAAATGTTATGAAACTAGCTCCTAAAATAGAAGAAAAGAGAGATCAATGCCTTAGAAATAAGACACTTCGAGGGGGAAACCTCCTTTACATTACATAAATGAACAATTCTTGGATGATACAAATGACAAAACCTCCTTTCTATATATAGGAGTCCATGAGGTCACAATATAATTCTAGCCGACCTAATAATAATAATGTAAGGGTACAATAATAGCAATATGGGGGCTATAGGGGTACAAAAATAACAGTAAGGGGGCTACACTAACAATAATAAGAGGATACACTAGTATTATAGGGACCTAAAAATAACAACAACGTAAACAAAAGAGGTATGAATATAACCTTATTGATGTACAAGAGCTCAATAACCAATATTAAAATTCCTCCAATTCCAATGCCACATTGAAATGTAATCAAGATACCAACACCCAAAAGCAAGAACTGTATAGGGATAAGATATACCTTGAGAACTACTATCCATAAAGTGTGAATTGATCAAATGGCCACCAGCTTGAAGACATGCCTAGCCTATGTAGCACACAAATAAAGAATGACAAACATCAGCTCCACCAACTCTCCAAACAAGGAAAAAGCAACCATAAAACCAAACCGTTACTAGCAGGCTGAAACTCAACAACATGTAAAATTAAAATCAAAGGACTCGTTCTCTGATGAAAACATGTGGAGGAGGATGAGGAATGACCCTCACCTCCATTCCCAATATGAACGTACATCTGCCACCCTAGTGCAATAACCATGTATTTATAACTATGCAATTCCAGGTTCCTTCTCCAATTTTGTTCACTGGTTCAATGCCATGCCATGTTGAGAAAGAGACAAGTGTAACAAGGCCATGAAATCCAATAGAACATTGTTCCCTTCACCATTCACACCCCATCAAATGATTTATATTTGATAGTTAAAATTCTTAAAAACAACCATGTCATAGTCAATAATTAACTCACATTCTTCAATCATAATACATAACGCTACAACTATCACCTAATTACACTCAAGTACATATCAACTGTGTCAACACATATGTGTTAGTACAACCATATTAAAAAATATCATTTCTTCATGCAATCTTATAGACACATACCCATATCATGCAATTAATCAAACTTTCAAATGGACTGTAAACATACCATGTTAGATAAATCAACAAGATGACATAATAAAACACCAAATAGACGACATAATCAAACAGTCAAGCACCAAGCATACGACATAATCAAACCCATACCTTAATGTATCTCAGGGGAGGCTATTTTGTCTACACAATCAATCTATATTAGCACAATATAAATTCACAACATATCAACTCAAACATAAATAAGTTCATGATATCCATAATAGTAACTAGCTAACATGTTCACATCATAAACTCATAAAAAAATTTCATTCATGCATAAAAATCTCATCTGCACATTCAATCTAGATTGGTACAACACAATAGCACAAATATGTCGACTCATACTTGAATATCATAACCCTAACCATCTACATAGGCCAAACCAAATTTGTAGAAAATCTCTAACAAAGCTATAATACCATGTAGAAATTATATCAATGGACTCACTCTGATAATGTAATGTACTATAAAAAGATATTGAATCCTTCTACAATATTTGCGGAATATAATATATGATCACTCAATCACATGCAAGTAAGAGAAATAATTAAATCAATACACAACACCAGATATTCCTGGGGAAAGAAACCACTCAAAACTCCTCCATCTTTACTGTATAATCAACCAAGGAATCATGAAACAATACAATGTATTTGTGATCACCACAACCTCATACACTCTACCAATTGCTTCACAATGATCTAGGAAAAATTGGACAAACACATATCCAATTATCAGCCTACCCTTAGCCTACCCTGCTTACGCAATCCCTAGAGAATTAAAACATTATTAAATAGGAAATTCAACCTTCCTTGAGTGCGCACTTCATCATGGGCTTCCCATGGTTTTATATAACTGCACCTGGGCATCTTTCCTAAAATACAATTGATAGTTTACTTGCCTTGAACCTTTGTCTCCACTAGGTCTCCACCATAATTAGCATGCATGCAGATATAAATAGTGAATCATCAACTACTTGGCATATCACTACTGGTGAATTAAATCTATTTAATTCACTTGACCTTCAACTAGCTCATCAAATAGTTAGAACCAACTAAACTGATTTTAACTCAATTAATGTGAGTTAACTGATCCTACTCACACTACACTAGTGCTACAACTGCAACTGGACCCTGTTAATAATATAATCACTCTACATGCCTATCTTTTGACCCTCAACTCGAAATTCTTGAGCTAACTAATTCTATCACACTTAGTTAACTATTACAAGTTGTTATGATAAGATTACAATTTATTGTCCAGTTTATTTAAAAATTGGTTGCACACTAATGTGTCGCTAGGATCCATCATTGCGTGACTTGTGATCCCACATCAGTGTGTGTGGCCAATTTCACTGTTTCTTGTTGCAAATTTCAACATTCCCTCTCAACAAGAAAGGAATCAATCTATTCTGATCTGGTACCTTTGGAATGTTCTTGCACACAACACTTCTCTAGTGTTTTTCACACATGCAACTCTCCTAAAATTGAATAGCCTCCACACAAATGAATCAGTATAATGCATTTGTCATTAGAATCTTCTGACTGCTACTAGCTACTATAGATGTCTACTGGACTCTCTGCGTTGTTGAAATTTTCATCCATGCACTCTGCACTACTGCTGCGCTCCAGTATCTAACACTTGTCACTCTAATTTTTGTCCTCCTGACATCTGACTGCATCAATCTAATTGATCCTTCCTGCTAATATTTTACTGTGGGCTCCTCGTAGCCAGTTTCGATCCATGAGACACACCATCTCAAAGGACCTTGTCAAAATTTCTTCTTGGGATCATATCTGCACATTGCCCCACCTCACACCTAGAGGTATAGCTGCATGTACGGCTCAAAATTTCACCCTATTGGAGGTCTCTGTTTGCTTCACCTTGTAGATACAACCAATGACTTCCCCATTGGTCTTGGGACCACTTCCCATGCATTTTTTCTAATAATGGAGTCATACTCCTCAACCATGGCATCAACCCATGTTGTATGCTGCATTTCTTCCTCAAAAGAGGATGGTTCTATCACAATACACTCGCACATAAGAGCCATGTATCCATTGTACCTATCTAGGGACCTTCTCTGCCTGCGTTGTGATGTAGGTGCACCTACATGCTATGTCACATCTAGCATCAATCTTTCAACCTCTCTAGTGTGCTTCCTACCATTTCTTGTGGATGACTCTGCATGAGTGGCTTCTTCCACTCCATGATCATCTACTTGTGGCTGCTCCACATCCTGAGGTTCATACTTGGGAACTAAGAGTTCCTCATTTGCATGCAAGTCAAGATCCCTCTCAAGGGATAATCACATGGCTTTCTCATACTTCCCCATGGTACATCCCTTGCATGTGTTTATCTATGCAAGAGTACCCTTTGAAATACCTGTAGAAATCTGTTGCAAGATCCTCAAATAACTGTGGCGTAGATGGCCCAATCTCCTGTGCCATAACTCACCTGTATCCCAACTCACCACCTTCCCTTATTTACTTCTCAACGTTTCACAACCATCTACATCAAGTTTTTAGAGGTTCTTCACAGGAACCCCAATCTTATTTACCTACGTTGTGGCTTTGTGACGAAGGAATTCCTTTCCGTCACTGAAAACCACATAATATCCAAGATCCTCCAACATATCAACTAAAACTAAATTATTTTTCAAGCCCGATACATGCATGACATATTTTAATATGAAAGGTTTACCTGACTATCTCTAGAAAGTAACTGTACCAATCTCGGTAGTGTTATATCTCCCATCATCACCCATCTCGATGTGCATCTGAAGATCCTTATCCTCCAAGCTACTAAAGAGTTATTTGTTTCCCATCATGTGGAAAGATGCTCCACTATCCAAATACAACATAGATCAAATCACATTTTATGCCATGCATGCGATGAGAAAGAAGTCCAACTCAAGTTTTGAGGCCAAAGCTTCACCCACTGCAGCTCTTGGAGCCTTCTTGTTGTTCTTCTTCTTTTCCATTTTCCTGAGCTTGTCCTTCAGTGCCAATTTTTTGTGGTCACTGCTGCTTTGAAACATATTTGTTAAGGCCTTCCACATATTATATGGAGTCACCTTCCCATGGAGACTCAAGACAATATGATCTCAAACTCCCTCTAACAAGATCCTCCTCGCCTTTGCTACCTTCTTCTACCATGCATCAAGAAGTTGGGCATCTAGTGTTGTAGGCTTGGGAATATCATTATCTATGAATTCCTTCAACCCATTGTCCTCCAACACTGCCTCCATCTTGTCTTTCCATGAAATATAATTCGAACTTCCCTCGAGTGCATATTCGAGTCTCGAGCCATTGAAATACATCTTAATCAACTTATAGCTCCAAATAAAGTACCTACAAATTTGAATATTGTTCAACACAATCTCAATTTATTCTCCACTCTTGTGATTCATGGCGCTCTGATACCATGTAGAAAATTTCTACCACAACTCTGATACCATGTATAAAATATCTAACACAACTATAATATCATGTAGAAATTATATCAATGGACTCAATCTGATCATGTAATGTACTAAAACAGGATATTGAATCATTCTACAATATTTTCATAATATAAAACATGATCGCTCAATCACATGCAAGTAAGATAATGAATTAAATCAATACACAACACTAGATATTCCAAAGGAAATAGACTACTCAAAACCCCTCCATATTTACTGTATAATCAACCAAGGAATCAGAACAATACAATTTATTTGTGATCACCACAACCTCATACACTCTACCATTGCTTCACACTGATCTAAGCAAAATTGGAAAAACACATAGCCAATTATCAGCCTACCCTCAGCCTACCCTACTTACACAATCCCTAAAGAATTAAACCCCTATTAAATAGGAAATTCAACCTTCGTTTATTACGCAATTCATCATGAGATTCCCATGGTTTTATATAACTTCACCTGGGCAGTTTTTATAAAACACAACTGATAGTTTACTTGCCTTGAACTTTTGTCTCAACTGGGTCTCCACCAAAATTAGCATGCATGCAACTATAAATAGTGAATCATTAGTTACTTGGTATATCACTACTGGTGAATTAAATATATTTTAATTCACTTGACCTTCCACTAGCTCATCAAATAGTTAGAACTAGCTAAACTTATTTTAACTCAATTAATGTGAGTTAACTGATCCTACTCACACTGCACTAGTGCTACAACTGCAACTGGACCCTATTAATAATAGAATCACTCTACATGCCTATCCTTTGACCCTCAACTCGAAATTATTGAGCTAACTAATTATATCACACTTAGTTAACTATTACAAGTTGTTATGAGATAAGATTACAATTAATTTTCCAATTTATTTAAAAATTGTTTTCACATTAATTTGTCGCCAGGATCTGTCACTGTGTGACCTATGATCCCACACCAGTGTGTGTGTTGTTTCTGAATGCCAATTTCACTGTTTCTTGTTGAAAATTTCAACAAAATTATCATTCTACATATAACATCAAGATCCTAAGTACAATGACCATAACCATCATGCATATGACCACAATGCATATAACAACAAGTTACTATCCTTCATGAATAACTGACACATGTACATATGATCACACTGATCAACTAGCATTTATCACACATGCAACCAAAATAATAATGAAGTGACAAGCATAGAAATAACCCTAATTCTTATAACAACCATTAACCAACATACCTTCATACAACACATACAAACCTGTATGATGATATGCTCTCACCTTGAAGTCTAGTGCCATAACTTCACTTTGATGATCTGCATCTCCTACTCTATCTCAACCAACACATCAGCATCATAACATACCAACAACATCATGATGACCTAAAATCCATACAATGACCTCATGGACAGCAACTATAACCATGACAATGCATGCATACCAACATATAAACACTAACATGCATAACAAATGCATATACAAATGAAATGTACTCATGACTAACGCATCCCAAAAAAAACATCATCAACTCCTACATGGAAACACAACTGTAACAATGAATACCACCATAAAAACATAGCAAGCACATATACATCCTTCATGTATGCATGAAAATAAAATTCCTCCTATTTAGTCCAAGTGTTGAACCATGCTCTGATACCACTCTGTAACACTCGCCTCCCACATTTACCCAAGTTAACCAGTCCGCTAGGGTAAACATGTGACGAGGCTACTATTTTTTGATACAACCTCCTAGGTGACCTTAAGTAAGTATAACTGACATAACACAACCAATATGACCATCCACACATGCTACAGAACCCTCAGTAGCCATCCATCTCTTCCACGTGATTAACCCTTGATACAACCTGCCATTTTTTTGCATTAAAGCCTCAGTCACTCCGTTGACATGGGCATGCATGCAACTAGGACCCTCCAATTGCTCCCATAACAAGGCATGCCTGCGGCTGGGGACTTTTTGAGGTAGTTTTGTTCTAGAAAACCCAGATTTTGTGCCACTTTTTCAGGGCCAGGACTCAGGCCACTACCCATAACTCCATAAAAATTCAAAAAATGAAAAGTAACATTGAAACAATGATACAGATGCAAATACTTGAACAATGACTTGACTGGACCCTTTCTAGCCATGATAGGAATTTTGTCAAACGTATCACCATTATGCATTCTTGTTGGCTCGAGGGGTCCTGACCCAGGTTCAGAGGTGAAGATTTTCCAACAAACCCCTATACTACTGGCCCTTTCGACAGTGACCCACTTGTGCAGGTCAACGTCTCACCCGAAGCAGTATGGGAGGGTGCTAGAACCATGTTTCCACGCCCTAAGAGAGAGTAGGTAATAACACAGGTCCATAATTATCAGATCTACACAGAAGGGTGATCCGCAGGGTTCTAGAATGTAACTAGACTATATTTCTTATTAGATCTACTCTAGCATGTTCGCATCCACGTGTGTATCATCAATTACAACCATAAAACAACATAATCACAGCTAATATTGTCAACACAAACAGTTGTGTTCATTAACAGAGATGTAATCAGTAAGTGCAAAAATAGTCACATCATAGTAAAATTCAGATAATTTCATACCACAGAGATAAAACAAATGAGTTCGCAGCTTAATCAGGAAATCTTAGTTCGCATCAATCATAATAGAACAAATCTAGACAACATCATATGTTTTAGCAATACTTCGCATATATTACTTATCAAAATCTTCTTACATTCCCCGAATACCACCTGTGCACATAGCCAGCAGGGTCCGCACACAGCAGGACAAAGGATCTCCGCGCACATAGCCAGCAGGAGTCCTAACCCAAACAACCCAACCTAAGATCTAGCAAATTTTACTTCGTATCAATCTCTACATTTCTTCTTCCTATCGACTCAAAAAGGTTCAACTATTTATACTACTTTAGCCTATGCATCCAATGGTTCTCAAACCGTGGTTTGCGGACTCTTGGTCTACCCTTGACCCGCTTACAATGCATTAGGGGCTTTGACCCACC
The DNA here is from genome assembly GCA_034641835.2 of Pinus albicaulis. NCBI lineage: Eukaryota > Viridiplantae > Streptophyta > Pinopsida > Pinales > Pinaceae > Pinus > Pinus albicaulis. Next base: position 552,523,935 of record CM076569.1, read on the forward strand.
CCAAAACCCCTGCATTAGACTAAATATAATCAAAAGTATACAAAATGGACCAGATTCGCAGCTTTGTAGGAGACCCTGCTCCAACAATCCCCCAATACAAGCTTGTGACTCGTCCCGAGTCACTAAGATGGTGGGGTCACCACCTGCATCTGCAACAGTTTGAGCGCTTCAACCAATGGGGGTAGCACGGCTTCGCTTTAGGCAGCAGCATTCTTGGCGATGTCGACCAATTTCTGTGAAATCAGGCCTTCCGTCGCAACGGTGACACTTTCCAGAGTCTAGTTAAGCTTCTTCACAGCTATATCAGCATCCTACGACAGTGTAAGTGTGTTAGAAGCCCAAGGCTTCAGGCGATCGTTGAGGGCATTCTTCTTCTATCGAAGCTCTTCTATCTCATCTTGGAGGTCTTGGCTGGTTCGTAGTCATGCCAAGCGCTGGGCAGAAACCAACGTGGGCAGGGTGGCTTCCTACGTTTCAAACGTCTCCTCTTTATCTTATAGGGCCTGGTTATTTCACGCAGGAGCGGATCGCGTTGGACCTTGATCCATAGCTGCATGGTAGTTTCCAGTAGTTGAGCACCCTGCACGATATTCCCTGTGATGACGTTCGTAGCTGCGGTGACCAGAGAAGATCGCTGGGCCCACACCTCCGAAGGCGTTTTGAGCTGCAATTTAGCCTACGGATCAGCAATCTGCTGCTCCATCCGTGACTTAACCTCTGCAACCTCTGTTCGAGAAGCCTTCAATGCGGCGACCAACCCCTCAACCTTTGCCTAAGGCATAGCAATAGCCGAAATATCTGTTGGAACTTATGTGCAGAGCTGGTGAATGAAGCTCTCGAGCTCCTTCTACGGCAAGGTGGCAAGGGCGACTGTGGCATTTCTTTAGATGATCATTTGCTTAGCCAAGCATAGCTGTTGGTGAATCTACAAGTCCCAGTGCTGAATCTCCTGAAATATACCCGTGTGGAGCCCCTGCAAAGCATCTGGGGGCAGTCTGGCTAATTCTAGCTACACCTCCCGACAAATATGGACCTATGTGCTCAGGTTAAGAAGATTGATCATAAGTGCAGCACCAGGCAAAGGGTAGAGGCGGCTTTCTGTTGTGGTGAGCATAGCACTGCTGGTGGTTTGTGGTATCTATACCAAAGTCACACCGGTGTGCAGTGTGTCTGTCTTTAGTTGCAGCTCACAGATCTCGACCTATAATGTGGCGAGCACAGCCTTCTGTTGTTCTTCAAGGGCTTCCCATCAATCCTGCATGGCTAGAGAGACTGCATCAGCAATATGTTCAAGGTCACCTTCAGTCAAGGTGACAGTTTCATCATTTTCTGTCTATTGAGCGCGCTACTTCTTCCGGGGTCCTTTGGTAGGCTCACATTTTCGCTTTGTTTCGCGAGGGGATGCAGTTCCTCCTGCATTCCCTCCTTCTATCCCTAATTCAAGCTGCGAATCTTTCTATGTGGCTTCTTCGATGTCCTTCTCATTAGTCCACTTCTACTGCACATCTTTCTTCGCAGCCAGTTCTTTGTCCTTCCCAGTACTTTTTCTAGAGCCTCCAGTATCCTTAATAGTGACAGGGGGAATTACTTGTGTTGCACTAGCATATTTAGGGCCCGGCGCCCCGGTATTGAAGCCAATCTTCCACTGCGGGGGCCAGAGTGCAATAATATTGTCAATTTCTTTGTCCACGACCATATAGGGGAGCGAAGTCCAAGCTTTCTCCTTTCGGCTCTGAATCTGTATGTTGTGCATGGTCACCTTAAAGGTCGCGATGTGCTTGTACCTGTCATAGACTATGGGTGATAAGCGTGGTTGAGAGTTGATGGCAGTTGCCACGCTGCTCTAGAAGAGGACCCAGAAGACTTGATTGTCCTCTATGCGATGTGCGTCCTTGGAGTCCAACAAGTGCGCATAACGGGCTCCTTCACACATATTCAGGGTAAGCTCAGGGAGGACAAACTCTGCCGGAGCTTCCCAAGCGACCAATGCTATGAGGAACAACAACCACGAGTAACAAAAGCTGCGCCCTAAGTCCTGGGATTCTCGAATGTTGGCCAAAAATTCGTCACATAAGTACTAAGCCCAGTTGAAAAATACCCCTTTCCCACATTGGCCTGATAGCTAGATCACATAGGCAGGGACGGTGGCGACTTGGAATTTTTGCATCAACTTGCATGCCAACAACATCGTGCCCAACTGTGTAGCGGGATCATTGATGGATTTGCTGATAAAGCCTCGGGTATTCCGCTCCACCATGTATTTTTGGTGCACAAATTCAACAATCTTGCCTTCGTATTTCTTACGTCCCACTCGCTCCAGAGGGCTTGGTATCTTCATCGGGAGACCGGTAATCCTATGAATCAGCGTAGCATCAATAGGATTCATGTCCTGGATCCACAGGCAGCCTTCATGAATTAGGGCGAGCAACTATCGTGCAAATCGGTCTGTAATATTGTAATGACCAAAATGGGGCATCCTAAGTAAGTTCAGGAGCCAGACCCGACCAACCCACGCAACTAGCGCAGAGGGACAACTGTAACGCCATTTTCATCATGAATTGCGTCGAGGTATAATGCAGGTGCTAGTTCATGGAATGCTTTGAATTTGGCTAGGTCGTGATCGTCAAGCTTGACCTCATGAAGCTTACCGAAAGGTTCGCCAATGATGGGGACCTCGCCTAGGGTCAGTGGCATCTGCAGGTAAGTGACCAGGCCATCAATATTCTTCGGCATGTGCGTCGATGTCCTGCGCAGTTGAAAAAACAGAGGTAACCAGTAAATTGGCTCGACGGTTTGCGCTTCCTCCTGAGCTTCCTGTGGGGATTTTGCAGTTCGCGGGGAAGTTCGCGGCTTTCCTGCAGCCCATTTTGTGGGCTTTGGGGGCTTTCTGGAGCTCTGCGCCTTTGCTTTTCCTTTCCTCATGGTTGGGCTCGGTGTGGAGAGAATTTATTCCACCTCAAACTCGATTTCCACCACTTCCTCATTCCCCTGTTCTACCGAGGTCATTGGTTCAGAAGGCTCAGCGGGGTTCATAGCCGTCATCCTGGCACGAAAAAAAAACTCCGGGTTTCTATTGTTTGAGGGATTAGGTTGCTCAGACATGAAGGAGACACTATAAACACAGAGCATCTTGCAGCACCAAATCGTCACAGTAAGATATGCCAAGTACACGCTATACAACTGATACAGAACCCTTGTCTGGTCTGTTCAGCCCTTTTTATAGCTATCGTAAGCGATCAATGGTTGGGTAAGCTGCACTTGGAACTTACTGTTACACTGAAATTTGTCACCATGACGTTTTAGTGTCTATATGGGTTCATGATTACTCATATATTACTCCCTTAGAAGTCTACAACATCAAAGTTCCTAAAATCAAACCTTGAAATTGAGAGAAAAGCTCATAAAAGTCTTAAAAACACTTATACCGCACTTTCTCTTAACATTGCCTACGATTCCGCACCTATTTTCTCTAAATCATGCAGAGCTAAACGCACTTTTTCTTCATTAAAGGTGCGGACCCCTGTAAAAGGTAAAATGAAGGCGGAAAGTAACATTTAGAAGCCCAATAGTCAAATCTGGAAGCTTCTGGAAGCAATTATCCAGTCGAAGGTTCGCTCCTATCATGTACATTCATACCTCCATTATGGGAGCCTACCCCTTGGTTTATGGAGCCCAATCCCTTCTAAAGAGGATTTTATCCGCTCTTATGTGGAGCTACAACCTCTTCTCTTTTCCTATAAATTGAAGCCACAGTGCAGCCTCAAGGGAGTTAGACTTTGAAAAATTTTGAGGAGAAATGTTGTAGAAACTCAGACTCTCTTAACTGATCATTATGTGGGAATGATTACACACCCATGTGCATTTTAGATGAGAGAGTGCAAAGCTTGTCAGAGTAGAGGAAACGCCTGTTCCAGACCCCAGAAAGACCTATACGACATCAAGGCAGACACAGTTGTAAGGCTCTTTCTTCATCAAAGATAATACGAATGGATCATGTTTTCTCAATGAGTTCTTTAATTAAGTGGCTTGTTTATCATGTCTTATCAATGAGTTATTTAATTAATTAGCTTGTTTCTTGAATTCCTTGATCATCTTGATAGATATATGATTCGTAAATTATTTTATACTATGCAGGTGCTATTGATTTTTTCCATGTTTGTTATTGCAGATCTTTGAAGACGACTCTTTCAAGCAACTGGAAAAAAGATCATTACGAACAGCATTGGACTATAGGTATATCTTCAAAACCTCTATTGTAGCTAATTCTGAATCTAATATTATCTAGAGAAAATAGTTTTTGTTTGTCTATTTGTTGCTAGCTGTTTGTAGGACACTAGGGAGATTTGTCTTGTCACCAAGAACGATTTATTCGTCCAACAAAATGGCGACTCCACTGGGGATCGAACCTAGAATCTCTACATTAAAATACTATGATGTTGGATTTCATCACCAACTAGTGTTTTTAGTGTGGGAATTTACTATTTGTGTGTGGTTTGATCTCCTAGATTTTTAGGCCTGTGATTCATTTGTTTGTTTCCTTAGCGACTTTAGGATTTTTCACTGAAATTTTCTTTGATTGCGTGTGATTAATAATTTTTAATCATGGCTGAATTACCAAGACAATCGCGTAGACTCTAGGGGAAATCCCTTGAGTATACACCAATCCAACTTGAAGGGATGCGAGCTCTGGTACCACATAGTGTTAGCGGAATTAGATCAAAAAAACTGGGAGAATCATCCATAATTACTCATCCTGATTATCAAACACAAAAAGCAGAATATATTCAAGATCCAATTTCAATTTCTGAAGTTACTGGTATTATTTATCCAACCAGTGAATTAGCTGAAGAACCTGAAATTTCTGAGCCCAAAACTGAACCTGTTGTGTTGGAACCATATTCAGGATTTGTTACTCTGACTTCTAGTGATCCTGATTCACCTAGGGTAAGACATCACATTACTAAAAACCTTCCTTCTAATCTCATATGTATTGAAGAACTTGTTGGTCCAGACAAAGACGTAGTTCTTCCCGAAACCCAAGAAACTTTGAATCTTAGGGAGAGCGTGAATCAATATTCTACAACCCTTTTAGAACTAACGCTTGGTATTTATCATTGACAGATTTTTTACAAAAAGCAGGTCTTACTTATTCACCACCCTGAATTCCTTTTTACCCTACACCAAGAGGTTATCAACCTTCATTAGCTATGTCGGGTGAGTCAACTATGTTTTCTCAATCTCCAAAAACATATTTATACGGTGGTTCGTCTATTCCTCGGGGATACCAGTTGCTCTCTGGTACCTTCTCAGGAGCAACTCCTCAACCAATTGAACAAGTGTTATCATCTGGTACAAATGGAACAAGCACTGAAACGTTGAACATAGAACAGATTTTTATGATGTTTGGCAATATTCCAAATCCTCAACCTCAAGGAAGTCAATTACCGCCTAGGGGCCAACCTCAAGGTAGTCAATTACCACCCGAAGGGCAACCTCAGGGTAATTTTTTACCACCTAGAGTTCAAACTGTAGGACAATATTTCCTGCCTGGGGAACAACCTCAAGGACATTACATACCTCAAGGTCAATATCAAACTCAGGGACAGTACATACCCCAAGGTCAATATCAACCCCAGAGTCAATTTATTCCTCAAGGTCAATATCAACCCCAGAATCAGTTTATTCCTCAGGGTCAATATCAACCCCAGATTCAGTACATGCCTCAAGGTTATCAAACTCAAGGTCAAAACCCAGCTCAAGGTTTTCAAACTCCTTCCGGTCAATCATTATTACAAGGAGCTAGAAATTTTCCAGTTAATTATCAAACTTGCGTTCAACTTGGTTATGGTCCTTCATATGTACAACCTTCTATGGGTCAATACCCCGGAATGAATATGGTGTGGGATCCATCTCAAATTAAATAGACTTTGCGACCCAATGTGCAGTTACCTAATCAACCTGGACAACCCATAGGTTCTGGTCCAACCCAGAAACCTGTCCAGCCTACCATTTAAGTCTCTGCACCTGGTTCTGTTCAGCAGCCTGGGCCTAGTACACCTAGAACTCTGCCTCAAACTTCTATTGTTGCTGCAACCTCTGTTCAACCTACCACACCTATTTCTGGATTATTTGCAGCTCTTGTTTCTACTATCCCTGTATCAGTGCAAATTCCTCAATTATATGTGCCACATTCAAGACCTACAATTCAGACTACGACCCAGATGCCTACAGGACAATCTGGTACGAGTACAGTTCTCACTAGTTAACCACAATTTACTTATCAACCGTACCAGGGACAATATCAATTTGGACAGGCTACACAAAATCCAACATATCAGTATCAGTTGTATCCTAGGTATACTTATCAAGTACCTCAACAACCCCAGTATGGTTTGGTTAATCCTGGTTATCCAAGAGGTATCACGATTCCCAATGCACATCCAATTCCAGGATATCCTGGATATCCTCCTCCTGGGACTAGTTTCATCACACAAGGTTATCAATACCCTAGCCATCAGTTACCGTTCATAGCAACTTTATATTTACCTGATCTATCGCGCCTTACGAATGATCCCATCTTTTATCTTCCGTATTGGATGTCGATGCCTAATAAGTTGCCCAGTGATATTCCAAAGTTTGAAGGTAAGTCAGGAGAATATCCATCTAATCACGTTATGACTTATCACCTTTGGTGTGCATCCAATTCACTAATCGATGATTCGATTCGATTGCGTCTTTTTCAGAGAAATCTCATTGGTCTAGCTTCCAAATGGTACATTGAGTTACCATGAGGCTCATTTAATAATTTTAATGCACTAGCTACTACTTTCTTAACCCATTTTCAGTTACCTGTCAGATACGACAATGGTACGGAGTTGTTGACCTCATTAAAACAATCTACGTCTACATACATATCTGATCACATTCATGAATGGAGACGTAGGAGGCGTTTATTGAAAGTCTTTATTCCAGATCAAATTTTGGCTGAATGGTTTATCAAATCATTATTTCCCAAGATTACTGAAGATGTGGCCAAAGGAGGCGTTGTTATAGAAGAGAAAGTCATTGCTCAGGCTCAGTACCTTGACCTTGTATATACACAGTTAGGTACTCTGTATGAAAAAATCCCCGATTTACCAAGACCTGGTCAATTAACTACAACTCCTTCTGGCTCTCATGCCGCTGATGGTGTAATTGGTTATGTTAGCACTGGTAAGAGTAAGAAGAAATCTTCCAAGTCGACTTCTCCTATTATCACTTTACCCGATTCACCAAAAGGAGATTCTTCCATTGAAACTTCTACCGATACTCAGGTTGTAGAATCGTCTATAGCCAAACCTAAAACTAGTGGTAAGAATAAAGGTAAGAATAAAAACAAAAAATCTTCAAAAGATAAAAACGATAAAACTGAACCAATTGACGATAAACTAAAACCTCATTATCCTTGTCTGATCTATGATGAGGATCATTTTATAAAAGAGTTCCTTTATAGAGCCGAGGTATTGAAATTTGTTAAGGGTTCACCCATACCTGCTGTCTTGAAGGATCCCTTTCCTACTCAAGATAGTAACATGATTGAATCTTCCTCAAATAAGCTAGAAGATATCTTAATGGTTGCGACGTGATCGCAAGATTACGGTAGTAAAAATCTTGTTGGTGACAAAGAAGCAGAAAGTTCTAATTCAACATCCACTACATCTCCCTCAATTTCTGATCCACTCTAGATCAAGAAAAAAAATCCTAACTTAGTAATCAAACTGCCTGCTAAAGGTGTACTTCGTAAATCAACTTTCAATCCACATGCCATAGCTGCTCATAATTAAAATATTGTTGAAGACTTGGCAAATTCCCCTTCAGCAATGTCGGCTTTGGAAGTGTTGCAATCATGTCTAGCCCAAAGAAAATTACTATTGACAGCCATAGGAGCCGTAGACCTCCAGGATTCGAACCTCATGATTTTCGATTTCGAGAATTTTACACCCTACCTACCCCATCAAATGGCTTTTCAAATTCCAGTAATAGTCAAAAACAAACGTTGCTTTCGTACTGTTGTTGATGAAGGGGCTTCTACGTGTAATATGTCGTTAAAATGTTGGAAATCACTTGGTTCTCCGACAATTAACCAATCGCTGACTATCCTCAAGGCTTTTGATGGAATAGGTTTCCATCTGTTTGGTATTTTACAGGATCTACTTATAGAGGTCGAAGGCAAAACAGTAAATCTAGATGTGGAAGTGGTTGATGCCCCTCTTGATTACAACCTTCTCCTGGGTCGCAGTTGGTCTTATTACATGACTGTTGTTGTATCATCGGTCTTTCGTCTCATCATGTTTGCACATAAAGGAAAGATCATTAAAATATATCAACTCTCATATTATTCATCCGACCCAACCTCTACTAATAGCATCCAGCATATCAGAAAATAGACTATCCCTTATAAAGATGTTGGGGTAGGGTTAATTAAAGATTCTGCTTTACTGGAAACTTTTTCCCTGCCTTCTCCCAACGTACAGCCTCCTATTGCAAATATCAATATGATTACATCAAGTACTATTTCCTTTGATGATCCTTGGAAAGTACCTTCAGAATCAGAACTAGATTCTTTCGACGGCGCGATGCCTTTGAGTCCTTTTGAGTTAGCATCTCAGGCAATACAGTCATTTTCTGATACTCCGTCAATTGAATTTGATCTAGTGAATGTGATCAATGAGGAGTCACTTTCAATATCGAGGTCATCTCCGACATCAATTCTGGATCTGGGTCACCAAGTATTCAATACTGATGAAAATATTCATGAATTCTTGTCTGTCGATGAATTACCATGGGAAGATCTCCATCATAGGTCTTCCTTTTTACCTGATATCGATAATTTTGAGAATGATTTTTCCTCCATTTTTACTACTGATTATGTCAAAGAACCTCAGAATCCTTTCTCCTCTTCCGATTCTGAATTTAATTTAGAAAACATTTCTACAACAGTTCCCATTGAAATTTCAGTAAAACCCGGAATTGTTGAAAACATTCATATAGGTGCTTCTTGTACGACTGATGAAATCCGAGCATATAAAGCCCTATTTCAGGAATTCCGCAACATTTTTGCCTATTCATATGAAGAAATGCCAGGAATTGATCCATCGATTTTTGTTCATGAAATTAAGACATGCCTGGATGCTAAACCCGTCGGACAGATATTACATCAGATACATCCGCAAAAAGCTGTCGCTATTAAAGAAAAAGTTGAAAAATTACTTCTTGCAGGTTTTATTTATCCAATTCCGTTAACGGATTGGGTATATAATATCGTCCCTGTCAATAAAAAACAAGGAACAATACGAGTATGTATCGATTATAGGGATATAAATCGAGCTTTTCCAAAAGACAATTATCCAACCCCTTATATCGATCAAATTATTGACGATTGTGCTGGAAGTGAAATGTTTTCATTCATGGATGGATTTTCCGGCTACAATTAAATCAACATACTCCTTGCAGATCAACCTAAAACAGCTTTCATTTGTCCATGGGGGACTTTTTCTTATCGCAAATTACCGTTTGGACTTAAGAATGCTAGCGCCACTTTTCAAACAGCAGTGTCTTATGCATTTCATGACATTAAACACATTGTGCAACCCTACCTCGATGATTTTCCTGCTCATTCCTCGCACAGAACAGATCATATCACTCATTTACAAGCCATTTTTATATGATGTAGGCATTATAAGATTCTTCTGAATCATCATAAATGTGTTTTTTGTGTATAATCTAGACGATTGTTGGATTTATTGTCTCAAAGGCAGGCATTCGTGTCAATCCATCGAAGGTTGAGGCTATCATCAATTTACCTCCTCCTTCTCCTCTTCGCCAACTCCAAAGTTTGCAAGGGAAAGCAAACTTTTTACGTCTATTCATTCCTAACTACGCCGAGTTAACGAAAGGTTTTACCAGGTTGTTGAAATAGAATATTCCTTTCTTTTGGGACGAGATTGTTGATCGATCTTTTGATGATCTTAAATACGCGTTGACCCATGCACCGTTACTGCATCCTCCCAATTACAACCAGGATTACTTTTTGTAACTCACTGCTTCCGATTCCACGATAGGAATGGTTCTAGTTCAGGAAGATGAATTCCATGGTGAACATGTGATTTACTATCTTAGTCACAATTTGCATCCGACTGGAAACAAATATTCACATGTGGAAAAATTGGCCTTGGCAGCCGTTCAAGTTGTCCAACGTTTTCGTCATTACATACTTTTACGCAAAACAACAGTGATTTATGATTGTAACCCTATGATGTATATTTTTACCAAAAAATTGCTAGGGGGAAAATACTCCAAATGGATTATTATCCTCTAGTAGTTTGACTTGGAATTTGAAAAATCCAAATCAAAGAAATCATTGATATTTGCTAAACTTGTGTGTGACTTCCCACGTACTGATACAGAAACTGTGGCGGAACAACCAATCATGGACGAATCCTTGTTTCTTATTAGTACCATTGATCCTTGGTATCGAGATATCATCGTTTATCTTCAAACCCAAACTTTTCGGCTCGAACTTTCACAATCACAATGACGTAAAATTCGTTTCTAGTCTCAACAATATCATATTGTTGGCGACACACTCTACCGTCGTGGTGTGGACTCTGTTTTTCGACGTTGTCTCACCCATGAAGAAGCCGAAAAGGTTTTAAATGACTGTCACTCTGAAGCATGTGGATATCATATGTCTGGGTATGCCACGGCCCAAAAGATATTGCGCGCTGGTTATTTTTGGCCATCCTTATTTAAAGATTGTATTTCTGCGATCCAAAAATTCCATAATTGTCAAATCTTCGATCGAAAGATGCGTGCACCACCTACTCCTCTTCACCCTATAATTGTTGTCGTCCTTTTGAAAAATGGGGCATTGACTTCATTACATGTAACCCTCACTCGGCCGGGTGGCATGGGTATATTATTCTCGCAGTAGATTATTTTACCAAGTGGGCCGAGGTGATGGCTACATTTGCGGCAGATGGAAAAACTGCAGCTGCTTTCGTGTTCAATCATGTGATTGCTCGTTTTGGTGCACCCCAAGTGATAATTACTGATCATGGGAGCCATTTTTGAAACATCATGATGACCAAACTGACTAATCAACTTGGTCTGCGCCATGACAGTTCTACACCATATTACCCGCAAGCCAATGGTCTGGTTGGAGCTATCAATAAAATTTTAGTCACCATGATTAAGCGAATCATTGGAATTCATAAATCGAATTGGCATACCATGATTTTTTCAGTAGTTTGGGCATATCAAACCTTAGCAAAAACATCGACAGGTTTTACCCCTTTTCAACTGGTTTACGGTTTAGAAGTGGTATTACCAATTGAATGTGAGATACCGTCACTCCAACTAGCCATAGAGTTACTACCAGCTACCTCTAAGGAGGAAAAATGATTTTTGTACTTAGCTCAATTAGATGAGAATCGGTGCACCGCTGCATTAGCTATCGAGGCTCATGCGAAACAAATGAAAGCTCAATATGATAGAAGTGTTACACCTCGTATTTTTTCAGAAGGAGACCTAGTTTTGGTATATGATCAAGCTAACGATAAGCTAGGGGCTGGGAAATTCGAACCCATGTGGCATGGTCCTTATATTGTCAAGCGACAGCTTGCAAAAGGAGCCTATGAATTGATTGATTTTGATGGGGTCTCTTTAGGAAAACCCAGAAATGGGCTTTATCTGAAGAGATATTACGCTTGATTCTTGTGTGGAGATCTTTCCTGTATATTAGTTATTTTCTAGCTGGTGTGTTGTAGATTAGAAACGTGTGCCTAGCTTAAATGTGCTTTTACTACTATTCCTACTTATCTAGATTACTCTTGATATTGCAGATGTCGACGTATTTTCAAACATACATTGGTTTTGTTGATGGTGCTTGTCATAGTACACGGAACATTTCTTCCGCAGCCTGGGTTATTTATTCACCCACTGATGAGTTAGTATCTATGCATGGGGTAAGCCTCGGTCAAACAATGAATAATATTGTAGAATATAGCGCAGTTATTGAGTTATTGTATGAATCCATTTCATTTGGAATTTGGAGTTCGATCATTAGGTTAGATTATGAACTCATTGTATTACAATTAAATCGAGTGTATGCAATCAAAAACCCAGTGTTGTTAAGATTATTTTTGAAAGTTCATCTCTTGGAATGAGAATTTGATTATATTGAGGATCAACACATTCCAAAAAATTTAAACACATTAGCAGATGCAATAGCTTCTAGTGTTATAAATAGACATTTGTGATAATGAAAGCAGTAAATCAAAATAACATTCGATAACATGTTGGACAGGTAACTAGAAATAGTAGTATATCATAGCATAGAGTAGTGTTTCAAAAAAATAGTACATCGTCCTCGATCATAGGTTCAAAACGCCTTATGATCAGGAAAAAAGTGATACAAAAAATGATATGGGTCTATACAGTCGATCATCCACTATTCGTGGTAATGATCATGATAATATACTACAGCCCATTCCACCCTGCTCATGAATCTCTTAAACGGTCCAGGAACCCCAATGACATATCTCTGCAAGCGAAGTGGAATGTCGTCTATGGTAGTCTCTGGAATGTCCATAGTCAGTTGCTCTAGATGGTGTTCCAAATCAGTAAGGATCTATGTTGTCTGATCCTGTGGTGGTGGTGGTGTTGCAGCTGCATCCCTTTGCCTCCTCTTGAAGGGGCGAAGAGTGACTGGTCGACGTGGACCCACATCTGCATTTGAAATTTTTTTTATCAGTTGTGGACAATTTAAAAAAAAAAAAAAAAAAAAAAAAATTAGAATTTAGAACATGTCAAAAATGGTTCTTACCTGAGTTATCCCACTGAGCTCCCAGAGGAAGAGACATATCCTGATCACTGCGGTAATCCATCCTAGCATAAGGGAAGTCTTCTATCACGAAGAGTTGGTTCTCTAACCAACGGAAGTAGGCCGGGGGAAATCGAACAATCTATGTACCCTCGCTGTGATGGGCCATTAATGCAACCCATCGAACCATATGAGGCTCTCGGACTCTACCATGATCAACTGGAATATGTTGCGGGGCTAGTAGAGGAATCCTCTCTAGAGAAAAAGTAATCACAATCGATCCATATCCGAAGTTATTCAACTTCCCGCTCTTTTCCCTAGTTATTTGGCCTTTGATATTGGCCAACACTGCCTCACACCAATTGAAGATGGTGCCTCGGAAACATTCCACTGCAATCCACATTTGAGATCCAGTAGCAACATGTAAAGCTACACTTCCACATAACCTAGTTACGGTAAATGCAACTACCTTCAATTGAGGACGGATGATGGTTTTGATATCAATCCGCTTGTCTTTAGGATTGGCCTCATCATTGCAGAACTCTAGTTGCAAGCTAGCGACAGACTGGCCACCTAGCCTAACCCCAAATAGAGAAATTGGTTCGCCTCTTTTAGACAAACCAGTCAGAAAGTATATGTCCTCCAGCTCAATTTCGAGCTGGTTGCCTCCAATCACAAAGCACTGGTCCTGTACATCCCTCTTTTTTACCAACCAAGTGAGTAAGTCTATCTGGGCTCTCATGCCCTGAATATCCCAGAATTTAAGTAAACCGCATGCTCTAAAAACTTGTAATGTAGGTGGATGAATCATTGTAGCTTCATCCACCTCCTCATGTTCACGTTCCCGCCAGATAAGCATTGTAAATATCCTACAATGAACAAAATGAAATATTAGAATCATTTTAAAAAGAAAATTTTGGGTAATTTGGAGAGAAAATGTGTTTTTATATTCTTCACGGCGCCTCCGCACTTTTTGTTCAGAGACAGTGTGTAGCTACACACGGGCTCTATACGAAAAGTGCGGGACCACAACATTTTTCTTTGTAAGAAAATGTCGAGGTCCGCAGGTACCGTGTGCCTTACCTGCAGACCCCCGTGAGTGAAATTTTGAACCTATTTCTTCCCCAAAAATGAATTTTAAACCCTAAATTAAGGAAATGAATGGATGAAAAGAAAGGAAAAGAGAATTTGGATTACTTGGCACAGACAGTTTTCGATTTGAACGGTCGGTTTGTCTGGAATCTTCTCTGGAGCGTTTTTTTCCAAAAGCTCTCAAACTTTCACTCTGAACTCAAATGGTAAAAATGATTTTGGAAAACTCATTTTTATAAGTTTTTTGGAATAAATGAAATTTAATTTTGTTTATTTTTCACTTTAAAGAGATGTTTTTTCAAAATATTTTTATTTTATTAAAAGTAGGTATGTTTAATTTTTTGAGTTTTTGTGCAGAATACCGGATTTTTCAGGTGAAATGGTCATTTTTTACGAAGAGTATACTTTTATCACTTTTTTGAGCTCTTAAAAATTTACGAAAAAGCGAAACCATGGAGTCCTCTTTTTAGCCCTTTTCAAACTCTCTAAAAATGAAAAGATTGTCGAGTACTTGACTATTCGAACTCGTTAAAGGAAATGAACATTCGTCCCTTCAATATAAGTTTGCCCCTTTTCGGACTGAAATGGACTATTTACGAAAAAGGTATACATTGACTAATCATGGTCAATAGAGTTCTCTCCTGCATTATGTTATCCTTTTTCGGGCCTGAGAGACTAAAATTACGAAAAAGTACACCCATGGAATTTTCTTAAGTTTTTTCTTCTGACTCCCTAAAAATGAAAAACACCGAGTTTCTCCTATACTAGACTCATTAAAATTTAACAGTAAAGGACCTGTCGATTACAAACAGGAATGGAACACTCCTTCTTAGGGTTCAATTTTAAACTAAGTTGGACTCATCCAAAGGATGAGCTTATAAACAAGCAAATGTTATCCTCCTCAAGCTTGTCAAAATAAAGAGGTACGTGCCAGAAATGGTGGGGGAAAAAGAGAGAAAACGAATCCATTTGTTACACTTTGATTTAAAAGCAGTATACCACTCTTGAACACGACACTTTTTGTCACACTTCTACCTGGGTTGGGAAAATCCTTTGCCTATCAGTTAATCAAACCACATTTAAGGTCTTCAGTTGGTTTTAGGGTATTAGCTTAGGGCAATTGTTAACCAAACCATCTTCAGTGTCGTTATGTGTTCAAGAGGACATTCAAACAAACCATTCATCTGCAAACATTTGTCTCCATTCGCGTTGACCATCCCTAAGTCAGTCCTTGCAAAAATTTCTTCAAAACTTGATATATGGTTTCGTTTCGTGAGCTTGCTTACAACGGATCACTTTCTATCGACGACAGCTCATCATATAGGAAGTTGATCTAGAATATATCAATACCTTGGAATATACATGCCTTAATGGCAGGTTTCTTGCTAGGGAAATTGTTACCAAACCATCTGCAGTTTCGTTATGTGTTCAAGAGGACAGTCAAACAAACCATTCATCTGCAAACATTTGTCTCCATTCACGTTGACCATCCCTGAGTCAGTCCTTGCAAAAAATTTCTTTAAAACTTGATATATGGTTTCGTGTCGAGAGCTTGCTTATGACGGTTCACTTTCTATTGACGATAGCTCATCATCTAGGAAGTTGATCTAGAATCCGTTAGTACCATGGAATCTACATGCCTTAATGGCAGGTTTCTCGCCTTCGACAACAGGTTGCATCATTGACCTTCGATTGAACGATTCTGTTAGCCATCAGTAAATTTTGTCACAGCAAATGATGGCTAAAACAGGTCTTGAGCCTTCAAGAGATTATTTTCATAGAAAATTACTCATTCTTGAAGCCTTATGGTATTTTCTAGAAAATTAATATTCATTGTTGTTCCTTACTGTTGTGCCTTAAATGTTGTTCCCTATTGTTGTTCCTTAACCTGTTGTTCCTTAACTGTTGTTCCCTATTGTTGTTCCTTAACTGTTGTTCCCTATTGTTGTTCCTTAACTGTTGTTCCCTATTGTTGTTCCTTAACTACTGTTCCCTATTGCTGTTCCTTAACCTGTTGTTCCTTAACTACCGTTCCCTATTGTTGTTCCTTAACTGTTGTTCCCTATTGCTGTTCCTTAACCTACTATTCCTTAACTGTTGTTCCCTATAGAAATCCTCAAGAAACACTACTGAATAAAAGAGATTGTTATGTAGGCCATTTTTCCATCATTTTCTAAGCCCATTTCATTCATTTTTCCCTCTTCATTTTCCTCAATTTTCCCTAAAAAACCCTTTTAAAATCATCAAAAACGCCTCCAAACCATCATAACTCCTTTATATGGTTTTAAAAACTCCTTTTCCCTTATCGAAAGCTTTTAAAAGGCTAAAAAGCCCTCTTTTAGCCTAATTCCGACCCATTTTATAAATAGGCCCTAAGCCCTTGAGGACTTAGATCATCAGCCCCCTCTGCCATATGACTCGAGAGCCCGACCATGGGCTAATTCTTAAAGCCCTTAGCCCTTTTTTATTTTTCACCCCTGGTCTTCCACTACTCATCCACCAGACCACTACCCGCACCTTTCCTTAAGCCCCCCTTCCCTTTTTCTTTTCCTCGCGCCCGTGTTATTCCTCGATGGATCTCAGCCGTCCATCCTGACGATCCAACGGCCCTTCCACTCCCCGACAGGCTTGCCCACGTCACCTCCGAACCCACCTCCCACTGCCCTGCCGCTTGCCCAACCTTGGCTTGACACCTGTCTTCCACCATCCCCATCCACCATTCAACTCCTCGCCATCGCGCTAAACCTCCGCCTTTGGATCTACCTCCCTAAATCCGACAGCTCATATGCGATATCGCGCACATTTGCCTCCCGAGGTTTAAAACCTCATTTCTACGTGAAATTGGTGGTATTTCATAGGACGCATGGCGCAATATAACTGGATCGCATTCCCTCCAGGCTAAACCACTTACCACCCATTTGTCGTGCGAAAACTGCCAATGGTTTTCCAAAACCACTTATGCCCATTTTCGCGCCAAAGTCTATTTAAAAACCATTTTTTTCGCCCTCCGCCATTAAAACCCTTCATCCATGCATTCTACATCTCTGCAACCTCCTTCGCCACCCTTTGAAGCTATATTTCCGACCCCGCATGGTTTTATTAACGTTTTTTTTATCTTGTGCAGGTTTGATAGCAGTTTTTAAAGTAAAAACACTCCCACATTCAATAAAGGGACGGGATCAGGAGGTTACGACTTTTGTTGTCCAAACAGAGGCCAAATCACGAAGAAAGGGAATTGCCAGGGTTTGTTTCGTGGTTCGATCGGTGTTCTATGAGCACTGTTTACACTATCAAACCCTCAGCATCTCGAAGGCACCTGTCCATAACAGAAAAAGGGAAAAGTCAACGAATATTTAAAAATAAAGGGTTGAAGGCTAGAACCAAGCAAAAAATTGGATAAAGCGCAACAATTAAAGGAAAGAATGAAGGTCAAGAAACCAAAGAACAGGGAAATAAAGTTTCCAATCACGCAGTGTATAAAGGAAAAAGGGCAAAAATGTTACATTATGAAGGCCAAAGGCATCATCAGGCCTTAAAACACAGTTAATGATGAAGTAAAGGCGTTAAGCTCAGCGTTTATGATTAAATCAAGAAGACTTAGGCTTAAATATAGCCTCGAATACATCAAAGGAGCAGTTATTCACTTAATAACTCCATATTGACACCTTTCACTTACTTTATACCTCAAAGGGCAAATAAACAGTTATTACACAAAAGAAGATATTATAAACTGTCAGAACAGTTAATGTAAAAACAAAAAAAGGCCTAAAAATCAAACTTTTCACCTGTTTTATCTTAGGAGTTAAGGCAGTGTTATTAAAACAGAGAAGTAGTGCAAGACATTCCTACCTTATGCCCTGCATGGTTTTCAAGGCTAGGAATGAATTTACTCTGTAATTAATGACATTTTGAAACCTAAAAAGAGTTCCACCTCCTCATTCTTCTATAAATACTGTTGTGGAACTCATTTGTAAGGGTTGGTTGTTGGCATTCGAACTCTTTGCACTTGTACATAGTTTGGCTGAAGCTTAAGAAGAAAATGAAGTTTTTGGAAGATTGATGATGTTATGACATGTTTTGTTAATGATAAGGCTCTATCATTGGATCCCTAAGCATGGTTTTTTGTGATGTATTCCGATCTATTATTGTTATTTCCTATTTTCCATTCTGTTTCATCATTTCTTGCTTACAGTAGAGTAAACTTTTTAGGCTAAGAAATGTCTCCTAGAAGCACCTTAGACCTGTTTACTCTTCACTGTCTTTATGTGTTCATCTGCTGAAGGTTTTATTGAGTATTTTGACTGCTTTTCAACCCTGGAGCTTGTTTATTTCAAAAATAATTCAAACAGTTGGTTTCAAGAATGATTTATGGTTTTCCCTGCTTACTTGCTTCCACTTGAAAACTGTTTCTAAAGTCTCCCTTTGAAGTACCATTGTTTACAGTCTGCGAAAGAGGTTTGTTTTGATCATACCCTTTGTTCTTTCTAAAATGATTGTTTTGAACGTCTTTATAATTGCATCCTTAGATGTTTAGGCGTTCCCTCTTCTATGATGCAGTTATTTGTGAGTCTTTAATGTTTTATTATCCATGAAAGTGAAATCTTTGGATGAAATAGGGCGTTCCCCGACTCCTAGATTTTGTTTGAATAGTTTGTCTTGGAATTATTATTTGCTGAAGAGTGGTTTCTGGAAATTTATGGTTAGCCCTGTCTATGAAATGCCTCTTCATGTTAAAATGATGTTTTAAATTCCCTTTGTTGAGAAGTACATATAATTAAGGATTCTTAACTGCCCTTAGTTCTGCTCCTCCTTCTAAATCGTTAATATCCATTTCATTTCATCCACCAAACCCAAGAAACACTGGCCAAGTTAGATTTTCTCTTTGATATCCCATATCCATTGATTGAGCTTGTTATAGCTTTTTCTTAATTCCATTGCCCAATGACTTTGATGTTTCCCCTTTCTATCTATGTTTCCTAGATTATTCATGTCCAACCAACCAAACACAAACAAACAAACTTGTACTTAATAACTAGCCTAAAATCAACCCCTTACAAGCCATCAAGCTATATCTTTACAAACATATTGAGAGATCCCTCTCTGAGATTAGGAGGGCTAGATCCTAGAGCTCTAAAGCTTGGTTTATATGTTGCATTGTCATTTAGTATGCCAATCTACTAAATCACAGGATCCCAACATTCTGGCGATCATGGTGGGACTTCTGAGTATATAGTACCATAAACAACTCTGAAAACTCATTGGACCCTCGTTAAATCAAAGAATATCTAGTGAATCTGCCACCTCATCACCACCCCAACATTCTGGCAATCACGATGGGACCTCTGAGTACATAATATCCTAGCAAGCCCTTATAGACTCATTAGCCCTTCAATAACCATAGAAACTCAGAAAAACCCCAAAAACATTTCAGATTGGTTTCATAATAGACATTGGTGGTGGACCATAGAATATTTTACCTCCAAAGGAGCTAAAAATTTCCACCTAGCGACTCCACTGGCCTCCAGTAGGCCTATTACTTCACTAGTCCTTGTAGACTTTCTTGGGAATGCATTGAGCAAACCCAATCATACTGTTGGTGGACAACAAAGTTCAAATCCTCCACCTAGCAACTCTACAACCTACAAAAGACCTAATGACTCCACTGGAAGAAGACTCTGAACTGATTGAAAAGATGTAGTGACCTCTTTATGATTAACAAACATGGAATCAGGTGTAGACAAAGAAGCAAAACTAGATACATTATTGGACATAATTTAAAAAATGATGTACATACTTGATAAAATATTGAAAAGGCATGAGGTTGATACAGATGTTTATTATCCAGAGCAACCTATGTCTCTCCCTGATCAAACACAAACTCAACCACTACAAGACATATACAACAAGAAAAATATGTATGATGAGCAAGATTACAGAGAAAACAATGAAGAAGGTTGTCAAGAAAGTCCTGATAGCCTACCTTTATCTTGTATTATGCTGTTAAGAGAAATTTACGACCAAAATGCAAAGGCAGAAAGTGAGTAGTGCTTTGAGGAAACAATAAGCCTCCTAGGAAACACAGAGCCTGAAATAGAAGAAAATCCTCAAATTTTCCCTGCAAGCACAAGTAAAGATTCACTAGGAGAGGCTCAAGAAGATATCCAGCCTCAAAATCAGTCAACACAAGAGAAAGAGGACTGTTGTGTTTCTGTCCAAAGCAAAAAGAAAATTGCTTATCTTTTGATAGAAGAAGAAATTGATCAGATATTAAACAAACAGCCAGCCCTCAAAACTTCATTTGAACAAAACACTTCTGCTCATCTACCTACTGAACCTTGTTGTCTTGAACTAGAAAATAAACTTGTAGAACAACTTAAAGAAAAACAAACTGATAACCCAATATGTTTGATTGGTGAGATTGTTTATACTAATGATTTTCCAATTTTTTATCAGTCTGATGATGATGATGAGCTTAAAGCAGAAACTAATCATGCAGGGAAACCAGCAGTTGATTGGTGTCATGAACTTCACTATCATCAGCCTGAAAGTAGCAATCAACCAATCCAATCCATCAGAAATATCTTTCACATAATTAGGAGTCAACAATCTATCAGTTGTGATGATGAGGTTGAGAAGAAAGATGAATTTCTTGAGCAAGCTGAAGATAAGGAGCCTTCTCCTGAAAGGGTTGAGGTAATAAAAGATACCCCTGCTCAAGAATATGATGATCTCTTCACAGAGTACATTCCACTGAATCAGAGCATACCAGGACTACAAGAGGGCAGCACTGCAATATATGATGAGTCCTCCAGTTCAGATGATAATGAAGATGAGGAAGAAGTTCTTTCTCAAAAGAGTCTTAAGCTTGATCCAGTGGAGGAAAATGTAAACTTGGTTGAAACCTATCTTCCAAATATTCATAACCAGGTATTATTTCAAGATCCCTGTGCTCATTTCTTGAAGACATTTGAAGAAGGGATCAATGTTGTTAGGAGCAGTGTATTACCAAAAGCACGAAGATTTTTTAACACTGCTACTAAAAAACAAGTAAGATGGGAGTGGCCCTGTTTGTCCAGCATGCTTAAGGAGATGAGCAAAGACCAATCATGGAACCATTTGCTTGATTGGCTATATTGGAAAAGGGAGTTCATCAGCTAAAACATGTAAATATTTCACAGTTAGATTAGGTTAGATAGGAAATGCAATAAAGCTCAGCCTTTGAGCATTTAGTTAGTTTCTTGTTTTTACTTTGAAAGAAAAAGAAAAATGCAAAAACAATAGAAAAGAAAAGAGGGCAGATTCAAAAGAAGAAAGGTACAGCCCCATACCAAAAAAGAGAAAAAATCTGAAAGTGTGCAAGCTTAAATGCCACTACTTTAAAGAAACACTATTATTTAGTCATACAGCCTAATCATGACTAGATAAATTTCAATTTACTGTTGATAGGTTAGTGAAGAAGATTGGCCAAACTATAAAATTTTGGCTTATCAATAGAATTGATTAGGATAGAAGAAATAATGGTTCAAACATGCTCAAAATCTGAACCAAAGAAAAGAAAGAAAAGATGGCTCTAAACAGATCAAAACTTGAGCCAAGAAGAAATAAGGATGTCTTTTATTTTCAGATCTTAAAGCCTTCACAATTTTGTTTCAGTTTTCTGCAAATAAAGTCTATGTGCAGCTTGTACATACAGCCATAGACACTACAGCAAATCAAACTGTTTAAAACTGGTTTGTCTGTGTTTTAATTTCTGTTTTAGAATGTAGAGAATAAAATATGTCAGACAGTTTAATCTTGGCAAGATAGTAGCTTAGGTAGAGAATTTATGAGTTCAACTATTTAATCTGAACTCATGGAAGAAATAAGGGTAGATTTAGATTAGTTTCTTGCTTTCAATAAAAGAATAAAATGTTGATGACAAAGGTTTGCAAGTCCAAGTGTACCTTATGAAGAAAAAATGTTAGGAAGTAGGCTGTGTAGGTAGTTGTTTGGGAAATAATTCTGTTTGATGTAAGTACTGATCATCTTTTAAAGCAGCATGATCAAAGAAGAAGAAGTAGGTTGTCAATGGATAAGGCACAGGTCTGCATCCCAAAGATAAAATTTTGAAGTTCTTGACACCTCCAAGGAGCTGCCATCCCCAAGTGGAGCCACTGTTAGCCATCAGTAAATTTTGTCACAGCAAATGATGATTAAAATAGGTCTTGAGCCTTCAAGAGATTATTTTCATAGAAAATTACTCATTCTTGAAGCCTTATGGTATTTTCTAAAAAAGTAATCCTCACTGTTGTTCCTTACTACTGTGCCTTAACTGTTGTTCCCTATTGTTGTTCCTTAACCTGTTGTTCCTTAACTGTTGTTCCCTATTGATGTTCCTTAAATGTTATTCCCTATTGTTGTTCCTTAACCTGCTTTTTCTTAACTACTATTCCCTATTGTTGTTCCTTAACCTACTGTTCCTTAACTACTGTTCCCTATTGTTGTTCCTTAACTATTGTTCCCTATTACTATTCCTTAACCTGTTGTTCCTTAACTGTTGTTCCCTATAGAAAATCTTCAAGAAACACTACTGAATAAAAGAGACTGTTATGTTGGCCATTTTTCCATCATTTTCTAAGCCCGTTTCTTTCATTTTTCCCTTTTCATTTTCCTCCATTTTCCCTAAAAAACCCTTTTAAAATCATCAAAAACCCCTCCAAACCATCATAACTCCTTTATATGGTTTTAAAAACTCTTTTTCCCTTATTGGAAGCTTTTAAAAGGCTAAAAATCCCTCTTTTAGCCTAACTCCGACCCATTTTATAAATAGGCCCTAAGCCCTTGAGGGCTTAGATCCTCAGCCCCCTCTGCCATATGACCCGAGGGCCTGACCATGGGCTAATTCTTAAAGCCCTTAGCCCTTTTTATTTTTCACCCTCGGTATTCCCCTACTCCTCCACCAAACCACTGCCTGCACCTTTCCTTAATCCCCCCTTCCCTTTTCTTTTCCCCGCGCCCGTGTTATTCCTCGATGGATCTCAAATGTCCATCCCGACGATCCAACGGCCTTTCCACTCCCCGACAGGCTTGCCCATGTCACCTCCGAACCCACCTTCCACTACCTAGACGCTCGCCCAACCCTGGCTTGACACCTGTCTTCCACCATCCCCATCCACCATTCAACTCCCCGCCATCACACTAAACCTCCGCCTTTGGATCTCCCTCCCTAAATCCGATGGCTCATATGCGATATCACACACATTTTCCTCCCAAGGTTTAAAACCTCATTTCTATGCGAAATTGGTGGTATTGCGGAGGACGCGTGGCGCGATATAAATGGATCACGTTCCCCCCAGGCTAAACCACTTGCCACTCATTTGTCGCGCAAAAACTGCCAATGGTTTTCCAAAACCACTTATGCCCATTTTCGCGCCAAAGTCCATTTTTTTTTAAAAAAAAATCTCCCTCCGCCATTAAAACCCTTCCTCCATGCATTCCGCCTCTCTGCAACCTCCTTTTCCACCCTCCGAAGCTATATTTCTAACCCCGCATGGTTTTATTAACGTTTTGTTTATCTTGTAAAGGTTTGATAGCAGTTTTTAAAGTAAAAACCCTCCCACAGTCCATAAAGGGATGGGATCAGGAGGTTACGACCTTTGTTGTCCAAACAGAGGCCAAATCACGAAGAAACGTAATTGCCAGGATTTGTTTCGTGGTTCGATCGGTGTTCTATGAGCACTATTTACACTATCAAACCCTCAGCATCTCGAAGGCACCTGTCCATAACAGCAAAAGGGAAAAGTCAAGGAATATTTAAAAATAAAGGGTTGAAGGCTAGAACCAAGCAAAAAATTGGATAAAGCACAACAATTAAAGGAAAGAATGAAGGTCAAGAAATCAAAGAAACAGGGAAATAGAGTTTCCAATCACGTAGTGTATAAAGGAAAAATGGCAACAATGTTACATTATGGAGGCCTAAGGCATCATCAGGCCTTAAAACACAGTTAATGATGAAGTAAAGGCATATTAAGCCCACAGAGCTATTTTATGATTAAATCAAGAAGACTTAGGCTTAAAGATAGCCTCGAATACATCAAAGAAGGAGATGCAGCAATGTTCCAATTTTTTGCAAATAAATTGGAACAATAATTTTTTCTCATATTATCTAGCAAACAAATAAAATGGGTAAGGAGACACATTTTCATAAGTAAAATTCCACATAAAGTGATAAGGGATCCATGGAGTAGCCATTTTTGCACCTCCTACTGTGAAAAGGGGGCAAACACATGAGGATGAGGCCATGTTGACCAAGTCAACAGTGCAACATAAGAGGGTGTAGCTTGCTTGAGAAGGCATCGCAGTTAGAGAGGGAAGAAGATTCCTTATGGGAGAAACCCTAATTGGGTGGGGTCCATGGCATAGAGGCATCATTTTTCATATAAGGAGGATGAGGAAGCCACAGAGAGCATGATTGAAGATTTGGACTTCGAGTATACTTGCAGCCTCCAGCTATTCAGCTCAGTTGCAGTGCCTTTGGAATGAGGGATTCTTGTTTAGTAGTTCCTCTCCTCTCTTGAGTAGCTCAAGGAGGATTACTCTTCATTTCTCCATATTCAGGCATTTGGCCATAGCCACTTCTACATCTACAGTGCAGTCACTGGGTTGTGTTGTAGGTGTTGTTGTGGAGGAGATTCCAAAATACCATTTCTTGCATCATTTCTCATAGAGGGAGTTCCTATTCTTTGGGAGGATCAACAAGGAGGGTTTCTAGAGCTGATTTGAATACTTTGGCAGAAGGCCAAGCTTCTCCCACCTTCATCAACGCAGTCCCTTCCATAGACTGCATTATCTCAGAGTTTGTCTGCAGTGGGGGTTTGCTCCACCATTTTGGAGGGAGAGATTTCTTGTGCTAGGATCAACCTTGCACTTAAGGAATCCATTGGAGGAGGTTGTTTCAGTTTTCAGGCCAAATTCACTCTCCTCCTTCTATTGTATATTTTGAGTTGCTGCAGCTACCCAGCTACTCCGGTATTATTGTATTTTCATATTTTGTACATGTATTGTAGCCAATCCTTCTAAGGATTGTGTATCAATGTCATAGTAGTGTTTTCAGGGGTTGAGAGCATGCTCCCCCTCATTTCTTGAGCTATTATTGTAATATCATTTATTTATCATTTTACATGTTGCAGTGTCTCCATATGACTGCACAGTCATAGCTAGAGTTCATATGTGTAGCAGTGTTTATCTCATGATTCTTGTACTTCTGCCTTGAGGATTAGCATTGTTCATCTTGAGCATCATTTCCCTCAAGATTTTGTATACATTTGCAACTGCTACTATTTTAATAAGATGGCTATGAGTTCTCTGGCATTTTTAGAAGCTTGAGCAAGTTACTCTTCATGCTTTGCTTTGTATATTTCTATAGCTCATTCCCTTGAGCAAGATCTTTCTGAGGAAGAAATATCTGCATAGCTATAGGCAGAGTCTGAGGAAGGGCCAGATAGCCTCCAATTCTCATCCTCTCTTTAGAGGTGAAATAACTGGTAAAAGCCCTCTCAATCAATCTCTGACATAGCCTTGTTCATATTTCCGACAAAGGAACATTTTAGCGGTGAAAAAGCTGTTGATTTCCGTTCCAAAATATTACAGTGGTATCAGAGCATCTTTCTTGGCTTAGCCTATGGCCTTCAAGCCCAAGAAAGAAGAAATCAAGATGATGAAGAGGATAAGCTTGTTCTCATCAGTTTTTAGATCTGGAAAGAACCTCCCCAAGTTGGTTGAGGAGAAAGAAGAAAGAGAGGAGGAAGGACCCTGCACTTCCTATTCTCATCAAGAAGGAGACAAAATTTTGAGCAGGAAGAAGGCTCCATTTTATGATGGAGGAAAAGGGGATAAGCTTACAAAGCTTCTTCCTAAATCTGCACAAAGAATTCATGGAGTTCTCAAGGAGATTAGGAGGAAAATAGATGAAGAATCCCCAAGAGGGTTTGATCCTAAAGAAAACTCTAGATTTGTACATAGTGGGTGTGAGCATCCAGCCACACACTATGAGGTTTAGCGCAGCCATAGTTCCAACAGTCCCGTAAGGGAGGTGGAAGAAGAAGGAGGAGTGACCAAGGAGAGAAGGTAGCATGGTAGATCCTATCTATCACATTTTGATGGTTCACTTTCCGGTTCAGCCAAGGCTTGGGTGGAGGAATTAGACACCTTTTTGTAGCAGCACCAAATTTCGGAAAGTTAAGCTACCAGAGTTGTAGTGCTGCATATGAGAGGTAAGGCCTATGATTGGTGGATCTTTGAATCCTTTCCTTTGAAGAATAATGGCATTACATCCTATGCAAATTTCACTAAGGCTTTAGTGAAGAGATTTGATGGGAGGATTCTTGAGACACACATGATGGGTTTGCACAAAGAAGCCCAAACAAAACCCTTGCATGAAAACGCAATTCCTCTTCAGAAAACAATGGAGAAGGCAAAAAATTTGAACCAAAACTTGCAGCTAGAGAAGGAACTTTCATCTCACATCTTGGAGCAAGGGAGTATGGGGATCTCTTTTCCAAAGGGGAATCCAATCATTGAGAGGTTGCCCACTCATGTTGCAGATATTGAGGGAAAGAGCGTTGTTAGATCTGGATTTGATCTAGCACCCCATGCAGAAGGAATAGGAGCTCTTTCTCCACATAGAGGGATGCTTGCATCTTTGCGAGGGAGTCCCCAGGATCTCATGTATAGCGATAAAGGCACATCTCATGCTTTACCTGTGCCATTGTTGAGGAGGTGTGGAACCTTGGAGACATAAGGAGGAAGTAGGGAGAAGGCCCAACATCATGAGATGAGGAGTACACATCCCTATTCATATATAGAGGTTGATGCACCTGAGGAGGTGATTGGATTGCGCAGTGGAAGCATGGAGGGTTATCTCCATTCATCTATTCAGTCATCCCTTGATAATGATGTCCCATTGCATGGAGAAATTTTGCAAGAAGATATTCAAGATCTCATATGTGGAGATCAAGGCACAATTCATGTGCCATTATTAGGGAGGTGTGAAACCAGGGAGTCACAAGGAGGAGATGGGGAGAAGAACCAGTAGCATGAGTTGAGGAGTACTCACCCATATCCATTTTTGGAGGTTATTGCACTAAGGAGGGAAGCTGGATTACACAATTAGGGCATGGACATAAGTGTTCATCCATATGATCGGTCTTCTCTTGATAGAGATGTCTCACCACATGGAAGCATTTCACCCAGGGGCCACTAGTTCAGCAGAGGAGGATGGTTGCTTCACACTTGGAGGCACCACTCATTGATTATATAGAGGTGGGAGCCTTGGGAGAGCTTGAGACAGCAGTGGGAGTTTTGAATAGACTCATGATGGAGGGATACATTTCCTCAACCTCATCTACACCTACTCTCATTGCAGATTCTGCGCTGTGGCAGAAGCAGTCTAGGAAGGATAGAAACCTTCCAATTTGTGACTTGGGCATCGGAGATGTCAAGGAGGAGGACAACCATATGATAGATGTTCTTCATGAGGAACTACCAGCGCTATAATTATGGAGGATAGATCTGTATTGGAACTCTCGGCTATTGGTGGGATATTCCAATGATCCTTTCACCTGCAGGACATCCGATGATCAGCATAGAAGGATATGAACCAGCAACATGGGGATGGGGGAATCAGCATAGCCACCCCCTTTTCCCTTTATGGATGAGAGGAGATTCATCTATGAGTCCCTCAAATGATATGAGCAGAGAACATGGTAAGGGTGTAAATTTTTTTTCAAATGATCATTTGTATGATATATGTATGCATCCCTTAACCATACACATGCAGGATAATGCCCCAAGAAGGAGCATACATTTTTCTAGACCTCATGGTTTAGTGGGGGCCATAAGCATGACTAATGGCCATTATCTTGGAGGACTTGGGGAGGATAGAGATCATGGAGGACATGCTCAATTTTTAGCAGGAATCATTGCCCTCCCCAAATTTGTGAGGAGATTGATGCAACACACCGGTGGATGAGCAGCCACAATTTTTATTAGTCTCTATGGCAGTGGAGCACTAAGCTGCGCTGGTTACACTTGAGGGACCATTTTCCTTCTCATTTGTTACACATGACAGCAAGCATGATGCTCCTATTTGCTCCCTATGATTCTATTGTTCATGCCTTTATGAGGACCAGGATTGAGGAGGAGACACACAGGATGGATGTGTCCATTGAGGGAGGATTCCCTCACATTTTTTTCACTGCATGTTCTAATGGGAACATGAGAAATGATATGCCCACTACAACAGCAACAATGTTTTATTATGAGGTGAGCCATATGATGGGTATGAGACCATATGAGGATGATTCCCGACTCATCACATATGGAGATGTTTGGGCCAGCATGTCTTGCAGCATTGGGGGAGAGACCTTGAGAGGTCCAGCCTTCTTCTTGCCACTTGATGGCAACATTATTGCAGCCCAGGATCAGCAGAAAATCTACACTTATCTTAAGTGGAGAGATGGATAGCGTGGGGTAGACTATATGGTACACCATGTGCAGATTTTTAGCCCACCTTCTTTGTCGAAGCCAAAGGTGGATGCCAGTTTTCCTGAGTTGCCTAGTTGGGAGGTGACTCAATTTGCATGGCACATAGCTTGGGGATGGATGGACCATATGGGGGAGACAATTCTCATTAGATTTCAGACTCCATTCCTCAAGGGAGAGCCTCTAGACACCACTTGCTATCTTCTTGAGCATTATACCTTACATGATGATGGCTTGACAGCTACTTGCATGCTAAGGAGGAGCATTGTGGAGGATTGGATTGATGAGATAACATCACCGCATTTGGAGGAGATCATCGTACAGAGATTCTACAGGCAGAGGGGAAGAAGACACAGTCTATCCTTTCACTTGCTTGAGGGAAAGAAATCTTTGGGAGGGGAGGACTGTAATGTCCCAAATTTTTGCAAATAAATTGGGACATTAATTTTTGCTCATATTATCTAGGAGATAAATAAAATGGGTAAGGAGACCCATTTGCATAAATAAAATTCCACATGAAGTGGGAAGGGATCCATGGAGTAGCCATTTTTGCACCTCCTAGTGTGAAAAGGGGACAAACACATGAGGATGGAGTCATGTTGACCAAGTCAACAACGCAACACAAGAGGGTGTAGCTTGCTTGGGAAGCCAGTGCAGTTAGAAAGGGAGGAAACTTCTAGAGAAAGGAAACCCTAATAGGTTGGGATCCATGGCATAGAGACATCATTTTCATATAAGGAGGGTGAGGCAGCCATAGAGATTATCATTGAAGATTTGGACTTTGAGTCTATTTGCAATCTCCAACTGTTCAGCTGAATTGCAGTGCCTTTGGCACGAGGGATTCCTGTTTAGGAGTTCCTCTCCTCTCTTGAGTAGCTCAAGGAGGATTGCTCTTCATTTCTCCATATTCAAGAATTTGGCCATAGCCACTTCTTCATCTACATCGCAGTCACTGGGTTGTGTTGTAGGTGTAGCTGTGGAGGAGATTCCACAACACCATTCCTTGGATCATTTCTCATAGGAAGGAGTTCCTATTCTTTGGGAGGATCAACAAGGATGGTTTATAGAGCTGATTTGAATGTTTTGGCAGGAGGCCAATCTTCTTCCACCTTCATCAGTGTAGTCCCTTCCATAGACTGAGTTATCTCAGAGTTTGTCTGCAGTGGGGGTTTGCTCCACCATTTTGGAGGTAGAGATTTCTTGTGTCGGGATCAACCTTGCACTCAAGGAATCCATTGGAGGAGGTTATTTCAGTTTGCAGGCCATATTCATTCTCCTCCTTCTATTGTATATTTTGAGTTGGTGCAGCTACCCATCAACTCTGGCATTATTGTATTTTCATATTTTGTACATGTATTATAGCCAATCCTTCTAAGGATTGTGTATTAGTGTTATAGTAGTGTTTTCAGGGGTTGAGAGCATGCTCCCCCTCATTTCTTGAGCTATTATTGTAATATCATTTTATTACCGTTTTACATGTTGCTGTGTCTCCATATGGTCTGCTGTCATAGCTAGGGCTCATATGTGCAGCTGTTCACTTAGCACTCTTGCCTTGAGGATTGGTACTATTCATCTTGAGCATCATTTCCCTCAAGATTTTGTATACATTGTAGAAATTTGAATAATTGATATGTTATCCACCGAGATTCTCCTGATCACACACTATTTTATCTTCATGCACAATACAGAATCTCTTCTACCATTGATCATTACATGCGGAAATAAAATCAATTGCATGCACACATTAAAACCATAAAAATTCACACATATGAACACGGTATGTAATGGGAAAGCTTAAAGCTGAAAACCCCCAACTATCTGTATATTATATATGTCATAGAGATCATGTAACAATCATCATACAAATCTCCTCACAAGCTCTCAGTATAATCTCCACTTGCTACACACTAATCAGGCCCGATCTTGCAAATCCCATGCACCGATCTTTGCCAGCCTTTAGCCTGCCTCTACTGCGCAATCCCTGCTGAAGAATGCCTCTTGATGAGAATGTATTACCCCAGCCTTGCTCACGCAGTCTTTATAGGCATCTCTACTAAGTGTTGGATGCAAACCATGCATCACTTATAGTCACAACTGATAGTCACACTTTCCCTTTCACCTATCTTTGCACTGGTCTCCACTGAAACTGTCCATGCACTGAAGTTAACTGATGTATTCTTTAGTTGATTAATGAGTTTATAATTAGTGAATTAATTAATAATCAATTCACACCACTCTCACTAGTGTATCAATCAGTTAGACTAGATACAACTAGCTCAACTATGTTTAGCTTAGTTAAACTGAACACAACTCCATTAACTTCCTCAATCAACTCCACCAAACTCTCTCACATGAGTTCTAACTGAAGTATCCATGCAATAGCTCCAATTAACCCTTAGGAATAGCGTAATTCCTTCTGTCAGCTCCTGTGCCACATCTGTGCACTTAACTGAAGTGCTCCAAGAGAATAAGATAATGTTTATAGTCCAAATATTATTAAGAGCTAGTAATATTCGACATATCTATTTTTAGACTGGCAATCTAAAAATAGATTCCGCCCAATATGTCTAAAAATAGAAGTCCATCTATTTTTCCAACTTGACCAACCATCCACAAATAGCATCCCACAACTTATAGAACATGATCCATATGTCTAAAAATAGACATAGTCTAAAAAATGTTTTGTGACAAAATCTCTGTGGCCCCCACCTAGTTTGGTGATTACTTTAAGTTCGGGAATGATGTTTCGAGGATGTCTCCTTCACTATTTCTTGTTGCAATCTTCAACATACATTTATTGTTATTATTTCAATAAGATGGCTATGAGTTCTCCGGCATTTTCAGAAGTTTGAGCAAGTTCTCTTCATGCTTATGTTTTGCATATTGTTGTAGCTCATTCCCTTGAGAAATATCTTCCTGAAGAAGAAATATTTGCATAGCTATAGGCAGAGTCTGAGGAAGGGTCAGATAGCCTCTGGTTCTCATCCTCTCTTTAGAGGTGAAATAACTGGTAAAAGCCCTTTCAATCAATCTCTGACATAGCCTTGTTCATATTTCCGACAAAGGAACATTTCAGCGGTGAAAAAGTTGTTGATTTCCATTTAGGGATATTACATATTCACTTAATAACTCCAGATTGACACCTTTCACTTACTTTATACCTCAAAGGGAAAATAAACAGTTATTACACAAAAGAAGATATTATAAATTGTCAGAACAGTTACTATAAAGATAGAAAAAGGCCTAAAAGTCAAACTTTTCACTTGTTTTATCTTAGGAGTTAAGGCAGTTTTATTAAAACAGAGAAGTAGTGCAAGACATTCCTACCTTATGCCCTGCATGGTTTTCAAGGCTAGGAATGCATTTACTCTGTAGTTAATGACATTTTGAAACCTAAAAAGATTTCCACCTCCTCATTCTTCTATAAATACTGCTGTGGAACTCATTTGTAAGGGTTGGTTGCTGGCATTCGAACTCTTTGCACTTATACATAGTCTGGCTGAAGCCTAAGAAGAAATTAAAGTTTTTGGAAGATTGATGATGTTATGACATGTTTTGTTAATGAGAAGGCTCTATCATTGGATCCCTGAGCATGGTTGTTGGTGATGTATTCTGATCTGTTATTGTTATTTCCTATTTTCCATTCTGTTTCATCATTTCTTGCTTACAGTAGAGTAAAATTTTTAGGCTAAGAAATGTCTCCTAGAAGCACCTTAGACCTGTTTACTCTTCAATGTCTTTATGTTTTCATCTGCTGAAGGTTTTATTGAGTAGTTTGACTACTTTTCAACCCTGAAGCTTTTTTATTTCATAAATAGTTCAAACAGTTGGTTTCAAGAATTATTTATGGTTTTCCCTGCTTACTTGCCGCCACTTGAAAATTGTTTCTAAAGTCTCCCTTTGAAGTACCATTGTTTACAGTCTGCCAAAGAGGTTTGTTTTGATCATACCCTTTGTTCTTGCTTAAATGATTGTTTTGAACGTCTTTATAATTACATCCTTAGATGTTTAGGCGTTCCCTCTTCTATGATGCAGTTATTTGTGAGTCTTTAATGTTTTCTTATCCATGAAAGTGAAATCTTTGGATGAAATAGGGCATTCCCCGACTCCTAGATTTTGTTTGAATAGTTTGTCTTGGAATTATTATTTGCTGAAGTGTGGTTTCTGGAAAGTTATGGTTAGCTGTGTCTATGAAATGCCTCTTCATGTTCAAATGATGTTTTAAAGTTCCCTTATTGAGAAGTACATATAATTAATGATTCCTAACTGCCCTTAGTTCTGCTCCTCCTTCTAAATCCTTAATTTCCATTTCATTTCATCCACCAAACCCAAGATCCACTGGCCAAGTTAGATTTTCCCTTTGATATCCCATATCCATTGATTGAGCTTGTTATAGCTTTTTCTTGACTCCATTGCCAAATGGCTTTTATGTTTCCCCTTTCTATCTATGTTTCCTAGATTATTCATGTCCAACCAACCAAACACAAACAAACAAACTTGTACTTAATAACTAGCCTAAAATCAACCCCATACAAGCCATCAAGCTATATCTTTACAAACATATTGAGAGATCCCTCTCTGAGACTAGGAGGGCTAGATCCTAGAGCTCTAAAGCTTGGTTTATATGTTGCCTTATCATTTAGTATGCCAATCTGCTAAATCACAGGATCCCAACAGATTCCATGAAATGTTCGACTTCAGATCACTTATTCACATTTCATGGATTGTACTGAGTACTTTGACAGCCATTGTCATTATTGGTGGTTTCTCTCACACTTGTTAATAGTTCACATCATTGACTGGTAATAAAATGGGTTCTACCATGTTCGAATTCGACACATTTAATCACATGGATAGAATCGTATTCCGGACTAATTCTTGAAATGATAAAGCACATCACTCTTCGAATGCTCTCAGACTTCGCACTTTTGGGGGAAATTTGTTACACTGAAATTTGTCACCATGACATTTTAGGGTCTATATGGGTTCATCATTACTCATATATTACTCCCTTAGAAGTCTACAACATCAAAGTTCCTAAAATCAAGCCTTGAAATTGAGAGAGAAAACTCATAAAAGTCTTAAAAACACTTGTACCGCGCTTTCTCTTAACATTTCCTGCGGTGCCGCACCTATTTGTTCTAAATCATGCGGAGCTAAACGCACTTTTTCTTCATTAAAGGTGTGGACCCCTGTAAAAGGTAAAATGAAGGTGGAAAGTAATATTTAGAAGCCCAGCAGTCAAATCTGGAAGCTTCTGGAAGAAATTATCCGGTCGAAGGTTCGCTCCTATCATGTACATTCATTCCTTCATTATGGGAGCCTACCCCTTGGTTTATGGATCTCAATCCCTTCAAAAGAGGATTATATCCCCTCTTATGTGGAGCTGCAACCTCTTCTCTTTTCCTATAAATTGAAGCCATAGTGCAGCCTCAAAGGGGGAGAGACTTTGAGAATTTTTTAGGAGAAATGTTGTAGAAACTTAGACTCTCTTAACTAATCATTATGTGGGAATGATTACACACCCATGTGCATTTTAGCTGAGAGAGTGCAAAGCTTGTTATAGTAAAGAAAACGCCTGTTCCGGACCCCAGAAAGACATGTACGACATCAAGGCGGACACGGTTGTAAGGCTCTTTCTTTATCAAAGATAATACAAATGAATCATGTTTTCTCAATGAGTTCTTCAATTAAGTAGTTTTTTTATCATGTTTTATAAATGAGTTATTTAATTAATTAGCTTGTTTCTTGAATTCCTTGATCATCTTGATAGATATAAGATTCATGAATTAGTTTACACTATACAGGTGCTATTGATTTTTTCCATGTTTGTGATTGCATATCTTTGAAGACAACTCTTTCAAGCAACTGGAAAGAAGATCATTACGAACAGCACTGGACTACACGTAGGTCTTCAAAACCTTTGTTGTAGCTAATTCTGAATCGAATATTATCTAGAGAAAATATTTTTTGTTTGTCTGTTTGTTGCTAGCTATCCGTAGGACACTAGGGAGATCTGTCTTGTTGGCAAGAACGATTTATCCGTCCAACAGCAGCTGCAACTCAAAAAATATAAATGGATGAAGATAGCTAAAGATGCTGGAACTGATGGCTGAATCTCATCCAATGGATCTTTTAGGTGAAAGGTTGATCCTATCACGAAAGATCTTACCCTCCAATCAACACTGCAAAACCCCACAACAAATGCTCACTAGAAATAACACAGTCGCTGAAGAAAACTGCGTTGTAGGGGCAAGGGAATGAGTTGGCCCAATGCCAAGACCTGCAATAAGCTCCAAGGGCTTCCAAATTGATCTCCCAAAGGAAAGGAGGCTCCCTCCTCTGAAAAACAAGCCCAGAAGTGGTGTTGTGATCCCTCACTGCAATACCCTGCAACACAACATTATTCTACTGCAGAAATAACGTTGTACTGGAGGAGGATGCTTGGCCTCAAGCCTAGATGTGAGGAAAATCAGCACAACTCCTTCAAGAGGCTTCTCAAGAAAGGAAAAGGATTCCTAAACAGGAGATCCTTGTGCTAAGCAGCACTGCAACTTAGCTAAAGAGCCGGAGACTGCAAAAGTCTAAGCAAACAAGAAATCAATAATCATATGCATGAGTAACAATGGCTGCCTTGCCCTCCTTTGAAATAATGAGAGCTCCCTCTCCATGGGTCCCACTCTTTAGGGTTTCCTCCATCAAGGAAACTTCCCTCCTCTTTCACTGTGTTGTCCCACAAGATGTTCTCCACCCTCTACCACTGTGTTGTTTGACTTGGTCAACTAGACCTTTTCCTCATACAAAAAGTCCCTTTCACACTTGGAAGGGATTTTATTCCCACTCATGGGTCTCCTCACCCATTTTATTCATCTCCTAGATGACATAAACAAAATCAATGTTCCAGTTAGTCTCATGCTAATTTTGGGAACATTACAGCAGTATTCATATCTTCACACTTTTCTTCCAATTGTCTCATCAAATTTTTATTTATGGTAGCTTTCCTAATTTCTAGGATAGTTGCAGTTCTATCTGTGATTTTGAGTTCTTCCAACTCCTGTCTATTTTTGTTGTTAAGGAAATTGATTAGCCTTACAGCTTGCTCTGGTTTGTCAGCCAAATCAATTTGAGTCTTTTGAATTTCTACTTGGGCTGCTACTAATAACTCTCTTTGCTCAAAAATTACCTGAATTTAAGGCCATACATCATGGATGGCTTCAATGATATTATTCCAAAGGTAATTTTTGATGTATGATATCTTCTCCTTCAAAGTTAAATCCTTTTGCAACTTCTTTAACTCTTCACTCAATCTGCTGGCATTTTGTTCATGTGTCTTAGCATTTACCTGAGCTAATTTATTTGACTTCTCAAGATTTTCTACTATCTTTTTCAACCTGTTAATCTCATTTGTCTTTAAAGACATTTCTTCCATTGCTTTGACTATTTTTCTCGCCTCATCTGTAGGCTGTACTATTGTTGTAGATGATTCAGTGGATGATGTTGTGGAAGAAGTCATTGTCACTGCAGTAGCCATTGGTTCTTTGGGTGCCAAATTTTCACCTAAAGTTGAAGGCACTACTGCAGTGATAACTCAAATGACTGTAGGAATCACTGGTTCTTTCAATTTTTCCTTTTCTTGGACATGTTTGTCCATCTGTATTTCCATCTCCTTAATCTGGGATGTCAACTCAAGAATTAAATTCATCATGTCATCTTTTTCACTCTGTTCCTATATGACTTCTTTTGTCTGAGGATGCTCACTTTGAGGAAGTTTGAGTTGTTTCCTCAAAGCTATTATATCTTCATTTTTCTTCTTCACCAATAATTCAGCTACTTTGATATTAGTAGGATCATATCCCACCTTCAAAACTAGTTCTTCTAAGGCTTTTATCCTTAGATCCTTGGCATACAATGAGGCTTTGTCCATCTTCATTTGATCTTGCATGTTGGAGATGGTGTTTTGTAGCTTCTGTGCACTCATGGCTTTATTTATGACAGTAGAATAAAGCATCTCTGAAGTCTACCTCTAGAACTCAATTTGATCAAGAGCATGGATTTTATCTGTCTAGACCTCCAAATCAAATTTCTTATAATCAGCCATTGTCTTAAGAGTTTTGACTGTGGGCTGCAACACTGACATGATTAGCTTTTGACTAGAATAATCAAATGCAGAAATGAGCCTATTTTGTACACTAGGAGTCTGTTTGAGATATTGAGAATAAATGTTATTCTTTATCTCTTCATTCTTCAATTTAATCCGCTTATATTTCTCTTTGATATCCAAATCCTTTTCCTTAGCTGCCTATGAGGAAGAGGTTTCCATGCTTTGTTGTCTTTCCATTAACTGTGTATCTTCATTATTGATTTGTTCATTCTGATTTGGCTCATTGATAATCACGGTAGCAACATTTGTCTCTGGAAAATTTGTATTGGTATTTAAAGGCTCTGTTTCTTCCACATCTATTGTCATTTTTCCTTTACCTACTGAATCTAATTTGGGCATTTTATTATATATGATCTTGAATTTGGTTTCAGTTCTAGTTTCTGCCACATAGGCTCCTTATTCCCTTATTCTTTTAATGGACTTCTCTAGTTGATTTGCAGTCTCTAAGGTATGACTAGTATTACCTTTTCTCACTGCATCTATTAAAGTGTTTTCAATCCATTCAATCTGATTGGTAAACTTTTCTATTTCTGGTTTAGCTTCATGAATAAAGGGTGTTAACTTGCATTTAACCCTTATCTTGCTCAAGATCCCTTGTGGATCATAGTTCCAAGGGAAAATCTCTTCAAATTTATATTCCAATAATGGATTAACTGCCTCTTTTTCTGCATCCCTGTGATTACATATGAATGGCCCTGTCTGATTCTTAAGTTTGAATTGGGTCTTCTTCTTAGCTACCATGAAATTTATGGAATCAGAGTTTAGGATCTGCCTGATATACTCCAAGGCAAAGATCCTCATTGAAGGATGTTTGGGTAACTTGTAAGGTAACAAGTTTGACCCAAAGACTCTGATTTCAGTATATTTCTCATAAAAATGCCAGTCTCCAACTTTACTCTGCTCTGATAACTGCAATATCTTTTTCATTTCTTCATTTATTCTAGGTTGCTCTGTTTTGTTCAACATTGTGATCACTGGATGTAAAAATAACTCTGAAAATTATGAATAACTGAAATCTATACATTCTTTCATCAGCATGGATGTCCCAAAAATGACAGATAGAGGATTTCCCTCTATGTCAAGTTTTTGGAGAGTAATTGGAAAATTATCTGATTGGAAGTATAGAAACATATGGAAAAGGTAGGAGGTATATCTGAACACTCCCTCTATTTGAAAATTGGTCAATTGATAATGAATACTATCAACAATGAAACCAGCATAATCAAACATTACTGATGGTGGTTTACCTGGAGAAAAGGTGGATAAGAATCCCAAGATGGACTCATTTGTGTGTTCATCAGTGAAATATCCAAGGATGAAGAAAAGCATGGAAATCACATGTCTTGAACCTTCAGGGAATTTAGCAGTAGAATATGGAGGATTTAACTTAGAAATTTCTACATGCAGAGGCATAAAAGTCTGAAAAATCATGAATCTTTTGGGAAAATCTAGGCCAATATATAACTTGGTGAGGGCCTCTATAGACAAAGGGATTGCTTGGGGGTCAGGCTGAAGCTATAACATCTGGTTAATTGATTCTACAGTGATGGTAAAAAGCACATCTTTATTGGCACTTACAATGGCTCTTTTCTCTGGAACATAGTACTGCTGACACAATCTAATAACCTACCGACATGGGTGAGTTAATGGGACAACACATTTGGGCAAATGGGATTCCCAAATATGGACTTCTTCTTGATCATCTAAAGACTTTTCATAACACCAGTTATGGATATCTAGCAGGTTAAATTCAACAATGGGATCTGTTGTTTTATAATCAGTGTCAGCTAGTGGAATGTGTTCAATATCAATAACAGGTGGTTGCAAAGGACTAACAATAGTTAGTATGAATCTTAATTCCAAGTGTACGAAAAAAAACCACTTTAGTTGTGCATAACAACAACCCTAACAGCAAAGATGGTTGTCAATATATTCAGATTTGTAGTTAGGTAATCAAGATAAATGCTACAAAAATCTAGATCTATGCATTAGAAGACATTAAACAGTAGAAAAAACAAGATTTACTCCATGCATCCAATAGACAAGACAATAATATGTTAAATGAATTTTGTATTAGGGGCACCTCGGAGGAAAACATAGGAGGATGTTCCCAGTTCTCCTCAATGGGATGGGTTCTTGTAAGTCCTTAGCACTTCAGATCTAAAATTCCTCTCCCTTGATGGTGTTGAAAACCCAGACAAAAAATGGTAGCAAAATATGACTATGATAGTGGATCAATAGTCAGACCAAAAGTATAGATCCAGAGTGATCTTTAGGCAACAAAAGGTGACAAATGAATGGAAAAACCCTTCTATTTATAACAAAATATTGAGTTAGTCTAGATATTGGTGCATAATTAAAATATTATTAATCAAATCAAGATCCAACTTTTATGGAATATTTTATTATATTTGTTGGAGGGAAAAGGAATTTGACTTGGGTTAATTCCCGTTATTTGTAAATAATAAATAAATAAATGATTTATTTATCATTTTAAGGATGTGGTTGAGTAATAATCAAATAAATAATTGTTTATTTAATTATTTATGGGTGATTTAGTCATATTTAACAAAGAATATTATTTAAATAAGGTTTAAATAACTATTCTTTAGGAAATAATAAGATAAATAATGATTTATCTAACTAATTTCCTTGTTTTGGGTTAAATACAACCAGGAATATTAATCAAACTGCTATTTAATTTATTATTTCTTGAGGAAAATCAAACAAATGTAGATTTGTTTAATATTTCCTCATGGGGTTTTCTGTTTAGACCATAAACAACTTAATAAAGGTGGTTTACTAAGTTATTTGTATAGTGAAAGAAATTTTACTTAGGGTAAATTTGGTCTTACATGATGTACTTGGATCCATCTAATGATAATAGGTTAGACGACCAAAAAATGGTGTAACAGATTTCCCCCCCAGTGTGCGAGTGTTAGGAGCTAATCGTATGACCGAAGTACGTTGTAAGAACTCAATCACTAGACACCGAAGGGGAAATCAAAGAGAGAGAATTATAAGGTAGACCAAAGTGTTGAAAGGACTAGACCCTAAGGAGGCGAGACTTACGAGTGTGACAAGTCTCTTTTGTAAGGGAGTACTTGCTATAGGTGGCGGGGGAGGCATACCTATGCCCGTCGAGACAATAGTACAAAAAATGAGGCGTCCGAAAAACCACGGGACTAGCCACTATAATAAATGTTGGCATAAACATGAGCTAGGTAAATAACATGATAATGAATCCCATATACATATTGTGACTGGGATAACATCTAGGACTTGTACAATAATATCTGAGTTTATGAGATACAAAAACAACCCAGATGCCCCTGTAAATAGGAAAGGGCTCTGAAAATTTGATTGATACATGCAATCAAGAAGGTGTTGCAAGCGGCTGAGGCCGACATCATCAAATCTATGGAGCTGCATCGAAGGGGGAGTGAAGAAGTCATCCGGGTATGTGGGGGGCTACCTGTAGGGGCACCCCCTCATGAGGGTTGAAACATCTCACACACACCCAGGAATCACCGGTCCAATCTGCTGCATCACTGAACCATCAAGTATACGGATCTTGATCATGTTGAAAAGTAGCTGGAGCTGAGAAACAATCAAGTCAAAGGGCTAGAAGGAGTTCCTTTTCTTGATCCGAGGTACCGAACAAGAGTGGAAGCTGGAACCAAGGTACACTGCCCTCTAGACCTATCTTCTAGAATAAAAGATCTGATGTCGACAGAAGGAGGTCCGCCATAGGTGAGGCAATAAGAGGTCCTCAACTAAGGCACGAGAGAAAATAGTAGAGCGACTGATAGACGGACACCAGGGGTGATGAGGAAAAGTGGGGGTTACTGAGTAGCGGACGGACGACTTCCCTTGTTAGAGCATAAAGGGCATGGATGACCTTGCAGCGACTGACACAACATCATGAGGGATAGGGGACAATGGGACTGAAGGCCATAATGTGAGACATGAGAGAGGGACCAAGCAATGAAGGATGGAGGACTATAGTGGAATGCAAAGGGATTCGGGATAGACTCCATGAATGCAATG
This sequence comes from Pinus albicaulis, assembly GCA_034641835.2. Taxonomy (NCBI): domain Eukaryota; kingdom Viridiplantae; phylum Streptophyta; class Pinopsida; order Pinales; family Pinaceae; genus Pinus; species Pinus albicaulis. The sequence goes on from CM076569.1 coordinate 552,564,620, forward strand.
ATGACTCAACTCGGATGCTCTAAACAAGCGTGACTCGATGGTGCTGCCACACAGAAAAGGTCCAATGGGGACCATAAAAACATGAGTCCAAGATGGTGACTCGTGATGAAAGTCGACACGAGCGTGGACAAGTATGGAGACAAAGTGGTGCCCCCAGTATGATTGTTGCAAGTGAAGAAATTCGATTTTGAGGAGGGGTGAAGTGACGCTTCTTGGACAAAATGACTCTTGGTGGAGTATCAAATCACAAAAAGCATGAGTTGGCTACCTAAATAAAATAAAACGTGCCTTCCCAGAAGGGAATGCTAAGGATAATATTTCTTCAGATAGAGTGCATTGCGAGGATTGGGAAGGGGATGGCCTTCGAAGTCCTCTAATAGATATGCTCACCGACCTAGATCCTTACTGATGATGTAAGGTCCTAGCCATAATGAGTCAAAATTCCCATGACCAAGTACATCATGGGCTTGGTCATACACCAGAACAAGATTGCCTTCGTGAAAAGTACGAGGGTGAACTTTTCAGTCATATTGAGCTTTGGTGCATTTCTTAGCTACCTCAAGGGTTTTCAATGCAACACGGCGGCCTTCGGAAGTGCGCTCAAGCATGATAAGTCGTTGTTCTAAAGGTTGGGTGTCAGGGAGAAGTTCGACGACTAGACGAAGGGAAGAGATTTCACACTCGATCAGTAAGACTGCCTCCTCTCCAAAAATGAGGTGGAAAGGAATCGCTTCGGTGGTGGTTTTAACGAGAATTTTTGATAGGCCCACAAAACGAGGGAAGGCATAAGATGCCGAGTTGGTTTTGTGCTTATCCACCATCTAGTTGAAGCATAGTTTAAATTTTATTGACTACTTCAACTTAGCCATTACCTTGGTTGGAAGTGGTGTTGGTCGTGAATCGACCACTTCTTGCTACCATTTTATCCATTTTCACTCTTCTTTATCATGTCATTTATTATAATTTATCATATAAATCCATTTTATTAATGATTTATGCTCTTATGGATGAATATTAGTGCTTCTCCCTTTATTTTTAATAAATTGATGATTATTATGCATAGCTTTATCAATGATGGTTTGTTAATATATTTTGTAATATCACTCACCATTTTAGCATCGAGATAATTTCGGATTCTGGTTGTTCAAATCATCGTAAGGATATTCCAACTTCGAAATCCCAGCCCCGGAATAAGAAGTGACAATTTTACGGTTAATATTGGGAAAATGAAGAAGAATGCGGAAAATCGGGAACATGGGTTTTGTCCAGGAACGGACCCAATTAACTATATTAAAACGGTTTACTTGAAATTCGGCACATCTTGAGAAGTCACAGCGGGGTTCTTTGAACACGATTTTCTCGATTCTGTCGTTACTTGGCGAGTCTCAAATCACCAGTTCTGGCTTGTTCGCCTGCTCTTGTTCAAAGATTGTTGGAAATATATTTTCTGGTTGATCATATTTTTATGGAAGATTATATTTGCTATTTAATTTCTCCTCCTTCTAATTATAAAAGGAGAAGCATGTATTGTGTATTGGGGGAGAGAATGGAGAGACTTTTCTTGTTGTAATTTGCAGAATTGTGCATCGACTCTTGTTAAGAGAGTACGAGCTGTTTTTAAACATTATTCATTCCTAATTAATAAAAGAGTTCGTTCTCGTTCCATTTCTCAAACGCTGGAGTAAAGCGCAGCAGCGTTTCACCGGTGGCTGAGGGTCCGGCCCTGGTGGAATCGTTCTGTTGTTTGTATTTCTATCCTTTTATTTCTGTTTTGTGAAGTGTGTTTAATGTTTGTTTGAATTGCAGAATCGGTTTATTGCTAATTGGATCAAATACAGAGTCATTGTTATTCTTTACAAGAAATACGATTTGTTGTTCAAGTATTCAATTGTTATTATAAAGCGTTGATGTTTTGTATTGGATTTCAATTGTTGTTCCTTTTGTTTATGGATTGCTATAGTTGATTATTGTGTGGATGTCGACAGAATTAAAGAGTAGAAGTTCAATTACTGTTCATTTGTACACTGTTGTTTCATTTCTGTTCATTACGCATTTACAAGTCTTTGATTAGCATAAAGATTGTCGTTCCTTTTCAATTTGCGTTTCTTTTAGATTGCTTTTGTTTAACCTGCTTGTGTTTCATTTGATTTAAGATTTCCAACTGTCAAGGATAGAAGCTTTTACTTCCAAGTCCCCAGAATTGGTAATATTGCATTGATTTCTAAGGGAAAAAGTTATTGCTACTGCATCCCTGATCGATGTTCTGCAAGATTGAAGTAGTTTAATCTTTCCATTCTTGTTACTGTAATTAGGTTTCTTTTTGAAGCATTTGTTACTTTTGTATTTGTTATTTTATACTACATTTTCACAGCATTGCTCTTGGATAAATTGCTGCCTCAGACTGAGTACACTCTTGAAATAAAAAGTCGCTCCTGGATTGATAATTAATGTGAGATAAATAGGTGTTAAAAAGATACATTTTTATGCCTCGACATTTTGGCGCCGTTGCCGAGGAGAGTGTATGCTATTTAGAAGGAGTGATGCACATTTGACCTCTTTTCTGCTTGGGGAGAATTGGGTTTTAAAGACGGAAGGTAAGAACCTACACACCGAGCAAGGAACATACTTGCTCACTGCCCGCTTCACAGCAGAATTGGCTAAATTATTTTTTTTCTTTAGGTAGGAATGAAGGCTTGTTGTTTTAAATGACTAGAAAATCTAAACAAGATAAAATTCCTCCAAAATCTGAAAGACCTAAGGGACTGATGACCCTTGGGAGAAGGATCTTTATTGATGAAATTCTTAAGAAAACTGAATCTCAGCTATCAGTAGGACCTAGGAAAGTTATTTCTAGACCACATACTACTTCCCTTCGGGCCACAGAATCACCATCTGTAGCCTTTGCTGAGGTACATATCCAAACAGAAGAGACTGAGCAAGATTCTCAAGAAATTGAGAATTTTTGCCAAATTTTTTTTTACAAGAAGAGAAGTTGGCTTCTCATACCCTACTATTTATCAACATGCATTTTTCAAATTTGGGTATGTATAGAGGCCTTATTTTGGAAATGGCTCCACTTGGAATACTCTTATACATAAGCATAATCGATTCTCAAAGAAGAGTAGGATAGTGGAGAAAATAAAATAAATAAGGAAATAAACACATTTTTTTATTATTTTATTTTTGTAAAAATAGTTGTTTCTTTGTTACAACATGTTGTGAAATCAACATTGATGATAAATATTCTAATTTATTTGTGTATGTAGATGAATTATATTGCAAATAACAATTCTACAAACACTTATATTCATTTTTATCATCAATATGGAAAAATTGCTTGAATATCATTTTTTTGGCTTGCGGGCTTGATGAAATTCTTGAAAACAAAGTTGGGACAGTCATGTTTTGGGGGATCAAAATTGAATATTTTTAAAACATGTTTCTATCCTAAGTAGTCCTTGATGTCTACTTTCCAAACCAATTGGAATCACTCAATTTGGATTTGAAACGAAAACGTTAGAACCAAAACATTGACAGGGTGTCTAGTAGGCAGCTCAACAACAGAGTTGGGACAGTCAGTTTTTGGAGGTCTAAATGACTATATTTTTAAAACCTGTTTCTATGGTAGATTTCTCTATAAGTCTAGTTTAGAACACAATTTGAATCACTCAATTTCGATATCGTATGAGGAATTTATGTCCAAAATACTGACTACCTATCATAAATCAGCACTCTTGAAACTCTGTTTTCTTGGCTGTTCCCTAGCATATTTGACCCATCAATTATTCTTGTCTTTAAAACCTATTTCTATTGGAGATCAATAAATGAATATACTTTAAGCTCCAATTTGAATCAGTTCAATCCGCCATTAAATGAATAATTTATGTATGAAATACCAACTGTTGGTCTGAGCTGGAAAATCGAAAATGACTCTATTATGCAGGTTGTTATAAGCAAATTTAACATACCATTACATGGAATTTTTAAAACTTATTTATATTGGAGATAAACCTTTGAATTAGCTCTCATTTGGCTTTGGAATCACTCGAATTGGACGAAAAACAAAGAAGTTATGATTGAAACACTGTTGGTTAGCATGATTGGCCACTGCTCTCCCGCAGGTAATAAATTAATTTTATTTTGTCCGTGGATTTGTTCTACAGAGTAACTACTTGTTAGTTTTTGCATAATTCTTGGATTAAGGGAGCCTGTACACCTCTCTTTCTTCATGATTTAATGTTTTATTGCAGGTAGAGACTCGTTTTTTTGCAGATCTTACGAGAACAAAGAAGGTCAATTTATGGACGAGTGATTCTTGAAAGAAATTTTAGTAAAACAAGGGCATTTCATCCAGTTCATTTCCTAATGGATTCATAACATAATAAATGAAGAATTTGTTCCCATTTGAAGATTCATGTCACTGTTGCCAAACATTTTTCAAAAAGATCATTTTTTCCATTAATAGATTTGATATTCCCTTAGAAATAACATCATAGTTGTTGTAACTCAATAAAGTGTTGTTTCTTTTCTGATTTCTTTTATGTTTTTGTGTTTCAGGTGTTAATCTCTTCAAATTGCAATTTGTGCTCCAGTGGTAATTGAACAATAAGGACCCCACCATGCAAGTTTCAATGGCAGAAGGCAATTCTTCAGTTGCACCAATTCTGTAACATAAACTTTCCATAAACTTTCCTTTCTATTTGATTGGATTTGCTTGGCAATGGATTACATATTCGCTTTGTTCTTTCTTCTATTTTTTTCCTTTTTGCGTGTTTACATTTGTTTGTTGTTCCTCTTAAGGAACAGTTATTGTTCTTCTTAAGGAACAACAGTCGTTCCTTTTAAGAAGCAATGCGTTTATGTGTTTATTTTTGTTGTTCCCTTCCAAAAGGAACAACATTTTCTCTAATTAGTTTTGTTGTTTTTTTTCAAAAAGAACAACATTTTTTGCATGATTTCGTTGTTCCCTTCAAAAGGAACAGCACCGCTCGTTTTTTATGTTCGTTTTTTTTTACAGTTTTGTTGTTCCTTTCAAAAAGAACAGCATCGACTGTTCTTGTTGTTCATTTTCAAAGGAACAGCGTTTTCGCCCATTGTTCTTGCTGTTCCTTTCCAAAGAAACAGCATTTTCGCACATTGTTTTTGTTGTTCCTTTCCAAAGAAACAACACTCTTTGAGTGCATTTTTCTTGTTTTTTTAGAACTTTTTTGAATTTTTCATGATTCTTTGAAAGACAAACGTACAATTTATGAAAGGATACACAATCATACAAATTAAAGCTTACTGTAATCAGCAAATCAAAAGAAATCGTCATTTTTAAGAAAGTTGTTTAGTAATGATAAGTAAAAGGACAAAGGGACATAATCAATAACATGATCTTATTGTCTTACTACCACTAAATTCATATGATCGATTATATTTATCATGTTGGTTCTTTTCCATATTTTATAACTTTCTTTGATTTTTACTTATGGAGTAGGAACAAGGGCATATTCTTTTCTATTGAGCTGTTCAGACTTCTTCCACCATCCCTACTCTTAAGGAGTGTTGAGCCATCCCTTATGATTAACTGAGAAAAAATGTTGTGTGTAAAAGAAAAGAAGAAAAAATATTTATTTCATTAATAATAACTTTGCAGATGAAGGATAGGGGGTCTCACCAAGAGCCAGCCTACCGTGATCATAGGGAAGGCAGTGAAGTGGCATTCCCATTATGGCCACCAAACCAGGGAAATGGTCCAACAGACAATTGAAAAAATCAAGAAGTCCTTGGAACAGGAGGTCTCATCACGAGCCGGCCTACCCACGTTTCACTTCTTCCCAGTGAACAGCATTGTGGTTTATCTGGTCACCAAGCCAGCACAATGGCCTCCATCATGATATTCAATAAAAAGCACTTCCTCAGCATACATAAAGGACAATGGTTCCATGGGTAAGAAAGCAACTCTGTCAAGGTTATGGACACCTGTGGGCAGCAGAGCTCTGCTGATGGTATTGGAGTCACATTTATACACATCAATAGTTATATTTAACCCTTTTCCTATATCTATATTTAAAAATGAAATGAAAGTATGAATCCTTTACCTTTACTTCCGAACCTATGATACATGAAAATCATTACAAATCGATCATATTAGTTTGAAATGGTAAATAATGCATTTCTACTTATGTTTATCTTAAGCTGTCCCTTATCCTTATCCTTGAATCATTACAAAACACTTCTATATCTGTTTACGATTTATCACATGCATGGATTTCAGTAAACGCTATAATTTCATTGATTGTATCATAGGTATGTATGTCTTTCCGTGCTATACACTTGCCATGCAATACATTGCTCTTTTATTTTGTTGATTTGCCACAATATTGATACTGTATTTTTACAGACTTTTTTCTGCTTGAAATTTTTTTGCATGCATATTATCTGTTTCCATTTAAAGCTGAAAATGTGGATTCAAGAAAATTGCATACAAAATTTTCATTTGTTTACAGGAGAACAACAAGTATGGGGGAAAATTCTATTCGCAACATGATCACTATTGCAAATAAACAACAAAGGCTCATGAATGCACACAATTCTTCAGACATGATATGCTTGCATGGCTTCCACCTTTTGCATTACTTTTAGTATTCGCTCAGCCTACATCAACTTCAACAAAGGCCAGTCCCTACATGTCATTCCATTTTTTCGGAGGTAACACTTGAGGTAAAATAGAATAATTTTCTGATTTATTATAAAGTTAGGAGAATTTCATGAACATCCATTGAGCATTATTTATCATCATTCATTCCACATCTTTACCACTTCCCATTTCTCTAGACACGTCTCATCTTTCAGTTTGGGGAAGTGTTGATTTATTTCATTTCTTTCTTGTAACCATGTCCATAATATTCTTTATCATCCATGGATATTCTTATTCATTCTCAACACCTCCCTTATTCCATGTTTTACACCAAACATAGATTTCAATAGATTGTAGCAACCACCTCTCTTTGCTTTCTAGCATCGCATGAAGACATGCTAATTCTTCAGTTTGGGGGGGGAATTGCTACACATGATGGATGTTTTCCACTTTCTTTCTCATTTAAGGCATACAATTTCATTTGTATATAGTGCAGAAATTGTTTCGCATATATCTTTAAAACTATGAACTGAATTCTTGTGATTTCTGGATAGTAAAGAGGTATCATTAAAATACACAAACCCATATAATTTCACGCTAAATTAGTTCATAAAATTTCGAAAATTATGCACTATCACCTACAACCATTTTTTATATCTCATGATCCGTGCATCAAAACGATCTGATTTTTGAGAAAATGGTTAATGAAGTTTGTTGTTACTTATGTCACATTTTTATGCAACTTCATATACATATAGTTGAACATCCACGGTAAAAATTGTTATGCCTTTATCAAGATTGCTAAAATTGAATTTTCATTATTTGAGGAAAAATTCATTTGTTCCATCTATTTCATGAGTTGGGATGAACAATTTTCTTTCCTTGGTTAACACATGGGTTTTGTTTTTCGATTGCATGAGGACATGCAATATATTCAGTTTTGGATTGCATGAGGGCATGCAATATATTCAGTTTGGGGGTATGTTGGGCCATGAATACGACCACTTCTTAACACTTATTTCATCCATTTTCACTCTTCTTTATCATGTCATTTATTATAATTTATCATATAAATCCATTTTATAATGATTTATGCTTTTATGGATGAATATTAATTATTCTCCTTTATTTTTAATAAATTGATGATTATTATGCATAATTTTATCAGTGATGGTTTATTAATATATTTTGTAATATCACTCACTACCATTTAGCCTCCAAGATAATTTCCCAGTTATAAGATTTGTTTTAAATCATCATGAGATATTCAACAAAAAATCGTTGGAATAGAAGTGATGGTTTTGCGGTTAGATTCTTGGCAAATGAAGAAGAATCTGGAAAATCAGGAACATGGGTTTGTCGAACGGACCCAATTAATTTTTTGAAGTGAAGAGCAGGTTTCACCCAAATTCGGCCTGTATTGAGAGATACGCAGGGTTATTTAAGCACGATTTTCTCAGTTCTGTTTTTGCGACCGTCCTCCAAATCTCAGCTGCAAAGCCAAATTCGCCCTGCTCTTGTTGAAAGACTGTTGGAAATGTATTTTCTGGTTGATCAAGTTGTTGGAAACAATCCAATATTGTTATGGGAGATTATATTTGCTATTTAATTTCGCCTCCTTCTAATTATAAAAGGAGAAGCATGTATTGTGTATTGGGGAGAGAATGGAGAGACTTTTCTTGTTGTAATTTGCAGAATTGTGCATCGACTCTTGTTAAGAGAGTACGAGCTGTTTTTAAACATTATTCATTCCTAATTAATAAAAGAGTTCGTTCTCGTTCCATTTCTCAAACGCTGGAGTAAAGCGCAGCAGCGTTTCACCGGTGGCTGAGGGTCCGGCCCTGGTGGAATCGTTCTGTTGTTTGTATTTCTATCCTTTTATTTCTGTTTTGTGAAGTGTGTTTAATGTTTGTTTGAATTGCAGAATCGGTTTATTGCTAATTGGATCAAATACAGAGTCATTGTTATTCTTTACAAGAAATACGATTTGTTGTTCAAGTATTCAATTGTTATTATAAAGCGTTGATGTTTTGTATTGGATTTCAATTGTTGTTCCTTTTGTTTATGGATTGCTATAGTTGATTATTGTGTGGATGTCGACAGAATTAAAGAGTAGAAGTTCAATTACTGTTCATTTGTACACTGTTGTTTCATTTCTGTTCATTACGCATTTACAAGTCTTTGATTAGCATAAAGATTGTCGTTCCTTTTCAATTTGCGTTTCTTTTAGATTGCTTTTGTTTAACCTGCTTGTGTTTCATTTGATTTAAGATTTCCAACTGTCAAGGATAGAAGCTTTTACTTCCAAGTCCCCAGAATTGGTAATATTGCATTGATTTCTAAGGGAAAAAGTTATTGCTACTGCATCCCTGATCGATGTTCTGCAAGATTGAAGTAGTTTAATCTTTCCATTCTTGTTACTGTAATTAGGTTTCTTTTTGAAGCATTTGTTACTTTTGTATTTGTTATTTTATACTACATTTTCACAGCATTGCTCTTGGATAAATTGCTGCCTCAGACTGAGTACACTCTTGAAATAAAAAGTCGCTCCTGGATTGATAATTAATGTGAGATAAATAGGTGTTAAAAAGATACATTTTTATGCCTCGAAACCGATAATAAGAGGAGGAATATTGGTGCTCAAAGCCCAACAGTGAGGATAGCTTACGCCATATCTCATCTTCAAAATGTCAGCCATGGTCAGAGACCAATTGTTTCAGAACTCTGAATCGAGCGATTACGTGGTTGAAGAAAAAGAGGGCTACGGTAGCTGCCGTGTTGTTAAACGTTGGCATGGCGTCAGCCCATTTGGTGAAATAGTCAACTGCCACGATGATATACTTATGGTTACCAGCCAATGACGGTCGACACTCCATAAAGTCTATCGCCCACTTACAGAAGGGACCAGCTGAGATGACAGGCTGGAGGGGAGTCGGAAGGGCTCGTGCCTTAGAGGCAAAATGTTGGCAATTGGGGCAGTTTTTGACTGCCTCAATGTAATCACCGAAGAGAGAAGGTCAAAAGTACCCAGCGCGCATGATTTATGGGCAGTGGCCAGACTGGAGAGGTGGCCACCACAAGCACCGCTATGACAGGAATTGAGGACTTGTTCTACTTCAGCATGTGTGAGACAACGACGAAGGACAGAATCTACACTGCGGCAATAAAGGTCGTCACCGATAAGAAGATAGCGGGGGGCCAAGTGTCGGATACGTCGTCGAGCATCACAGTCAAGATGGAGGGCGAACTTTTGAGTTCGCAAATAAGTGAGGATGTCCCCATACCAGGGGTCATCGGTGGTAATGGCAAATAAGTGTTCATTGGGGAAATTATCATTAACTAGAGGATCCTATGTACCTATAAGTAGTTCGAAAATGAGTTCAGCGAGGGCTAAACCTTTCTTACTTGTTGGTGTGACAAATTTAAGATCGAATTCCTGGAGGATTACGATCCAACGGGCGTACTTCCCACTGATGATTCGACGACTCAATAGGAAGCCCATGGGGTTGGAATTAGTCACGACCTTGGTGGAACGCATGAGGATGTAATGACGAAGTTTCTGGACTGAGAACAAGACAACCAGTGCTACTTTCTCTGTGTGACTAGGATATAGGAGGTCCTACCAGGTTCTTATTGACATAATAGATAACATGCTCAATTCTGTTGTTGTCTTCCTAAATAAGGACTCCAGCGGCCAAGTAGGTGGACGCGGAGATATACAAGATGAAATCCCTATCAAAGTCAGGGGGACAAATCAAGGGAGCAGATGTGAGAGCATGATTCATGGCATCGAAAGACTTTTGAGCATAGGCATCCCATACAAAAGGAATATTAGAGCGGAGAAGTCTAAGGAACCCATGCACGGTGGTGGCATAGTCAAGTATGAACCGGTGAAGGAAATTAGCTTTGCCTTGGAGGCTTTGTGACTGGCATAAAGTGCGGGGGATAGGAAGCTCAAGGATGGCTTGAACTTTTAATGGCTCAAGAGTGATACCATCTTTAGACACAATAAAGCCTAGAAGACGACCAACAGGTACACAAAAGACACACTTCAGCGAGTTAAGGCGGATATTATACTTGCGACATCGGAGAAAGACGGTATGCAGATCGTGGAGGTGTTGCGCCCGATGTTTAGAACATGCAGTGAAGTCGTCTAAATAAGCAAGGATAATATGAGCCAGGTCATGAAAACAGTAAGACATAGCTCGCTGAAAAGTGGCTCCTGCGTTTTTAAGGCCGAATGGCATGACTCGATAGGCAAACATTCCCCACGGACTAATGAACGCGGTTTTGGGTTGATCAACACGACGAATAACAATTTGGTTGTACCCAAAGAAACCATCCATAAAGGATAGAACCTCGTGCCGCGCACACTCATCAATGATTTGGTCAATGAATGGTGTGGGGAAGTTGTCTTTGGGACAAGCTTTGTTCAGATCGTGAAAGTCAGTGCAGACACGAATGGTGCCTTGTTTCTTGAGAACGAGAAGCGGGTTAGACACCCAAGTGGTGTATTCAATGGGATAGGTAAAGCCAGCATCCTTGAGCTTATCGATTTCGGCTTTGACAGCTTCTCTTCAGGAAGGATTAATGGGTCTCATCTTTTGACAAACTGGATTGGCATCAGGCCATGTATCGATATGGTGTTCAACAATGGCAGGATCAAGTCTGGGCATTTCTAAATAGGACCAGGCAAAAATGTCAGGGAATTATTTGAATAGTTTGGTCTAAGCCTCAACTTCTTCCGAGGTGCAATTGGCTCCCACAGTGATGTTTTCATCTATCTCTGGTTTGTCAGAAATGTCAAGTTTAATGGTAGGAGAGATATTGGCCATATTTCCTTCTTCGAAAGCATCAGGTGCAGGGATGGGATTTCGAAACCAATCGACCTCATCAGAAATGAAGTCTTTAGTTTCCACAACATATTGATCATGGGACTGCTGTGGGAGGAAGTATGCGCGGTGGTGCATATCTTCCCATGGAAAGTCAAGTATGGTCATAGCTTCCATAATGTCTTCATCGGAATGAAAGATGGGGTGACTAGAGGAAGAGAGGCCTCCTGACCATGCATGCTTGCAGGCTTGTGGGTGCGAGGAGGAGCGATACTCTTCAAGGCGAGGGCAGAGGTGAGTGTAATGGCCATGGAATTCGTGCAAAGCACAGGGGTGATTGGTACACAAAGTTCTAAGTTTCGGGATTGAATCGGGTAGAGTGACATAAACCTCAGAGATATCAGGCTCTGAAAACGTCTCATTGACCATGGACTTAATGTGAGGCATCTCTGGACAAGTATGGGTGGCATGGCTGAAAATGTCACATAAAGCACACTGGATAGTGCGTTTAGGTGGCCAAGGAGGGGCAAGATTTGTCGAAGTGGCCTTGTCTTTGGTTGCCCCATCTGGCTTTGCCCTTGCAGCAGTGCATGCAGAAGGTGGTTCTGTTGAGGTAGAGCGAGAACACAGTTGCGGTGGGAGGATTCATGGGGGACCGGTTGAGCTAGGGTTAAAGCAATATAAGGTTTAGCTTACCCGAGGAAGTGCTTGTGAAGAATCAAGGTACCATACGAGAATCCTAAGGGTTAGGTTGGGAAAATTTTAGGGGCGAATTTTAGCCCAAAGGCGAATTTTAAGGGATTTTAAATTTTATTAGGGCGAATTTTTATATAAAACCCATTTTCTATAGTTTAATAAAGTTAGCCCAATAAATATTTTAAAAATAATTAATTATTATTAAGGGATTTTCAATTTTAATAGGGAATTTTTTTTACATAAAACCCATTTTATATAGTTTAATAAATTTAGCCCAATAAATATTTTAAAAATAATTAATTATTAAATATTAGCCCACCAAAAAAAGGGCGCATAAAACTGGAAACATGAAATTCGCCACCGATTTTTTTTGGTTGGAGCAGATTTCCATGGCATTCACCTGGATTTACAGGGTTGGAGGGAGGGGTTAGAATGATTTGCCCCATCAGGTTGTTGTTCTAAAGAATTCTGGAGTGCTTTACTAAAGAAGTTTGAATCTCAAAGAACAAAAACCTTAAATCTTTTACAGCAGAACCGGCATTCAGAAGAAGACAAATTCCTCTCAAAAATGAAACGTGAGATGTCAGTGATGACAGGAAAACCGGTCTGTAGGTTCATCGAGGCTTGTGAAGTTCAGAGTTCTAGGTTTTCTTACTTTCCGAATTATCAGATTCCTTACATGTCTGAGCAGTTGAATCTGAAGGTTTCAACTGAAAGACCTTAGAAGCCTAGCACTGCATGGAGGATTTCTGAGCTGATGCCAACGATGATTTAGCAAAGGCTCCTGATCTGGCTTCTAAGTTGACTGATGAATGCCGGAAAATAGATGAATCTCTCCAGGATGTCCATGCCAAGATTGCACACACAATTCTGGAATGGACTCGTCGTTCTCAAAACATTGGAGATTTGCTTCGACAGCTCGCCCTCGAAATGTGCACCAATTTATCTCATACAATTTCAGGTAGAGTTCCACTCCCGCGCGCACCCCCCTCCCCGAAACTCTTTAATAGTGTGTTTGTCTGTAAGGGCTGGGTTTTCTTCATCTGAAACAATTATTCATAGACTTTTTTCATGATATGAGGTGGGTACGTTTCCATCTTTTGTTATAGAGGGGAAGAGGTCCAAACCTTTTGGAAGAAACGAACAAACGCTGGTTGAAGAGCTGCCAGCACTTGCAAGAGAGGTAGCTCGAGTTGAGAAAGTTAGGATCTATGCAGGTTTGTATTCGGATTCCTTTCACAATCTTTTGTTAATTCACTTATTGGCAACAATACAAGGAAATTGCATGATTAGTTACCGCAAATTTGTGTTTTCCTTTATTTTGTTCCCACTGTTTCCCCTGTTTTCTCCAACGTTTTGGGGCTTACACTGCCACTTATTTGATCTTCTTGAGTGCCACTGCCCCACAAATTTCTGGTCCTTTTGATTATGGTGATTTTAAAGATGAGTTTCTGTAGAGACTACATTGAGGCTGGAAGGTTTAGTTGGAGATCTTGAGGATGTTGTCGCAGGTGCCATGGCTGCAAATTCTAGAAAGTAGTCTGCTCGAAAAATTCTCAAAACTTTTTATTCTGAGGTGAGTGATGGTCTTAAAAGCTGCCTCATTTTGTTGGGGATTTTGTTGTAATGATTTTCCCCTTGAGACTGCGTGTGTTCTGTTGTTTAAATGGTGTTGTAACATACCAATAATGACCATAGCATTGATCGAAATCTACATGTTTATTTATTGGTTATCAGAGTACCGTAACTAAATTATTTATTGGTTATCAGAGTACCGTACATGTTTAGACATTTTTCTACAGGTCCTTTTTACCATATCACTTTTAGACCTGCAAGCTCTTCCATCTCATGCCAAACACATTTAGTATAAGGGCATCTTACCAGCAAATGGTTTTTGTTGGTAGGTTGTTACAGGGCTTGAAGAGAAACATTTGATGGCAATAAGGTCTCTTAAGGATATTGAAGATGTTTTAGCTATAGTTGCAAAATCCAGGCCATAGTGGAGCCGCCTTGTTACAGCTATTGATGTTAGGGTAGATCGTGTAGTAGCTGTCCTTAGGCCTCTTGTTATTGCAGATTATCGCACACTCTTAACTTCTCTTGGATGGCCACCATCTCTGGCAACAAATGTTGGAGTTAATGATCAAGGTGGAACCCCAAAACTCTCAAACCCACTTTTTGAAATGCATGGAAATGTGAAGGAACAATACAGTGAGAGTTTTTTAGCCTTATCTACTCTACAATCAGTCCTTTTGCACCGCAAAGCACGTGAACTTGATCAGTTTAATTATGAGGACTCTTCTGTGGGAAAATCTGAGGCAATTAAAAATAAATTAGGTTTTCATGAAACTCTTTGGAGTATTGAGGAATTGGTTTCACAAATTGCGTCAAGGGCAGAATATCATTTTTCAAAGTGGACTACAAAGCCTAAATTTATCTTTGCACTGGGATATAGAGTTACCCAAGAATTTGTTGATACTGTAGATAATGCTTTATAGCCCCTTCTGGATAAGGCAAGGCTTGTAGGATATAGTGCAAGAGAAGAGTGGGTTTCAGCAATGGTATCTATGATTTCAACATATCTTGCCAGACGAGTATTTCCTGACCTTGTTATAATTTTGGTGGAAAAAGCATCTATGCAAGCTAGGAGTTCTTGGCTTCACCTCATTGACCTTATCATTGCATTTGATAGGAAAATGCAAGTGCTTGTGGTAAGGTCGGGAATTGGACTGTCTGGTAAGGAAAATACAGAAACTTTGGGGGTCTCTGTGAATATTTTGGAACTCAGGATATCATGTATGTCTGTGTTTTGTGATCAGACTGATTGGCTAGAACTTTGGGCTGACACAGAGCTGAAGGACGCACAAGAAAAACTAAAAGGGGAGCTTGAAACAGAGAGATCCTGGACAACCAATACAAAAACAGATTTTTTGTCCACCTTTAATAGTCAGTTGACTTTAGAAAATGCTCATACAAATTTTGTGTTCTCAACACGGGAGGATTATAAGGCTCCCTCAGGGGCAGAATCCGTAATTGCGACTACATGGGTTGTGGTAAATCGTTGTCGTACTTTCCCAGATGCTTTTTTGTGCTTTAACTTTGTCAGATCTGTTGCGGCTCCAATTTTGGCAGTGTATCTTGATTTCCTGCTTCAGTGGTGTCAAGAAGCTAAAGCTTTGACTGCTTTGGCAGATGATGAGGCTATGGCAAAAATTGCCATCTCCATCAATGTTGCTCGGTACTGTGAGTACATTGTGAAGGAATGGTGTGAGGATATATTCTTTTTGGAGCTTCAGCTTGCCCAAAAGTCAAAAAGGAGGGAAGAAACTGGAACAGACATAATGGCATGTGTGCATTCAGAAAAAACATTTAGGAAACATCGTTGACCTGAATGGCTCTGTTTTTTATAAAGAAATTGAAAACTTCAAGCAATTTCAAACAGAATGGCTTGCAAAGTTCATGACAGTTATTTTAAGAGGATTTCATGCTCGTTGCCGCAAATATGTACGAAACAAGAAAAAATGGCAGGAAAAAGTTAAAGAATCAGCAGAAGAGATCAAGACAGCTGATGGGATTGCCAATGGAGATGGTTCTGAAGTTTCTATATCGTTACCCTTGGTTGATGCATTAGATGTGCTGCAAGGTCAACTAAAGAACGTGAAACAGGTTCTCAATGACGTTGATTTTATGGATCTCTGGCGAAGCTTGGCCAGCGGTTTAGATCAATTTCTTTTTACTAATATCATTTTGAGCAATGCTAAATTTTCAAATTATGGTGTTCGCCAGTTTAAGGCTGATATGCATGCATTGTTCCACATCTTTAAGCCATTCTGTGTTCGCCCTACAGGTTTTTTCCCACATCTAAGTGATTCATTAAGGTTGCTAGCCATGCCATCTGCTGATGTAAAGCATCTATTGAAAATATTGCATGGTCCATCTTTAGCCATTAAAGATGACAAGGATGATCCTAAATTGAAATGCTTAAGATAGTGTGGAATACGCAAAATATCTGCAGGAGATGTTGAAAAAATTCTAAGACAACGGATATTGATTGGGTGACACTACATTTTTCTGGTTTAACTAAATTATCCAGTGCCATTCAGGCTAATTTTGTCACGATTTCTCATTTTTCACAGATACAGAGAATGTTTTGAATACGAATAATGAATAAGAATGCAGCGATTGTCTCTTTGAGCATCATTTGTCTTTGTACCATTTTATGCTTCTCTATTTGAGCCTCATTGTTTGTACCATGTCCCAAACGTTCTCTAAACTTCATGTAGTATGTTTCTCCGAGAAAAATAATTCTCCCAGCTCCACATTTAGGTGGCACACCTTGCTTTGCTCCATTGAAGAATCCCCAAGAAACATTTTTGTCTATTATCACTCCTGTTATCTGTCTTGGGATTTTAATTCTGACTATTTTTTTAAGCCTACCATAAATTGATCAGATTTGAATGGAACATTTGAATGAAGGGATGATGTTTTCATTGAATATTGTTGAATTTCTTCAGAGCTAAATGCCCCAGGAAATCAACAGTGGAAATTATATAAGGGCTTTGAAACTCGTTTAGACATTTTTCTACAGGTCCTTTTTACCATATCACTTTTAGACCTGCAAGCTCTTCCATCTCATGCCAAACACATTTAGTATAAGGGCATCTTACCAGCAAATGGTTGATATTTCTTTGCCCTGTTTGCAGGGATACACCACCCAGGTCCATGCCTACTTTTTGGGAGTATTTCTCAAGTCGGAGGCTTATTTCTTAGTGCCAGCCATATGAATGTTCTGGCCTTACTTTCCATAGTGTTTTTCACCACTAGCACTGTTCAATCTATATCTCATTGTAAAACATTGCTTTGTAGCCTAGCTTGGTTGTATGTGCTCCTAGTGTGGGATTATTTGTCCATACTAATTGATCTGCTTCATTTTTAATCTTCACATGACTTCTAATTAATACCTCCAGGTACGCATTCCATTGGTCAGCATTGTTCCCTTCCAGTCCGAATTAGCTTATCCATACCTGTTGTCATATGTTGGTGGTCATAGGAGCTACCACTTGTGAGACTTTATACATCTATGAGTTCCCACATCTGACCTAAGGATATGCACGGAATCTTACTTGTTCCCCATTGCCAATTCTCTGTGCTAGCCAGTTGCCTACAAGAGGGAAAGCTACCACTAGTGCCTTCTATACAATAGAAACATTAGTAAAAGATTCGTTTGGATTCTTGAGGCTCTACATGTGCTTGGATATTGACCTGCTTTCACAGACTACTCAGAAATTAATCTCCACATACTTCTTGCTGCAAGGGCTTTCCCAAAGTAATGCATATGTTATCATCCCTATTCTACTTGCTCCTTTGGTTTTGCTATGTGAGTTCATTTAACGTGTGGTGTTCTATCCTTTTCTTTTTCGCTGGCCAATAGAAATCTAAATACTCTTTCCTGAAAATTTCAAGAACTTCTACTAGGATTTATGCCAAGGTATGCCAATATACTGGGATTGCTTCAAGCAACTAATTTTACTAATCTTTCTTCCTTTCATTCTTTTGAAAAGGGAAAATCTGTTGAAACATTCTTTCATGCCCCTCCCCTAACTCATTAAAGGCATGGTATGTTTTAGCATGTTCACCTCCGTCCCTGTTGCAATACTGTAGATATCAATTATCTCTTTCAGTCTTCTCACATCCCTAGAGATCCATCATAACGCAATAATACATCATCAACTAACAATAAGCGGGTCAAATAAAAATTCCTGCCTTTTTTATCCCCTTGCTCCCATTCTTCTGGCTACTTGAATTGCTTTGCTTAATCCCTCAGCTATAAGAACTTAGAAGGAACAAGATGGGGGATAGGGTGCATCACTATCTCAGATGTCTTGTAGGTGTGAAGAACTTGGTGGCACAACCATTGAACAAAACAGAGAAGGATGCGTAAGTAACACATCCCATTATCCAGTTAACCACCTGAAGGTTGTGTCTGACATGCATTAACATGAGTTTTCAATACGTCCAATTAGCTCTGTTGTACACCTCAAATAAATCCAATTTAATTATCATAGATTGTAAATCCTTGGTTCTGATAGAGTGTAGGCCTTCCTATGCTACACTAATGGCATCATGGGTTTGTCTTTTATTTGTAGGTTTTAACTTTGTACAGTTAATTGCTGCAAACAGATTATTATCAAACAAAAAAGATGCAACCAAAAACATACACATCAACACAAAGATTTTACTTGGAAATCCAAACTGGGAAAACCAGAATGATTTTTTAGTATGTTCATATTTATATATATATTGCGGCATCCATAAACTGCCAATCCATACACTGGATTAGGGAATTACAAAACCATGGGCTAAACCATCACGTGCCACAATGCCACTAAAAACAAAAAATGTGTGCTGAAAACCACCAAAAACGGTTGCAAAATAGAGCCATTTTTTTTTCAATTTGTAATATCACATTAACACACACAATTTTACTTGGAAACCCAAACCGGGTAAACCAGAAAGATTTATCATTATATTCATCTTTACAGTATTACAACATATATATATATATATATATATATATATATCCTACGACATGCGTAGACAGCCAATCCATTTACTACCTTGGATTAGGTAATTACAAAACCATGGGCTAAACTATTTTTTCTTGAAACTCTACAACTACTTAGATGAATTACTGAAAACAAGGCAACTAAAAACTGAAACCAAATTTACTTTCACCAAGATACAAAGTTTCTTAACAATTTATAAGTGTAGAAAATCCAAAAAATTCTAATCTGCTAACATGAGCTATCTGAAATATAATTTCTTCTCATATAAACACAAAATTTCTCTACTAAACTTTGCAGCAGAATAGGAACATAAATAAACACAATTCACACAATTCAAGACACAAAATTTCTAGGGAACCCAACTGGGAAAACCCTTTGATTGTTGAAAATATTATTGATAGAAACTGAGGAATGATATCTTACAATACAACTCTGTTTTCAATAGAGAATACACCCTTCTCTCTGCCTTGCCTAGGATTGAAAAACACACTTGTTGTAGCCTGATCTGCTCCCTAAATGCTTGCGCAATAGGTGCTCCTATAAATAGGAATTTCCTCCTATTTCGATGCGCACCACCCAAGGGAACTCTTCCTCACAATAATTATGTGCACAAGTTTCTCTTGCACTCTCTTCCTCACAAGCTCGCACACAACCTTGTGCATACTCCTATTTCTTTGTCTCACCAGCCCATGCTCACAAAACAATGACTAACAGTGTGTCTTTGCTCCTCCTTTTAAAGCAATTCGAATGGCCAAATTTGGTGAGTTTCTAATTAAGGAGTTTGCTTTTGTGATTGTTTGAGTTAGCGTGAGTTAACCACTCATGTAACTCCTCCCATCTCTTGAGACTCAACCACAAGTTCTTTTCCTCAATTAACTCACACTAGAAGATTGATAACTCAGCCTTCCACTTTGACACATCAGTTATCTTCTTCATGAACACTTCCTAAATTTTAGGAATTTGCCCTAAATTTTAGGAACTCATCCTACTTTTTAGGAATTTTCTCCCAACTCATAGGAACTTGTGCATGCTCAAGGAGAAACTCGTTGAGGTTCCTTTAATTAAGGCACAAAACAAGGAACCCTGACCACATACCCCTAATACTCCTCTTGAGAATGCTGAGGAAGGCAGTTCCCTGGAGAACTTCATCCACTGATCTGCTCTCCAACATTGTTATGCCTTCATTGCTACTGAACTGCTTCCTCTGATGCTCCTCCGTCATTTGAATCGTCCTCTGAACCAAGGCTTCAGTTGCTCTCAGGGACCTGCATTTTGAAGACCTGCTCTTTCCCACCACAAGCTCCTGCAAGTCCAAATTTCTAAGCACCATTTAATGATCAGAACTCTTACTAGCAGAAACTGTAAAGCATAATGAGTAAGATGGTTATGGTGTTTAGATAAGTTTATCACATGAATTTTGAGTTTGTCCTTTCTAAAAGCATTTCCTATTATCATAATATAATATACCTATAGAAGGTGAAGATTCTGTCCTACAGCATATTCACTACAAATGTTAAAGACACCACACCCATTATGACTACGAAGATATTATAGGTGTGCCAAGATTTTGACATTAGAGACCAAACATGTTTTTCACCTCAAATGATTTAATATATATGTTTTGGGATGTATTATATGTTTAGAGATCAAATGAATGTTTAATATATTGCCATATCGATCCTAAAAGAACATATGTTTGTTGAGAATGTCGAACATTAAATTTACATGATGTTGTTGCTGTTTTGTTTAGACAAGAAGCCAAGATATATGTTTAAGTCTATCTATAATTTCTTTCAGCTGAAGTGAAAAGAGTATCGGATTCACTTCAAAACAAAATCACTTTAGAATAATCACCATAGGAACCTAATTTTGTTTACTTGAATGCTGGAACTGCATCTTTAATCACAAATTTAACTGTTAGTTTGAATGTCGTGAGGTACGAACTCACATTACAAAGATAGAGATGATATTAATTGTTTTTGTATAGGATCTGATCTGTAGCTAAATATGATGGTTATGTAGTAATTTATATATAATACAACTATTTTTATTAAAATGATACTGAAGTCTATTGGATTATATCAATGCAATTTGTTGGTGTAAGATTTATCACATAAGTCACAAGTGATAAAACAATTAATTTGTGATTTAATGCATCTCAATATACGATAAAGACACTCTCAACTTACAAGTTTCAAAGCAAGTGAAGAATTGTTAAATTTGCCACATTTGAATGGATCTAGATTTTTACAAGCATATGATAAAAGTTGGTCTTCAGTATCCGCTGCATCAAATTCATTTAGCATAGCATGTATGATTTTCAAATTTTATTTAACACTAACATTACAGGTATTAAAATTTAATGTTTGTTTCTGCCTTGATGTTCTCCTTGGTGGATTAGATGGTGGGATATATTTTTGAACAAAAATCCATTTTTGTAAGGATTTATTGAAATGTCTTCTTAGAATATTTATGCAAAAAATTCACCGGGTCGATATGGAATTTCTTGAAACATCTTATATGACATACTATATAAGTTTCGATGATGTTACCCAAAACAAACTGCAGTCATTACCAATACTTGATCCGTTTTTCTTTCATGAACTTTTGGGATCCTCACCGATTTTTCAACTTCATGGACATAAGGAAATATAAGCCTCTTGTTAAATCTCTGCTTCTTGAGCATCGTTGTCGTGGGGCCACATTTTTTTGGCAAATATAGGCCACATAATTATTCTTTAATCTTTCTAGAGGTCTTTTCTAATCACTTTGTAAATTTTTATTTGAAAATATATTTGTATCTTTGATGTCTAATGGTACTTCCCTTATGATGTATAAGGGTCCCTACCACTCCCCCTCGGGTCTATCAAGATGAAAATTGCATTGGGTGGTAGCAAAAGGTCTCAGCATTTCTCTGAGTAAATGAAGACCTCGCAGATTATTTGATTTTAAAATATGCAATATTTTTCTCGATTCGGGCTAGCTCTACAACTTCAAAAAATTATGAGATGACTCGTTGTTACACTTTGGATTCTTTAAGTCTTTTATGGTTAGATATACTTTGAAAAGTGGTGAATACAATGCCAAGCCGTCGATTTTGGACTAGCAAAGAGGACTAGGGGGGAATTCACCCATGTTTCAACTGTTATGGGAAAATATGGTTATGCTGCCCCGTATCATGTAATGACCTAAAGAGAATTTTAACCAATTTAAACCAAAAATGAAAGTTTATTCGTGAGGAAATTTAAGATTGATACAAATCAACAAGATTTCTAGCCTTTACAATGTTCAGTAAATGGGGCAAGTAGCAAATCACAAGTTTGTTCGGGAGGTTTTTCAAATCTCACCCTAGTCACGACAAGTTGAATGTAGACCACCCAAATGTTCAAGACTATGACGGTTCGAGGTGAGGTTGAATTTTAATTTACGGGAAAAATATCAAACATGCATAATGCTCTAAAAGTGTTACGTTTGTGATACATATTTAAGTTGATCTCAATGTACTTCTATTGATTTTCTTCTTATTCTTTGGAGTTATGCATTAGCACAGCATTGCCTTTTACATTGCCTATTATTGATGTAATTTACAAAAGTTAGTGACATTCTAGAGATTTACAAAGATAATGGTGACACTCTAGTTTAAGGATTAAGGTGTCAGTTAGATAAGCAAACCTATTTTAATCATATCTGATTACGCATCCAAAATAATCCATTAAAACCTTTATATGGAGAGGCGGATAGAATACACAATTGATTTTCTGTCCATGTTTCACTGTAGTTTTTAATACTAGTCACATCTTCATCGTTTAAACATCTTCTGTCAAAATCACTCATCTCCATCATCCTAAGCTAAAGTGAATAACTCTGATGGAGAAATCCTCTTTGGACAAATTAACACCATTTTATATATATAGGACATTCTTTTATGAAATTCTGACTGGCAATAGAGGGAAGTCTAGTGTGGATTGTAAAAAGGGCCTTAATGGAGAAATCATTGTACACCCCATGGTATCAAGAGATCTCCCTTTTCTGATCTCAGCAACTGACACTGTGGCGCCTGCTTTCCAGAATTTATTACACAGTGTGAGCTCAGCAAAGTGGTAGAGTGATCATCTCATAGGGGTTGATGGTTATCTGTTACCTTCATTGAGTCTGCTGGGTGGAAAAGCCACAAGTCAAATCAGGCCCTTACTGAGCTAACTCACAAGATCAAAACATTCTTTATTCAAGAGTACTAGAAAATTTATCGTTTTATGGATACGCTGCTAAAGTCATATACAGTTTCCTGCTCATGATATTAGATAAAACCTTTGTACAACATAAAACTTTGCAAGTATTGAAAATCCTTAGCAGAGACGCTAAAGATGAAGTGTTCAATCTACTTCTACATCCAAATTCTATAATGTATATAGTCTAAGAAATTATATTATGTCTCTGCAATTGTGTGTTTCTGGAAAAGGTTCAGAAATCTCTGAGCCTTAACAATATTTTCACCGAAACGAAAAAGTCTTCCGTGATTCGAAGAATTTGAACAGGAATAGTTTCTTCTTCCAAACATATCGCCCCATTTTTTACCATTTTCATCTCATGGATCTATCAAAACAAGAGGGAGTTCTATAATTCTATAGAGAATCAGATTTTCAAGATAATATTTCTTTTAAGTAGCTTTCTTCATGATTTGTTGTTATGGGTCTATTAAATTGAATACCTCTGCTATTTTCATGATCACCAATCAAAACCATCACCACTACTACATATGAGACTATCACAGAGTCTGAGAGCAACACTGATTGGTTTGTAGTCTGAGACTGGGAACTTCCTCCAACTCAATATCAACATAGCAGGCATGATAACAATATCTAAGACTAGCAAAACTGAGAAGACATCATGCTTCAAATTGTGCTAGAAATTTTATTTCCTCATGAGTCACTATGTGCTACATTTGGTCTGGTTCACTTTCATCTCCCTGCCCAATTGTGGCCTCATTAAACCACACCCAACCCATTGGACAACGATTCACCATTTTGTACTAGCGATTTGCCATTTCAGTCAGTGATTCAGGCTAAGATTTTATGCAAGATAACATCGTGAGAAGATCTACTAAAATTATATATATGGCATGATATATTAATATTAAACGTTTCTCCTATTTTCTCATGTATCATGGGGATTCGCCATTTATTACATACAAATTTAGGGGGCTCCTGTAATTTTCTCCTGGGCTGTTAGGGGAGGGAGAGGGTGGCTGAAGGACAGTACCGCATAAACCCCGATGGGGGCTATGAATGGTATCCACCGAGGTGGCTGCCAAGGGACGGCTCCTAAATGGTTAAGGCCTGGAGGAACCATTCCAGGAGGGAAGAGAGGCTCATGGACACTGAAATTCGAAGGGCTGTGGAGGAGGAGGTCAAGAAGGCCGAATCGAGCACAGGTAGGGAGAAGCCGTGGCAGGGCGGAGACCGGTCGGGATTAGCCGAGGCAGTCGCTTTTGAGAGCAAATTTCCCGAGACGATCGTGATTACAAACATTCGATGAGCCGAAATGAGTTCACGAGAATCTCAATCAAGGTACCAAGATGGGAAGAGGTTGAGTAGCCACCGACCTTCGTGGTTGCATAGCTACAAATCCTTGTTGAGGGAAAGGATCGCCAAGCACATCTGTTTGGACAGCGGAGACTAGGGGGAGGGAATGAAGGGATGACTTTGTCCTCTCAAATTTGTTTAGACTCTACAATCGCCGGGATTTAGGAAAAAAAGGACAATCATGCGTGTAATGACCATAAACACTACAACAAAACAGTGGCTTGTTCGTGCAAACAAGCTCGGTCCCGGCTAACAGTTGCCTGCTTGTTGGTTCGTAGTGTTAGGATAGTTTACCTGGATTAGTGTCTTTGATCGGTTGTGGTAGACCCATTTGGAGTGCCTTTTCTCTCTTCTTTGAGGAGGAGGATTAGTCGCACTGCTAGGTATACACCGTCTCCAGGGGCACGTTATTGCGGGGCTGAGAAGGAAAGGGAGGAGGAGGTGCTATTGCCAGAGGAGTGAGCAAACAAAGCGGTGGATACGATAATAAGAAGGTTGTAACCGGTGGTAGACAGGAGGTTGGGAAAAAGAGGAGGCATGCCGTATCCTAGATACGGCGCAGTCTAGTGTAAAGAGGTGCCGCCCGAGGAAATCCAGCCCATGGGAGGTTGAGTATATGGATTAGAGAGCGCTCAACGATCCGTCAATGGCATGATGCCCTCGGTGTGCTGGCACCACCGGGTCTGGAAGACCGCAGAATGGTAATAATAACCCGACCGAGCGTAGATCGTGTCATATTTTAACATAATTTGAGAGTAAAAATTTCTGCTTAAGGAAAGTGGCGGGAAAGATTCCTTTCCATAGGTGGAAAAAGAGATCTAAGGAACCAATCCATGTAGACATAGGGTTTCTTCTATCCCGCCATTCCTGACATGATCTAAGGAAGTGGTCGGCAGACGATTGGATGACAGAGTCAAGAGTTCTGCACAAGTGTTGTAACGAAGGGAAGTCGAAGTAAGACAGAAAGGTTGTGTGGCTGAATAAAAGGTGGTATGAGAGGAAGGGGTCACCACAGTCAACATACCACTCTAGAAACTTCACCCGTAACAGACAAGGAACAACTCGGCACTTCGGGTCAGAAATACCTGCAATGGAGTTACACACACCACATGTGGAAAAGATCTACAAGATTTGCAGATCTTCTAGCAAGGCCTTCAATCTGGATGTCAGAAGGGAGCTTCAGCTGACATATGTGCCAACTAGCATCATGATGTATAGGGTCGTTTATCAACCGGTCGGTTGGGGAGGCCGAGGTCTGCCATGAAGGGGAGCAAGAAAATCGGGGTGAAAGTTCCACAGGTCCCACTAGTGGTATTCCCAAAGATGAGGGTTGGGGTTACCGCTAAAGATATCCTCCTGCACTCGTACATGGTGAAGGTGACAGGGGGAGAGCCGATGCGAATCTATAAGGAGAACCTGCAAAAGACCAAGAAGAGTCGGAGTGAAACGTGGGAGGACTAACCTTAATCCTACGTTGAGGATTAAGCCTCCACTCAGAAACTAAGGATGAAGGCCAAGAAGTCTCCTAATGAACGCCTGAGGCTATAATGATGACAACACAAACACACAAAAGAAAAAGAGACCGACAAGGAAAGGAGGCAGGATCAACCAATTAAGAATGTTGAAACAAGGGCAAAGAGGTGGCAAGATCAATTGATTTCAATGTTTTAGAGTATTTTCAAGTAGTTAAACAAGCCTCTTTTGCTTAGGTGCGTGTCTCAAGTGTGTAAATTTAATTTTTAAACCCAAAATTCTAGAGAGAAAAAGAAAAAGTGTGTCAGAGGAATTTAAATAACCTATAAATGACAGATATGTTTCCCGTAAAAAATAAAATAAATAAATCTAATAATGTAATAATCTAAACCTAAGGAGGCAGCCTCCAACAACTAGTCTATAGGTGAGAGAAAAACTAATCAAAACACACTAAACAACCAATAGATCATGTTAGAAGGACAAGGATTCAGCTGAAAAAATCGTTGAAAGTGGTGCGTAAAACAACAACAACATCGTAGAAATTATTGAAAAACAGGTGTTAAAGCGTTGAGTTCTGGTGAGGGAAGGATGAAACTCCTAGAGGAACCCAAACAAAAGCTAAATGAGGAGATTTGGATGGATAACAAGTCGATTTGAAACGGATGAAGTAGGTATCAGATTCAAAACATGAAGACTCTAAAATTTAAAGATGTTTACAATAAAGAAAACTCTTCCACAAGAAATGGAGGGTACTTAAAATTTGTGGGCTGTGTTCCCACTTAGTTGAGCAATATGGCAGAAGGGCGGTGTCCAAATGCTGCAGTAGATTTAGGCTGACAACCCAAATGAGGCTCTGTGAGCAAATCAAAGAAATTTTCATTTTTGACCTGTTTAAGCAAAGAGGTCAACACTTTTGGGTTAGGGCAGTAAAACTGAGGGTTCAGTCAAGAGGTTTCCTTGAAGCCAAAGTGTGGACCCAGACTTTCTGCACTCTAGCGGGAGATTTTAAGAAAAAAATCGCTGCTCTCGGTCATAACAAGGAAGTCTCTGGCTACCTACCTAATAGGTCCAAAACACGCTCGAAGTTAGAATTTTATCGCTTTAGGTTTACAAAGTTAAAACAACATCAAGAAAAGAAACAAGGGGTTGAAGAGAAATCCTAGGGTTTAAGCACAGAGATATCTGTAAGGACTAAAAAATGACAATGGTCGTAACGTAAGTCATGTGAGTCGCCATTGTTAGTATGAATCTTAATTTAAGCAACAAAAAAGACCACTTTAGGTTGTGAATAACAATGAACCTAACAACAAAGATGGTTGTCAATATCAGATATGCATGGTATAATCAAGATACAAATGTCAGAAAAATTCAAGATCTATGTACTAGAAGACATTAATGAGAAAACAGTATATGTCTAGCATCCATAGAGGTGACAAGAATATAGCAATGAATTTGCATTAGGCACTGGAGAAAAACACAGAGGGTGTCTCCGCTTCAATGGGATGGGTTCTTTAAGTCCTCAACACTTTTGACCTAAAATTCCTCTCCTTGATGGTGTAGAAACCCACAAAAATGGTGTAACATGACTATGATAGTGGATCAATAGTCGACCAAAAGTATAGATCCGTAGTGATCTTATAAACAAAGTTGTGCCCGAAATGGAAAATCTTCATTACAACAAAGTATTTGTTAGTTCTGAGAGCTAAAAATAATCAAAGAGTTATTAACCAAATTTCAAGATCCAACTTTTTATATTATTATTTGTTGGAGGGAAAAGGAATTTGACTCTATTAAATCCCTGTTATTTGTAAGACAAATAAATAAATGATTTATTTATCATTTAAGGATGTGGTTGAGTACAATCAAACAATAATGGATTTATTTTAATTACTGTGTGGGTGATTTAGTCATATTTAATGCATGAATATTATGCCATTTAAATAAGGTTTAAATAACTATTCTTTAGAAATAATAAGATAAATAATGATTTATCTAACGAATTTCCCTGTTTTAAGTAATATAACCAGGAATATTAATCAAATCTGCTATTTAATTAATTATTTTTTGAGGGGAAAATCTAACAATGTAGATTTGTTTAATATTTCTCATGGGTTTTCTTTCGTTTTGTGCTACAAATAAATATAATAAAGTGGTTTACTGTTATTTTTTATATGAGCAATTTTACTAAATAAATCATTCATGGTGGTACTTGGATCCATCTAATGACATAGTTAGATGACCAAAACAGTGTAAATAAATAAATAACAGCGTGTTTGAGGTCATATGTGGGTAGGCTTAGGTGCTTTAAAGCTTCAAAGCTTGCTTGCACCATGTTTTTTAGGCATCTTGATCTACTGCAAAAGCTAGACAGCTATGTACAATTTACATTAATGTGAGGTTACATAAAAAGGCAAGTATAATTTTCTTTATTTATGTCCTAACAGGTTTCACAAAAAGGTCTAGAGGCTTTAGAACCGGTTTAAACATAAAAACAATGGTTTCAGTTCTGACTCATAAATAGGGTCAATCTTTTCTAATAGGATCACAGAGGCTTAGTATCACAGAGGTTTTCTTCTCAAGCCATTTTAGAGCTTGAAAGTAGATCCGTTAAAACCTATGAAAATTTAAATTTCTTTCTTCAAAACAATATAAAAGAAGAAATGGTGGTTTCTGAAAATTTGACAAAGAAGCCTATTTTTGGGGCTTTTGCGTTTTTATTCTTGGTCCATTTCTAAAGTTTCTTTGCGTGATTTTGTTCTTAAAAGGTCTTCTTAAATCGATTACAGTCTAATTTTTAGAAAACACTTTGACATGTAGGTGGGACTTATTTCAGAAGAATTTGAGTTTTGAATGGAACATAACTTCAGATTGTCCAGTAATGCATAGCTCTCTCGATAATCTTCTGTAATTGTTTCTGTGGCAAATTTTGGTGTTTCGGCATGAATGGCAAGTCTTTAAAAGGGTGCTTTTACAACAGCGTGCGTGGTTTAGATTAATGCGCAGGATGAATGTTGTATTTCCAATGTTTAATATGTATTTGTTATATTCTTTTGTATCAATAATGACTTCATGAGAGGTATTGGGATTCAACTTGTTAAAAACAAGTAATATCAAGATGTTTCGTGGTAAGTGGTATTGGGCTTAAGACACACAATCAGTATGAAAGGCTAATGGAGGAGAGAGAATCGTGAAACCATCCATTTCGTGGTTTGTTTCCAGTGGTCATCTTTTCAGAGCATACGCCAACCGCTTGATTTGGGGATCAATGCGAAGGGTCCAAGCCATTTGGATATTAATATGGGACCAGTTTAATATGATACTACGTGAAAGATCAACCTTTATAAAAGCGTGTTTTAATAAAGTTTGCTTCAGCTTGCGAAAACAGCTGAGAAGGATTATTTAAATGTTCTTTAATAAAACATTTACATGGGTTGATAATTAAAGAAGTGGTTAATATTTTTATTTAAAACATTTGTAATGTTTCAAATTTATATGCTGATAGGATATATTATATGTTTTAAACCTTTAATATTTTTCAAACTATAGGGGTGGTATTTAAATAATTATATAAGCTAAAATTAACGGGTTTGTAGGGAGGGATTTATTTTAATATGGGATATTTAACATTGGTCTTAAACTTAAAATAATGGGTTTTTGGGGTTATTTTAAATATAAGGGAATTAATAACTACTAGAGGGTTCTGAAGTTAGGGCTTTAATAATAATTTGTTGGGTGCACATAAAGTGGTAATGTTACAAATATACATCCCTAAGTAAAGTAAAGTGCAGCTACTGTCTACATTTTAATATTATCTCACTGTATAAATAGGATAAAATGTTTGAGTTTTATGAATGTTTTTTAAGGGAAGGAAGAATTATTTTAGTTTATACCTTTACTATAAAATGTGTTTTATTTAGAAAAAGAGATTTAAGATATATTAAATGAGGGACAACATCATAAATGTGGTTGGACAGAAGAACCCACATTAACCAAATCTACCATCGAGCCTTGGTCCGATCCCACAAAATATATAATGCTCAGCCTTTTCACAAGATAGTTTAGAACAATGAATACGGTAGGGGAGGGGGAAATTAGTAATTTTTCCCAATGATGCTTTATTACATGATTATCTAATTGCTTACCTACCCAACTTTATTTCAACATTTTTTTCATTTTGTAGGCATTTAGGTTTGCAACCTTAAAACATTTTTTCTTTCAAAGCATAAAACTATCTAAATCTACCTTATTTCATCCAGAGCAATGTGATGAAATTGTTGAGCCTCCCCATTGTCTTCATCATCACCATTTGTCAAGTTTTAAACTGCTTGACAAATCCTTATTCTCTATTTAAAACATGAATTAAAAGTACAAGAAAAGTTAAGATTAAATTGCTTAACCGATTTTCATGATTATGACATTATTGATACTTTGTACATAATCATTACTTTGGTAGAAAGTAAAGTAGTGGCATTTGGACTGTTTCACTTTGTGTCTTATTTCTTTCTTTGGATCTATATTTTTCTAAGCTGCTTCTGATTTTTTTCTTTTTGTGGGAACTTTTTACCTTCTTTTTGGCTTTTTATTATTTTTCATTTTTTCAAAATATGAGAAAACAACTTGCAGAAAGCAAGGTATGTACATATTTACAAGACTATCAAATTCAATTCAAAATTTATGAACACTATTATTATAGGACCCTAACAGTGGCTCCACATGGGGATGGAATTTCCTAGTGAAATGTCAAAAACTTTGAGACTAGTAACCTTTGGGATTTGACTATGATGACCCTGTAAATGTCTTCTGATATCTGCAATTTATTCATACTTATGATATTTACCTCTCAAAGCTTAGGGCCTTCTCTCCAGGCTTCAACTTTGTTAGGGAAACAACCAGTCCAATCTAAACTCTGCAATGTATACATACAATGATCAAAGTGAATAAAAACTAACTATTTGTTAACTTAGGAGAGTAGTAGTGCTTCAGCATTCTACCATATACTGGTCCTTCTTGTAGATCTGTTCCATCCATTTCTTTCAAAAAGAAAGCATTATTACCTCTATATCCATAAATCACATAAGGTTCTTTCCACAGAAAATCAAATTTTCCATGTTTACCTTTGTCTTCTCTTCTAGAATCTCACTTTAACGCTTTATCTCCAATGTAGAAATCATTCTCTTTAGTCTTTTTATTAAAAAAATTCTTGTTCTTATCCTAAATGACTTGAGATTTGATATAAACTTCTTCCCTTGTTTGTTGCAAGTGAATGGTTTGATTGATCCTTCTTTGAATGTCATTAGTTTCAACTTGTAACTCTTGGATAATTTTCATCACTGGTACACCTAGGGAGGATGGAAAAACAACATCCATTCCATAAACAAGTTGGTAAGGGGAAGTACCAATGGATTTTTTAGTAGTAAGTCTATCTGCCCATAAAACATTGACTAACTTCTTATTACAAGTCTTTTTATTGTATTCAAGTAACTTTTTTATGATGTTTACAAGGCTCTTGTTTGAGGATTCAGCTAGGCCATTACCTTGGGGGTAATACGCAGTAGAATGAACTAAGTTAATACGGTATTTGTGGAAAAAGTCAATCATTTTCTTGGATTTGAATGTTGCTGCATTGTCAGTAATTATCTTTTGGGGACATCCAAATCTTGAAAGAATGTTACTTTCTAGGAAGGAAATAATGACAGTATCTGTGGCTTGTTTGGAGGGTATGGCTTCAATCCACTTGGTAAAATAATCAGTGGCTGTCAAAATCCACTTATGTTGGCCTGAAGAAGGAGGGTGAATTTCACTGATGAAATCTAAACCCCATTGTTGAAATGGCATTTCAGTTGAAATAGGCTTTAAGGGGAGGGGTAATAATTTCTTCTTACCCTCAAAAATTTGGCACTTATGACAGGAAGTTACATACTTTTTGACATCAACAAACAAAGTAGGCCAGTAAAAACCAACTCTCAGGATCTTGTCTGCAGTAGTTTTCCAATATAGATGTCCTCCATAGTCACTTGCATGAAATTCTTCAAGTATTTTGTCAGCTTCTTCCTTTAATAAAAAATTTAATAAAATCCTACTATGACCTCTCCAAAAAAGTACATTGTCTAAAATACAAAATCTTATTGCCTTTAGTTTTAAGAATCTGGGTTTGGTTCTTGACAATCCAGGAGGAGCTTGTAAGTTTAGGAGTACAAATATGATATCTGTATACCAAGGTGAGTCTGAGAAGGCTTCACTGATCGTTGGAGTCACCATCTCTTCCTGATCATCTACTTGGGCAATAAAATTTATGTCTAGGGCATTACAGTTAGATTCAACCATAAGTCTGGTTAATCCTTGACCTTTGATAAGTTTTGTGGGTTTTATTTCTATGTCATATTCTAAGATAGTGGCAATCCACTTACCTTTTCTTCCATCAGGACCATCCTGAGTAAGAATGTCTTTTACTACAAAATTTGGGACATAGACAATGATATGAGAGTAGAGAATATAAACTCTGAAGTCTTTAATGGCCTTAACCAAAGCTAGGACTTGTTTCTCCATAATGTTGTACTTCAAAGGGGCATCTCTAAGGGTCTTACTAAAAAAAGCGATGGGTTGTTCAAATCCTTGGTCATTTTTCTGCAGTAAAACTATAGCAATGGTGTGTTCTGAAGCAAATGAAAAAATTATGAAATCTTTCTTAAAGTCAAGACTTATTAGGACTGGAGTTTTAGTTAAGGCTTGTTTTATGGAATCAAATGATTGCTTAGCCTCAATAGTCCATTTAAGAACCGAATCTTTTTTAAGCATGTTATTTAATTCTCTAATTATATCAGCTAAATTTGATATGAATCTTCTTAAAAAATTAATCTTACCTAAAAAGGCTTGTAGCTCTTTGATGTTTCTTGGTGGACTGATTTTAAGAATTGCGTCTATCCTAGCAGGATCTATTCTGATTTCTTCTTTAGAAATTATGTGTCCAAGTAACTTGCCTTATTCTAATCCAAATAAACTTTTCTTAAGGTTTAAACAGATGCCAAATTTCCTGCATTTAATAAAAACTTGTCTCAAATGATCCAAGTGTTCATTATCAGTTTTGGAAAACACAGTAATGTCATCTAAGTAAATTACTAAGAAATCATGTATTTATTTTGCAAAAGCTATGTCCATAGCCCTTTGAAAGGTTTCCCCTGCATTCATTAAACCAAAACACATTTTTACATACATAAAAGTGCCCCAAGGAGTAGTAAATTTTGTTTTGGCTTGATCTTCTTTTTGGACTAAAATCTGGTTGTATCCTGAAAAACCATCTAAAAGTGACATCCTAGAAGAGCCAACTACCCTTTGTAATATATGATCCATTTTAGGTAAAGGGTAATTATCTTTCAAGGACACTTTGTTTAGATTTCTAAAATTGAAACATAATCTATTATCTCCTGTTTTCTTTCTTGTTGAAACTTGGTTGGAAACCCAATCAGAATATCTGATTGGTGCAATTATCTGTGCATCATACATTCTTTTCACTTCTTTTTCTATGAAAGGTAATAAAACAGGGTTAATTCTTCTCAAATTTTGCTTAAATGTTTTTTGGTCTTCTTTTATTGGAATTTTATGTTGGATTATGCTGGTATCATATGATTTGAGATCCTCATAACTCCAGGCAAAAAACATCTTGATATTCCTTTAAAAGAGTAATATATTTTTCCTTTTCTTGTTAAGGTAATGTTTTGGAAAGTTTGATTATTTTGGGTTTTAACTCTGAACCAATATTGCATTCTTCTATATCAGATCTAACTGGCTCCATTTTGGTTTTTCTGGCTACATCATTTGAATCAAAAAGATCTTCTAAGGGAGTTAAACCTTTGGATAAGAAATTATCCCTAAGATTCAGTATGTCTGTTTCATCATCAATAATTTCTTCAATCTCTACTTTCTCTAAGCTATCTATATCAGATTGACTAAATCTAGTTGGTTTAGAAAACTTTATTCCATTTACATCTAAGTTATTCAAATCTATTTCACAATCTAAATATTGATTTATTGTACAATCTGTGTCTATCTTACAGTTCTAAAATTCACCTTCATTGTTCATAAACTTGTAAATCTATTCATCCTGAGAAAAAATTTGCCAATACTTAAGGTTTTCTGGAATTATTAGCCTATGTTTGACTTCAACAGTATATCTGTGATTAGGTTGGAATGGTAAATTGCATGTGCTAACAAAGGTTGCTAGACAGTGAGCCTGTATATTTTGTTTTCTAGGTATAGCAGCAAATTTACATTCCAATAAATCATCAATTAAATCTATCACAATGTCTCTATATCTGCTTAGTCTAGGATTGTAAACATAATATACTCTATTTACTTGTTTTATGATCAACTCTGAATCTCTCATGATTAATATTCTTTTGCCTCCTGAGTTCCTAATAATTTGGAGTCCTAGAATGAGGGCTTCATGCTCAGCCATATTGTTGGTACATTTGAAATTGAGCCTGAAATCATGGCCTCTGAGTGATTAGTCTCCATGTTGGTTATCCAAACTCTTGCTCCTGCTCCTAACTTACTTACTGAACCATCAAAGTCTAAATTCCATAGAGATTCATGAAAGATATTATCATTGTTTGGTGCTTTCTTTTTCTTTATTAGTTCAGTTTGGATTTCATTAATTTCAGAGTTACATAAGATAAAATAATCAAGGTCAATTGGTGAAGAGTAAATTGGGTAATTTATAGATCTTTCTGCACTGTTGACCATGTACTTCATCAATGTTTCCCTATATAACTTCTTAGGCTAGCCAAAAACTGATATAGTAGCATAAGACATGTCCAATCATAGAGATCCCTGTAAATTTGCTCCCCATGAGCGAGAAAGTAACATTCCATATTTAGGGGGATATCAGCTACTACAATGTCCATTAATATACTCTTACCAGGATATTGAACTAGTGTTACACACAAATATTTGATTAAACCTAGGCATTTAACTTTACTTGAATCAAATGAGAACAAATCTTTATATGGCTTTGTGATTTCTAGATTGAGAGTTTCCATTATGGCTTTGGGCATTAGATTATGGGAAGCTCCTGAATCTAGCATGGCATTATGTAAAATTTGATCATGAATGGTAAGAATGATATAAAATGGAGTAACTGCTCCATCTGCATGTTTTCCATTCACAACTGGGCCAAAAATCAACTCTGGTTGATCATCATTTAGATTTATGGAATCTTCTCCATCATTCATGTTTAATGTTTCAGTTATGGATGATTTATACAAGTCAATTCTGTCAGAGGAATTGGTATTTTTAGCTTTGCAATTTCAGATTGTATGTTGAATGTATGTTGAGATTTACTAATTTGAACCATTTCTTCTTTGGTAACTGTAGTTTGTGTTGGTTTGTCTTGTTTTTCTATAGTTATATTTTCATTTTTAAGAGGTTTGACATTCTCTGTTTGAGTTTCTTGTGTGTTACTGCTCCTAACTTTCTTTTCAGGGATTTTTGTGAAGCAGCAGATGTTCTTTCAGACTTAGAATTATCAACAAATGTTTTTGAAGTAGCAGTTTTTAGATCTACTGATTTAGGATCAGCAGAAGGTTTTTTAGGATCTAAATGTCTTGTTTTAACAGAATTAGAAGATTTAGCAGCAGTAGATTTCTGTAAATATCTTGTAGCTTGAGCAACTTCATCAGTGATATCAACAATTTTAGGGCTTGATGTATTTTGGGACTAGAAATGTTTTGGGAAGAACTAGAGTTTTGCTTATTTTCCCTTGGGAGAATTTGCAGAACTTTTGTTTTAGGAGCTTCTATTGTTTTCTTATTTTGAGTTTGGGAAGTTTTCTTAGTAGAAGACTCAT
The DNA here is from genome assembly GCA_034641835.2 of Pinus albicaulis. Lineage (NCBI taxonomy): Eukaryota > Viridiplantae > Streptophyta > Pinopsida > Pinales > Pinaceae > Pinus > Pinus albicaulis. Next base: position 552,600,232 of record CM076569.1, read on the forward strand.
TTTTTTTCTTATTTCTAAGGTTATATTGACTGTGTATTCAAATTTATAGCATAATCATAACCTTATTTATAATCAAAGGATTCGCTTGAATCTAATTTGAGTTGTTGGAGTTCAAATAATTCTTGATCTTCCTGAGTGAGAAAGATAGTATTATTATCATCTATTCCCATTAGATTTATTGCATCCTCATCATCATCATTATTTTGAGAACTTTCAACATAGTTCTCTTGGAATGGGGGGCCTTATTGTTTGGTCTGGGGCTGTTTCTTTTGCTTTTCCTGAATTTGTGTTTTTTCTAAAATTGGGATTTCTAATTTGTTGTTGGTTATCCCACTGAGGTCTTCTCTCTATGTTGTCTAATCTATCCATCATCCTGGCTAAAGTTTTAGCTAACATGTCTATTTTTTAGTCTGAATTGGAAGTTTCTTCTTTAATGGTCACTCTTCTCTCATTTCTTAGTCTAGATTTTCTAGCTACAATGTTTACTTCTACACTAACAACATCTGTTTGCATTCTTTCTAAGGTTTCTGCATTTTTTTCCCTCAACTGATAAGCTATGTCCGTATCAAATCCATCAGGGAATTTGAGTAAGACATTATCAGGGGTGGGTTTAATATTTGCACGGATGGAATTGTAAACACTGTTATATCTAGTGCAGTAGTCTCAGACTGACTCATTTTGAGCTCTTCTCATCGCATCAAATTCAGACAATATCTGGAGTGGATTCTTTTTCTTTTCCCATTTATTTAAAAACAATCTATGAAATATAGCTAAATCAGTTACACTACCAGCATCAAGACCTTTAAACCACTTCTTAACTTCTCCTTTCAATGTTTGTGCAAATAACCTCATTTGAACATCAGAATCATCAATCTCATGGAGTTCAAAGAAATCTGTCATTTTATTTATGTGTTGCTGAGCTGTATAATGGGTAGTGGCATCAAACTGTGGTATCTTACTCTGATAGTCTTGAGACATGTCATGAAGTTGTTGTGGTAAGACTAGGGGAGCATATCTAGTAGTCATAGTTTGAAGTTTAGCTTGACTAGGAGGTAAAGTAGAACTGCTTGGGGCTGTGCTGGAAATGATAGCTGATGAACTAAAAGCTGTAGTTGAAGTGCTAGGAAACAAAACTAGAATGTATATGGAACTACTAGGGAATGAGGATGATGTGTTTAAAAAATCAAAGGTGAGCTAATGGATATAGTGGATGAAATGAGTGGTGGAAACAGTACTCTAGGATGTAAAGGTAGTTTAGGGATAAATGGATCTGTAGATGAGTTGGTATTGGAAGTTATATATGATGTAACAGCATATAGAGATGAATCTTTAGCTGGTGTTATTGTGGTATGTAATCGAGAAACTAGAGGTTTGTTTGCGTAGGTTAATAATTGAGCTAATTCAATAGTTCATCAATATCTCTGAGAATAGTAACATTAATTTCTTCAATTTTAGTTTGATCTTGAACTTTCTTTGATTTAGAACTTACTATATATTATTTTTCTGTTTTATATTCAAGAATGAAATAAAAACAGGGTCTAAAACAGCGGTTTTCAAATCACTTTCAAATGTACTAAATAAATAATGCTCAAATTTTAGATCAAAATCAATATCTTGCAGACTTACTAACTCTTGTGGTAATGAATTGACTCTTTTTAATGATACTTCAGCTTCTAAATCTTCTAACTGTTTTTTCTTTTTACCAATTCGATCTGGGTTGTCTACTATAATAGCAGGCTTAGGATCTGAGTTAAACCTGGTATAATAAACTTTCCTAGAAGCCAGAATTACTGTTTTCAATACCCACAACATATAAAAGCAATCTTAAAGTAAAAGGATGTATAAAAAGATTTCCTTCAAGACTAGTTTTTTTACTAAGGATTGGTTAGTTCCCCATTATGGTCGCCAGTAATGTTATCACTTTAGTAATTCTAAAGTTGTAAGATTTTGGTTTTTAGTCAAAGAATACTAGAGGTAACCACAAACCAACTTCAAACTCTAGGATCTAGCCTTCCTAGGGTTCCGAGAGGGCTCTCTCTTTAAAATTTAACTTTGTTTTGATTTGTAAATATTATGCTAGTTATGAATGTGCAACTTTGGTTTTAGTTTTGGTAGATTTGGTGGGAAAAAACACTTAAAATGAAGGATAGTGGGAAATCTATTTGTCCATTGGGCTAAGGAGTCAAAATCAAGCAAACAGGACTGGGATCAAGGCCAAAAGGTCAAATGTTTTCAGGGCAAGATAGATAACCCTTGGAGATCTTGAAAATTTGTTTTTATGAGGTGGTATGATCGAGATAAATGGCACTTAAGAATCCTTTGATCCAGAAAATGAAGTTGTAGGAATAGGATACACGAGAGAGGGAGCAATTAAGGGTTCCCTACACTGGAAATCAGAAGAAAACATAAAAATGATAACTAGTTAAAAACAGGGTGCTTTTAACAAATCCTATAGTAATTCTCCTAGTTATTCATTCAGATTTAGAATAAACATAAATGGATGCATGTAACAAAGAAAGAAAACAATGACAAGTGAGGAAATATTTCACTCCAAATAGCTCATCACAGGAATCCTGAAGTATGATGCCAATTGTTTTGATCCAACCTGCTAACTCGAAATTTGACACACAAAAGCTTTGAAGTCCAAGAATAAATGACTATAACAATCCCAGCAATTTTATTTCACCCAAAATACTTCTAAGGATGAAGTATTTATACATAGTTCTTTACAAAATATCCTAGAAGAATTCTAGGAATTATCTTAGGAAAATAAAATATCTTTACAACAAGAATAGAGACAGTTGCTTAACAAATCAGCAAGCTGTCCTATTTATCCAAAAGAAATAGAAATTGTTTTGAGGATAAGATGCAGCTGGCTACCTTCATGTCCTCCTTGCTGGCTCTTAGATATATTTTTTGGAATCTGATCTGCCTTGTCTAATACTCTTTATTTGATTTTCTTTATTCACTGATACTCTCTAAACTGATACTCTTTAACCCTTGGTCAAAAACTGTTTACTGTTGTAAAATTTGTTTTGACTGTAATTCAGAAAACAGTTTAGTCCTCTTTTCATCTGTCTGTCTTTTATCCTTCATAATAAATCTGTAAGTGCTTGCTAATCATCATCTTTAGGAATTTGTATTTTCTTTAATTTCCTAAGTTTTCACGTCTTTCCGCATATCTAGCAAACTATCTATTTGATGACAAATAAGTGTTTTATCTCATGTCAGTAAGTAGAATAAGTCTTCAAAACTCTTGAGTAACACTACTTTTCGCTTGGGAAGCCTTTTTCCGTTGGTTTATTTACATGTTCTTTTGCAAACTCTCTAATCTTCTTATCATATTCATTTTGAGGCATCATTGATTAATGACCATAATATCAGGCAGTCATTTTTGCCTCAAATTTGTAAACTTAACCATAAACCTGGTTATGGTAGTATTTATACTCTCACATTTTTCTTCTAGTTGCCTCATCAGATTCTTCTTTGTGGTAAATTTCCTAATTTCTAGGATAGTTTCAGTTCTATTGTAATTTTGAGTTCTTCCAACTCTTGTCTATTTTTGCTGTTAAGAAAAGTGATTAGTCTTAAAACTTGCTCTGGTTTGTCAGCTAGTTCAGTTTGAGTCTTTTGAATTTCTACTTGAGCTTTTAATAATAACTCTCTTTGGTAAATAATTACCTGAATTGAAGGCCACACATCATGGATGACTTCAATGACATTGTTCCAAAGGTGATTTTTGATGTATGATATTTTCTCCTTTAATGTCAATTCCTTCTGCAATTTCTTCAACTCTTCATTCAGTCTGATGGCATTTTGTTCATGTGTCTTTGCATTTATCTGAGCTAATTTATTTGACTTCTCAAGATTTTCTACCATCTTTGTCAACCTGTTAATCTCATTTGTCTTTAAAGACATTTCTTCCATTGCTTTCACTATTTTGCAGTTCTCATCTGTAGGTTGTACTAGTGTTGTAGATGATTCAGTAGCTGAGGTTGTGGAAGAAGTCACTAGCACTGCAGTAGCCAGTGGTTCTTTGGGTGCCAACTTTTCAACTAAAGTTGAAGGCACTGCTGCAGTGATAACTGGAATAACTGTAGGAATCTCTGGTTCTTTCACTGTTTCCTTTTCTTGGACAAGTTTGTCCATTTGTATTTCCATCTCCTTAACCTGGACTGTCAACTGAAGAATTAAATTCATCATGTCATATCTTTCACTCTATTCTTGTATGACTTCTTTTGTTTTAGGATGTTCACTTTGAGGAAGTTTGAGCTGTTTCCTCAAGGCTGCTATATCTTCATTTTTCTTCTTCACCAATAATTCTGCTGCTTTGATATTAGCAGGGTCATATCCCACCTGCAACACTAGTTCTTATAAGGCTTTTAACCTTAGATCCTTGGCATACAATGAGCCTTTGTCCAACTTCATCTGATCTTGCATGTTGGAGATGGTGCTTTGGAGCTTTTGAGCACTCATGGCTTTATTTGTGACAGTAGAATATAACATTTCAGAGGTTTGTCTATGGAACTCAATTTGATCAAGAGCATGGATCTTATTTGTCTGGACTTCCAAATCAACTCTCTTATAATCTGCCACTGTCTTAGGAGATTTGATTGTGGGCTGCAACACTAACATTATTAGCTTTTGATTTGAATAATCAAATGCAGAAAGGACCCTGTTTTGCACAATTGGAGTCTGTTTGAGATATTGAGAATAAATATTATTCTTTATCTCTTCACTCTTCAGTTTAATCTGTTTATATTTCTCTTTGATATCCAAATATTTTTCCTCAGCTGCCTGTGAGGAAGAGGCTTCCATGCTTTGTTGTCTTTCCATCAACTGTGTCTCTTCATTATTGATTTGTCCTTCATTCTGATTTTTAGTGGTTGGCTTATTGATAATCACAGTAGCAACATTTGTCTCTGGCAAATCTGTATTGGTATTTAAAAGCTCTATTTCTTCAACATCAATTGTCACTTTTCCTTTACCTGCTGAATCTAATTTGGGCCTTTTGTCATATATGAGCTTGAACTTGGTTTCAGTTGTAGTTTCTGCCACATAGGCTCCTTCTTTCCTTACTCTTTTAATGGACTTCTCTGGTTGATTTGAAATTTCTAAGGTATGACTAGTATTACCTTTGTTCACTGCATTTATTAAAGTGTTTTCAGTCCATTCAATCTGATTGGAAAAAATTTCTATTTCTGGTTTTGCTTCATGGATGAAGGGTGCTAACTTGCATTTAACCCTTCGTTTACTCAAGATCCTTTGTGAATCATAGTTCCAAGGGAAACTCTCTTCAAATTTATATTCCAATAACTAATTAGTTGCCTCTTCTCTGCATCCCTGTGATTCCAAATAAATGGCCCTATCTGATTCTTTAATTTGAATTGTGTCTTCTTTTTAGCTGCCATGAAATTTATGGAATCAGAGTTTAGGATCTGCCTGATATACTCCAAGGCAAAGATCCTCATTGAAGGATGTTTGGGTAACTTTTAAGGTAACAAGTTTGACCCAAAGACTGTAATTTCAATATATTTTTCATACAAATACCAGTCACCAACCTTACTCTGCTTTGACAACTGCAATATCTTTTTCATTTCTTCATTTATTCTTGGCTAGTGCTTTGTTTTGGTCAACATTGTGATCACTAGATGTAAAAATAACTCTGAAAATTCTGAATAACTGAAATCTGTACATTCTTTCCTGAGCATGGATGTCCAAAAAATGACAGATAGAGGATTTACTTCTATGTCAAGTTTTTGGAGAGTAATTGGAAAATTATCTGATTGGAAGCATAGAAACATATGGAAAATGTAGGAGGTATATCTAAACACTCCCTCAATTTGTAAATTGGTCAATTGATAATGAATACTATCAGCAATGAAACCAGCATAATCAAATATTACTGATGGGGGTTGACCTGGGGAGAAAGTGGATAAGAATCCCAAGATGGACTCATCTGTGTGTTCATCAGTAAAATATCCAAGGATGAAGGAGAGCATGGAAATCACATGTCTTGAACCTTCAGGGAATTTAGCAGTAGAATATGGGGGATTTATCTTAGGAATTTCTACATGCAGAGGCATAAATGTCTGAAAAATCATGAACCTCTTGGGAAAATTTAGACCAATATATAACTTGTTGAAGGCCTCTATAGACAAAGGGACTGCTTGGGGGTCAAGCTGAAGCTGTAACATCTGGTTAATTAATTCTGCAATAATGGTAAAAAACACATCTTTATTAGCATTTACAATGGCTCTTTGCTCAGGAACATAATACCGCTGACACAATCTAATGATCTCCTGACATGGGTGAGTTAATGGGACAACATATTTGGGCAAATGAGATTTCCAACTATGGACTTCTTCCTCATTATCTAATGACTTCTCATAGCACCAGTTATGGATATCTAGCAGGTTAAATTCAACAATGGGATCTGCTATCTTGTAATCAGTATTAGCTATTGGGATGTGTTCAATGTCAAAAACTGGTGGTTGAAGAGGATTTACAACAATAGCAGTGTTTGAAGTCATGGCAGGGATAGGCTTAGGTACTTTGGAACCTTCAGGCTTGCTTGTGCTCTACTTCTTAGGCATTTTGGGCTACTTTTGCAAGTTTAGACAGTTTGCAGAAGTAATTTACTTTAGCAGAGGGTTTATTGGACAAATTTGGCAGAGTATAGCTTTTTTCTTTGGGCTTTCTTCTCAATTAGGTCTGTGAAAGAGTTTTATAGGCTTTTAACTGGTTTAAAACAAGAAACAAGGGTTTCTTGAGTATTTTAACGGAAAATTGGGCTAAAACTCTTTTGAAAAGGGTTACAAAGGCTTAGGATACCTGCAAAGGTTTTTTGGTTTGATTTAAACTTGAAATAGTTCATCAAAGTGTGAAAAACTCACCAGTTTCTTCAAAAATGGTGTGCAGCAGAGAAACAGGGTTTCTGGGAAAAAATTGACAAGGTCTGGCCTGTTTTTGGGTCTTTTTGGCAGTTTATTTTAATCAATTTTTAAATTCTAAGTATGCTTTTGTTCTTAAAATATCTTTCAAATCACTTGCTGGTTCAATTTTTAGAAAAATACTTGTTTTAATGCAGGTATTTGGCTTTGGAAGAGTTTCGGAGTTTTTTGAATGAGTTGATGGCTTCTGTAGCTTTTCTGGAGCAATGTGCAGCTCCTCGACAATCTTCAAAGGTTACAGGTTAAATCTTGCAGGTTTCAGGCACAGAAATGATGGAAAAAGGCTTAAAAAGGATGCTTTTACAGTCGAGAAGGTGCGAGCATAGGTCAAATGCAGAAGAGAAATGAATGAAGTTTATTTCGTAGGTTTGATGTGCATTTCAGTTATATTACTTCGGCATTGAATGATTTTCACATCAGCAAGAAGGGTGGTTTCAGAATTCAACGGATCAAAACAACCAGTGGTTATCGCACTGCAATTTGGTGGTAAGCGGTTTTGGCTTGAACCCATGTGATCCAGTAAGAAAAGGGCACGTGGAGGAGAGATAAAATTGTGAAACCACCCATTTCGTGCAGATTTGGAGCTCGGGTGATCGCGCAACTTTTATACGTGATATCAGATGTCAGCCATCGGATTTGGGTTTTAAATGTGAAGGGTCCAGATTCGTTGGGGAGCTACATCGGAATGGGATTGGGGCTAAGGTGTTTACATACAGCGGAATGGGCTTAATCTTTATAAAACTATGTTTTAATAAAGTGTATGCCTTGGGCTATATGTAATATGGCAGATATGATGTTTTAATTTAAAACATTGGTAAAATGTTTCAATTTTTCACATGCAGGAGCGATAGTATATATTATATAGTTTTCAACCTTTGAATAGTTTTCAAACTATAGGGGCGGGGTATTTAAATAAAGATATGTTTAGACCAATGGGTTTGTAGGGCGGGGTTTTATTTTGCGCACATGGGGATATTTAACATTGGTCTAAACTTAAAATAATGTGTTTTGTGGGTTTGTTTAAATGTAAGGGAATTAATATATACGGGAGGGTGTAGTTAGGGTTTTAATACACTAAGTTAGGTGTTAATATGAAAAAAAGGGTAGTGTAATGGTCATAAAATACATACTAACTTTAACTAAAGTGTGAAAAACAAAGCATTGTTTTATTATATTATATTTTACAATTTAACTTATGATACACTTTTAACTTAGAATAAAATGTATTTTGAGAGTTTATGAATGATTTTGAAGGGAATGAAGTTAATTACTTTAGGATTACAATTTACTAAGTAAAAAATGTGTTTTACTTAGGAAAAAAGGGGTTAAGATGTATGAATGAGGGGTAAATGCTGATAAATGAGGGTTTAATGTAGGAATTCAATATTTTTAACTAACCAGTCATCGAGCCTTGGGTCTGGTCCCAACAAAAGTCAAAGAAATGCTCTAAGCCTTTTTGACTGATAGTTTAGAAAACTGAATACTTGTAGGGGAAGGGAAATTAGTAATTTTGTCCAATGATTCTTTATTACATTATTGCTCAACTGCTTTCTACCTACGCTTTCTACCTACCCAAATTTATTTCTAACATTTTTTCTTCATTTTGTAGGTGCATTTAGGCTTGCAACCTTAAAACATTTTTCTTTCAAAGCATAAAACTATCTAAATCTACCTTATTTCATCCGAGGGCTCAAATTAAACTGTTGAGCTCCTCATTATTCTCTACCTATCTACTGATTTGTCAAGTTTAAACTGTTTGAAAAATCTTTATTCTCTATTTAAAACATGAAATTGAAAGCATGAAAAGTTAAGATTTAACTGTTTAACTGATCATGGATTATGGCATTTATTGACACTCTACACATAACCATTATTCTTGCAGTAAAAGTAAAAGTAGTGGCATTTGGACTTGCTCACTTTCAAGTCTTATTTATTTTTCTTTTGGGGTCTATATTTTTCTAAGTCCTTTGATCTTTCTTTTAGTACTTTTTTACCCTCTTTTTGGCTTTTTATTATTTTTCATTTTTTCATTATATGGGAAAACAACTTGCAGAAAGCAAGGTATGTACATATTTACAAGACTATCAAAGTCAATTCAAAATTTATGAACCCTATTATTATAGGACCCTAACATGAAGGAGGCTGCAACGTCAAGGATTTAAGGTTGTAAACTTCTTTACTCTATCACTAATACAAGACTGGTTTTTTGGTTCCAATTTTTTGTTCGATAATATGCAAAATGTTTGATTCTCCTTGACCAATCGAATTATTGTGAATGAAAATATCTTTTCGTATGTTGTCACCATTCACTTGATCCTTGTTTAGGTACACAGATATTACCACTAAAATACCATGATGTGTGAAGACAAATATCATCAGATCACTACTGTAAATGACAAAAAAAACGTTGGACCAAGGTAGGCCATCTATCCTAACTCTTTTTCATTTATAAGCTAGGAGTCCGAAAGTCCAACTTGTTCCCTTGTTGCTAGACCCACTCCAGGGCTAGAGGGATGCCTATGTCCGCAGAGGGTATTTACTTGCACAACATTAAGAAAATGATTTAATTGCAACATTTATTCAACCTCATTTAGTGTGAGGATTCCCTTGCTCCACTTTCAAACAATAACCCCACACCTATGGGCTCTCTGCGGTCATCGATCATCGGCCCAAGCTCCTGTTAAAACAAAATTTTTACGTAGTTAATGCATCCATAACCATTCACATCTCTAAGGAAAACCAAACAATCTTGAGGGAGGAAAGAATCCCTGAATCACAAGCCCTAAGTGACATTGAATTACAAAACTTTGTGGAAGGACAAAAACCATGAATCACAAGCCTAAGAAACAATGGAGACTTAGACACGATGCTTCTATGGAACAAGTTCACCACAATTAGCTCCTAAGGTTTTTCTTTTTTGGTGGCCCATAGGACTGGTGTACCTTTAAGAGCCACCAATGATTTCACGTTGCCATACATAGGGCTCTTGAATATTAGTTCAAACACCCCACCTTGAAATAAGAAAAGAGCCTTACCACAATCTGTAGAACTGAAAACTAATAGCATTTCGACCTCTAAAATAAACCCTGAAAATTTAAAGATTCCACACATATTCCATAAAAATTTTCCGTCAATTGATGAAAGGAATATAGCCAGAAAGATATCCAAAACAGGTTTTATAGTTCAATGTTTCAAATAATTTGTAGCAATCCTAACAAACAATAAGCAAATTGAAAACCAAATCCCGATCACAAGTTTTTTCTTATGAATAAATTACATAAGAAACGAAAAAAAATAAGTTGAAAAATAAAACTGAAGGAGTTGAAAGCGTACTTTTCACCGACTTCCTCTCTCTCACCACAGACGATAACCTTAGCAACACCAAATTGCAAATGGGTGTGAAGCATGAGAAGGAGCTCTTGTTTAACCTTACACCTGTAGTGATGACGCTTTGCAATTTCTTTAGCCCCAAACAAGCGCCTGTAAAATCTTATGGCGTCCCCAACATTCGACGCCTCCAGAATCAAATGGGGTTTCGGGATAGAAAACATCGACCATGACTACCACATTCTCCTGACCAATTTTCTCACTCGCACTTAGAAATACAAAACACTCCCCTTACTCAGAAACAAAGAAGAAGAACAACCACTAGTAACAACTCCTTCACCTGCAAAATCTGGACACACCATTAAAGTCCCTCTCCATCCCTAATTCATATGCCATCCACAACTCCTGACACAGTTATAATCCCTAATAGACAAAGAGATGCATGGTAATACTAACAACTCACAACGCAATAAAAAAGAAATTAATAACTCCCAACATCACTCCATCGCCCCATCCAGAAAACAATTTTTCAACCTAACGCTAGCCCCCACATATCCAATAAATAAATAAATAATTTATTTAAAAAAAAACAAAATAAATAAATCCCTATACCTAATATCAACCTAACATCAATTTTTTTTGAGTTGTGTAACGTCAAACTAATAATCTCAAATGGGTCATAAATGTCCCCAAAGAAACATAACAAATACATTCATTAATTTTATTATATATGTATATATCAATTTGAAATTAATTTTAAAGCGAAACTAATGCATGAGTCGACAATGCATTGATAGAAGCATTCATTGCATTTGAAGCTAATGTGTTTGAAACTAATCCGTCCGTTGCCAAATTTCTCACGCAGCATCGATAATTTCGATAATGCTTTGATTTATAAACTTTGACAAATTTATAAGTTTTAATGTGTTCGTTGATAAATTGTGATAAATTATCGAAACCAATTTTTTGATAATAAGTTAATAATTTTTAATAAATTATCTAAACTTCTATTGTCTTACATATATATGATTGTAAGGTTAAACTATTTGCGTTTGAAATTATTCATTGATATATGCATTAGTTGATTGTGTGCTCGTGCATGTATTTCTGGACAATGGATTTGAAATCACTCAATTCATTAATCATGTAATCGTTGACACTGCATTAATTTTCTGGAAATTGTAATAAAAATAGTTTGGAAAAATTATGTTGTTTGTAGGGATGGATAGGTGTGATTGAAGAAATCAATTTACTCATCATTAGTTTTCATGGGAAAAATCAAGTGTCTTTTTTTATAGGTTAAATATAGTTAAGTTCAAGAAATTTTTGAGATAAACATTAATTAGGTTGTTTTTTGTTTTTTGTTTTTTTTTTTTTTAATTAGGTTAGCTATATTAGATCATAAAAGAAATTTTACATAGGTGTTGAGTTGAGACGGCAAATGGTTCTTAGCCAATCCCAACTTTAAAAGCTTTCAAAATAAAACAGGTTTGGGGCTGCCTCCTATGTGGAAACCAACTCCTTAATAGCGTCAAACAATCATGTTTTACAAAATGTTCTGGAACACATATAAAAACAAAATAGCTATAGTATGTGTTGAAATGACAGAAAACAGAGATGAACCGAGCTACCACAAAATCATGGTGTTCCTTTATGATCCTCGGTTGCGGAGTCCTCCTCCTCAATGAGGCATCCATATTGACGCGCAATGGCCTCCTCCTCAGCGGTTGGCTCGCGCGAGGGCTTCGGGGGGCCTGCACAGATGATAGGAGCAGCAGGGTATTCTGCATTGGGAACTCTGGTCCAGACTCCATTCGAATCCATGATCCAAACGTATGTATCCTCCTCCACTGACTCATGAACAGGGAGCGGCTCGGTTTTTCGAGGAGTGGGCAGCTTAGAGTGCGCAATGGTAGACTTCCTGGGGCCTCTTATGCCCCTCTAATTCTCTGAAATTAAGACTATCTCTTCTTGGGTGCGATTAGGCCTTTGAGTAGCCTCCTTATCATGGCTGCCTGAAGAGTAACCTTCAATGGATTCCAAACGCTGATCTTGACTGCGGTGATAGCGCCCCGAAAATGCACCTCTTTGGCTACCCTTGATGTGATTTTGATGCTATCGAGAAGCCATGGGGAAGATAACGAGCAGAGGTAGGGAAGCCAAGCTTAGAGCAGTGAGGTGCACAGCTGGAGAAAGCGCAACAGATATGCACAACGGGGGGGAGAGGGGGGGGTGCACAATAGGGGGTCGCACAGTAGGGGCGTGCAGCGGGGAGAGGAAAAAGAGGAGGGGCGTTTCGTAGGGAGGCACACAGTCGGGGGGCACACATCAAGGGGTGCATAGTCAGGAGGAAATCAAAGGGAGGAGTGTGCTACAGGAGGGCACAACAGGGGGCGTGCATCAGGTGGAGCGCGCAGGGAAGTTGGAGCAGCAACGTGATGGCGAGGGGAATGACAGAAATGACTGTAAAGACCGGCTGGAGCAACAGATAGATGGCAGAATGAGGAGCTTCAGCACCTTTTGAAGACCTGTGACATGAGCGCAGATGCAGTGAAGGGTTGTGGCATGCTCGCAAATGTGTTGAGGGACCATCCAAGTGAGACTACATGTGGTTCAGTGTATGGCAAGAGATCAGGTGCAGCGGAGCACCATTATAAATGATTGATGAATTGAGTTTTTGCATAAAGTTAAAGCTGGCATTGCAGGGCGTCGTAAGCTTGAGCATGGAGCATGGGAAGATCTGTCTTCACACGATTGGGGCGTGGCACCCGCATCCGATCGAATTTGATCCTTTTGAAGGAGAGTGTGGTAGTTCTCATGCAGTATTTCATCCTGAATCTGAGAAAAATTAGAGTGATAGAGCATTGAGTGACTATCCACTCCTTTGTTAGCCATGAGATCTGCAACAGTGTTTTCCTTTCTGCGCACATGGTGGAATGTAATGGCCCTGTGATGTTGCAACAATCTACATGAAAGGATGCATATCTACAGGTTTCAAAGAAACGTATATTGAGGTTTGCAATCACTGCAAGCTTTGTTGACACAGTTGAATTGGATGTGGTTTCGCCTGACATAACTGGTATTGTATTAGGGAGTCCTTACTTGTATGATAGGAAAGCGATCTTCGATCGCCATGAGAACAAGTATCATTTATTCAAAGATGGCAAGGAGTCCACTGTTAGAGCACATTGCAAGAAGACAAACATTTCTTTGGTAAATGTTGGACAGGTGAAGAGGCTTGTAAATTCAAGTAAGAATTTTGTTCTTCTTATGATTAAGCCTAAAGCTGATATCAATCATGAAACTTTTGAGGGATGTGATCCTAAGTTGAAATTAGATTTATATTATGTGGTTAATGGACATCATAAGATGTTTCAGGAGCCAACAGGATTGCCTCCAAAAAGGGAAATTCAACATGAGATTCAGTTGCAGCAGGATTGTCCTATTCCAAACATCAGTATGTATCGCATGTCAATAATGGAGAATGCTGAAATAAAGAGGAAAATCAAAGAGATGTTGGATAAAGGAATCATAAGGCCAAGCACCTCGCCATGTGGTTCACCCATAGTATTGATACCAAAGAAAGATGGGACTTAGTGCATGTGTGTAGATTTTCGAGCTTTGAACAAGATTACAGTAAAAAATCGTTACCCACTCCCAAGAATAGATGATTTTCTTGATCAGCTGAAAGAACAAAAGTTTTTCTTTAAGTTAGATTTACGAAGTGGATATCATCAGAGAAGAATTGCAGAAAATGATATGTGGAAAACTGCATTCAAAACCAAACAAGGACTCTTTGAGTGGCTAGTTATGCCTTTTGGTTTATGTAATGCACCGGAAACTTTCATGCGAGTGATGGATAATGTTTTGTGGCCATTTCTTGATGACTTTATTATTGTGTACTTAGATGACATTTTAATTTTCAGCAAAACAAGAGAAGATCATGTCTTGCATGTGAATAGAGTGCTTGATATTTTGAAGAAAGAGAAATTGTTTCTTAGGATGTCAAAATGTGAGTTTGGAAAGACTTCTTTGGTCTATTTGGGACATATTGTAGGAGGAGGAGAATTAAGGATTGATCCTTCTAAAGTGGAGGCCATTGTGAATTTGCCCACACCCAAAACAGTTACAGAGGTAAAAAGTTTCTTAGGTGAAGCTCAATATTGGAGAAAGTTTATTGCTAACTTTTCTTCCATCGCAACTCCTATGCATGCAGTGAAAAGTGTGAAGAAAGGCTTCCAATGGGGAGAAAAACAACAACAAGCTTTCGAAACCTTAAAAGACAAGATCAGTTCAGCTCCAATCCTTGCATTACCAAATTTGAGACAACCATTCGAGATACAAACCAATGCTAGTGACTAAGTCATGGGCGCAATACTTTTGCAGCATGGTAAGCCTATCGCCTTTCATTCAGAAACTTGTAATGGTGTTGTGACTAATTATCCTACATATGAAAAAGAACTATATGCATTGGTACAAAGTGTCAAAAAGTGGAAACACTACTTGATGGGTAAAGAGATTATTGTACACACCGATCACCAACCATTATAGTACTTGTAGTTGCAAACAAAATTGTAGCAATCAAGACATTTCAGGTGGATGGGATTTCTTCAACAATTTCACTTGGTTATAAGGTACAAAAAAAGTATATTCAATAAAGTTGCAGATATGCTTTCAGGACCAATCATTAGTGCTTCTACTTTATTAAAAAATGATTCTATTGTACATGAGAGTTACATAGAACAATATGCACATGAGATTGATTTCCAAGATGTGTATGCTAGTTTGAGTGAAGGGAATCAAGTTGAATAAAAGGATTATCACATGCATAAAAATTTGATGTTTCCACGAGAGAGGCTAAGTGTCATGAGAGAAGCTCATTCTTCTCTTATTGCTCGACCCTTTGGGGTAAGCAAAATAGTGGTGCATCTACAGAGGTATTGTTATTGGCCTTGCATGATAGATAGTGTTTCACATTTTATAAGAGGCTGTTCTATGTGTGCACCAAGTAAGCCTAGTAATAGGAAGCTTGGATTCTACACGCCACTACCGGTACCATCAAGGCCATGGGAGAGTGTCTCCATCGACTTTGTCGGAGGTCTACCTATGTCAAGAAAGCAACATAATTATCTTTTTGTAGGTGTGGATAGATTCAGTAAAATGTGTATACTTATGCCATGTAAGAAAACCATTACTGCTGAACAAACTGCTGAACTTTATTTTCAAAATGTTTGGGTTCATTTTGGATTGCCCACTTCTATTGTTAGTGACAGAGATTCTAGGTTCATTTGGAATTTTTATTCAAATCTATGGAGAATGATGGACACAAAATTGAAAAAGAGTACTGCTTTTCATCCACAAACAGATGGACAAACCGTAGTGGTGAATAGAACAATTGTGCATCTATTGAGAGGATATTGCAGCAAACATCCTAACTTGTGGGATGAACAACTGCATTATATTCAACACACTTACAACCGGAGAAAACACTCTTCAACACAAACCTCACCTTTTGAAGCATGCTTTGGGTATTTGCCAAAATCACCATTAGACTTCATCTTTGGGAAGGATGTTGCAATTGATGGTCATAGTGATATTGATAAGGCTCGAAAGTTCATTGAGAAAATTCAAATGATACATCAACAAGTTCAAAAACAACTTGAGAAAAGTCAAAGAAAATACAAAGAAAGGCATGAAAAACACTGGGTTGATCACAAGTTTCAAGAGGGAGATAAGGTATGGTTGCACATTAGCAAAGAAAGGATGCAAGGGGAAGGTAAAAAGCTCAAACCCATTAGCTATGGTCCTTTTAAGATCATAAAAAAAGTTGGTAATAATGCATTTCAACTTGAGTTGCCTTCTTACATGCAAATGTATTCAGTTGTTAATGTTGAAAAATTACACTTGTATGAGCCTCCTTTGATCGATGATCAAGGAAGTGATGTTCAACTACCTTATATTGAATATTTTTCGCCAGAATTTTTGGATGAGCTCAAAGAAGATACAATTCTTGACAAGAGGACAAGAGCATCAAAGAGGGGAAGTGTTGACTACCTTCGAGTTGGGCTCAAAGGCACTAAACCAAGCAAGGCAAAATAGATGGAGGTTGGAAAGGTGAGGGAGTTGTACCCTCATCTATTGAACAGGTAATCAAGTCTTTTTGGGTCCAAAAGCTTCCCAATAGGGAGGAATGATCAGGAGTTCATAAATTTTTCTCAAAATTCAAAGTTACAGGATTGGGTTGGAACCAATATTGTTGCGTAGATCTCGTTTTCCTTATTCTGGCGCCATTAACGGTTTAAAAAACCGATTTCGTATGAGGAAGATATTGTGTTATGATCGAAATGGAAAACATGTAAAATTCTGACAGTTTGACCAGGATTGACTGGGATGCACAGTCAGCAAAGTGGATGCACAGTCAGCAAAAAAAGAGAATATTCCTCAAAATATTCCTTTCTTAGGACCAATCGTTAGATGACAAGTGTTAGGTTTCTATTTGTGGTACGGTTTAGAGGAGCCAGTGAGACGCTTCCACATGGCCAACCCTTAGGCTGCCACGTGGCCCTGCAACTGCATATTAAAATTTTGTGAGGGTCCACAGGGCTTGACCCCTAGACCTCCCCCCGGGCACACATATACTCTACCATCTACGCTACGCATTGTTACTTAACCGTATTAGGCGACAGGTTATACTGATCATTTATTGCAATCACGTTTGGAGGGTTGGGAAATGCCAACGGTCCCCGTTACGTATCACATGCTACCCATTAACATCAACAACCTTTGCGCGGTCAACGCTAACGACAGGAATTCAACCATGGTTCAAACTTCAAACCACAGTCTTATGCATGAGTTCCGCTAACCGCCTCCTTTAACGGTTTGGGGGTGCGCATGTGGCCACCGGCCAAACAGTAGCATTTATTTATGCAGTCTATTTCGACAGAGAAGATAGAGGCACACCTAAATTGGCGGGTAGCCCAGTTTTAGCTCCAATTAAGTGGAGTTCTCCACTTTTAGTGGATTTTTCCTAGGAGATACTGGGCAAAAGAGTAGGAGACTCAATTTTCGACCATTCTGAGTGAATGAAGAGTCATTTTTGACTAATTGGAGCACTATGAAACCATTGGTGGAGAGAAAACAGCCATTAGAGTACTGTAACTACATGTAATAGCAAAATTTTGAGCATAACGAAAGATGGACAAGCCATTGGGAGCTAGACCAGCAGATGTAGCCCAAGAGGGGTGAACTGTTTCATCATGCCTGCTATGTAAATTTAATATGGTGACTTATTTCTCTATTTTACACTATTTTTCAGTGTTATTTATGCTTGTTTTATGCTTCTAATTCACTAAATCATCTACAAATCATGGAAAAACTCCTTAATCCTTATGCAAACTAATGAGCCAGTTATGCACATGTTTTTAAAACTGAAAGAAACTTAGCACAAAAAAACTAATACAGTCCTTTCATATCACCCTAGTTTTCCTTTGGAGGCTCCATCGAACTTGCATTTGAAAAAACTGGTCGGGGGGGATTACAGTGTTCAAGTGCGCAGATCCTCCCTATGCTCGGGGAGGAGTTATCCACTGGGGGTGCAATACTTATGTGCTAATTGTTCCAAATGGTGCATTCAGTAGTGGTTTTCAAGAAGTCATCCTTCCCCCAGTGATCCATGGCAATAGTTTCTTCTAAGTTGCTATGTAGCTTGGCCCAGATATGCTCTTGATTTAAAACAGTATCTTTAAATATCCTACTATTTTGTTCTTTCCAGAGGTTCGATATGAGTAGGCCTGGAATGAGCTGACAGAGACGATTCAAGAGATTGCTAGAATAGGGATTATCCTGCCACCTGCTAATGGTATTGGTGATGTTGCCCCTATCTTGATTGGATCTTCTGCATAGTATTTCAATCTTGTCCCAGAAAGTGTTGGATATGGGATAGAGGTCCAGCAGGTGATCGATGGTTTCGATGTCATTCTGGCATAGAGGACACCTCAAAGGACCCACAAAGCATCTCTTCATAAGATTCTCCCATGTGAGGATGTGTCTTTTACTTAGTAGCCATAAAAATGTAGCTACTTTGGGCCAGAGCTTAACTATCCATATATTCTTCCATAGATGATTTGTGGGGCCAGGGTTCGACGGTTGAATTAGATGATAAGCTTCCTTAGTTGAGTAATTACCACTTGGAGTATGGCCCCAACGGAGAATGCTTGGCCCTTCCTCCAAAATATCTCTTTGTTGTTCATTATTCAAGTCTGCCTGCGATCTATCTGACTGGAGCCAATTCCTGTAACATTGAGTTGTTTCATTGGTCCAAAAATCTTGGAAGCAGTTTTTTTATCTTGCCTTTAAGACCATACTCCAGAGGGGACGAGGGAAGATCGAGGATAGACTAGGCATTTGCTGCCATGAATCCTCCCAGAACCTAGCTTGAGTTCCACCGTGCAGTTCCCAGAAGCTGTGAGATTGGATCAACTATTTTTGTTGACTGGATGCATTCCAGATTTGGGATCCTCCAAGAGCGATATTGAATTTGATTAGTTCCTCCTTGGGCCAATTTCTAGCATATTTGGAGGCCTAAAGGGTATCCCACGGCATATGAGGGTTGGATACCCCTTTCCACCATATATTAGCGCCCATGATGTTGTTGTTGTGATCTCGGTCTCTCAGACCAAGTCCTCCCTGATCTTTCGGCATACAAACCTCTTTCTATTTGACTAGCACCCATTTGTGCTTGTATTTGGATCCACCCCAGAGGAAGGTTTGTTGAAGGTTGCGGATGGCTTTAAGGACCCATTTTGGTGCAGCCAAAACAGAAAAGAGGTATATGGGCAGAGATTAAAGAACATATTTGATGAGAACCAGGTGTCCGACAATGTTGAGGGAGCGATGATTCTAGGTGGATATTTTAATCTCCATTCTGTCTAACAACTCTCTCTAGGAAAAATGTTTGATAGATGAGTCCGTGAGAGGAGTTCCCAAGAATTTGGATGACAGAGAGGTTGTGGTGAAGCCCAGGATGCAAGCTATGTTGCACTGGGTGATAAGAGGTGTATTAAAAAATAATATTTGAGATTTTTCAGGGTTGACAGTGGCTCCAGAGGCTTTAGAGAAGGAGTCAAGAAGGGTTCTGAGGGTGCGAGCTTCATGCACAGAGGGGTGCCCCATTGTTACACAGCAATTTGTCACTGTCCCTACCATTCCCCATCCCGCACATTGGAGGGTTCATTCCGTGACCTGTGAGCAATGTGATGCTCTGAAATCACCTTCATTGCACTCCCCTGAATATGAGCTTCAATTTCCCTGAAGACATCTCCTTGCAAAAACCCCTAAAAATAACTCTTTTTCCATTGGCGCGGTTCCATAGTTCAGCCCTCGCGCCAAGGGGGAAAATCCTCCAAAGAGGGCGCGCCAATTGGCGCTCTGTCATAGAGCTGCACCCGCGCCAGCCATATTAAGAGGTGTTTTTTAAAAATAAAAGGCGGAAGTTTCGTCCTAACAAATTCCTGGACTGATTTCTATCTTGAGTTGGGAGGTTTGGTTGCGGATCTCCATAGAGAGGAAGTGGTTTGCCACCTCTCATGGAAGCTTCCTTGATGATAGGGCCAATCCCATAATTATAGGGATCCCAACTCCCCTTCCTCCTATAAAAGCTTGCTCTTCTCCATGACAAGCTAATCTCCAAGTTCCTAAGAGCTATCATACTTTCATGCTGCAAGAGCCTTCTTGATTCCTTAAGGCCAAATCCAAGCAAGGAGACTATTGCCAAGTATCCGGAGAGAGAGGCGTGTCCCATCCTTGACAGGCTTATTGAGACATGTTGTGCTGACGACCCATCAGAGGAGAATGTTGCGTCGAAGCTTTGGTTGTATTCTTCTTTTGACTCATTAATGTTAAGCGACTATTTGTTATGGTTCCACTCTTGTTCTCGATCATGTTCATGAGTTATGTCCTCTTCGACTGACATATAGTTGTATGTACTGGGTTTTATGCTTGAGTTTGTGTTGTTTCTTGCATGTGCAGGTGTCCGGTCACGGGGATCGTGAGGATTGTGATCTGCCAGGGCAAAGGAACGGGAGCACCACCTCTTCCGCAAACGACAGTGTTGGATTCCAGGTAAGCCCTCTTCGCAAGTCGGTTTATTTACAATTAGGAACCTGCACTGTAGCATGTTTGATTGTTGCTAGACCCGATCTGGGCAAGTAGGGATTGCCTCTGTCCGCAGAGGGGATTTACCTCTCCAACAATTTGGCGACTCCGCTGGGGATCAGCTTGTTTTTTGATTTGTAAATCATAGACGGAGCCTGAAGTACAGCCAGATAGCCTTCGAAACGCTTTTGCTCTGCATTAGTGGAGTAGATCAACGCTGCTTCAGTCAATCTCCAGTTTGGTTTGCGGACTAAACGACTTGGAGTATTGTCTTCTCTTTTCAATTGATTGCTTGGTCAGCCCTTTGGACTTGGTTTTTCTATTTGTTTGGCTTTGTTTTAGCCTTGTCATCACTTGACTATGTTTGGATTGCTCGTTTTTTTATTTTTGCATAGCAGACTTGACTGGCGTGGTTATTACCGTAACAGTCGCACCAGCTGGCGCTAGTTGTCAATGTATTACTCGCGCCAATCCTGAAAAGGCGCTAGTTTCAGCCTGACAGTCGCGCCAGGCCTGTAGACTGCTAGGGTTTCTGTGATTTTGAGCTTTCTCAGCCTAGTCAGTGTGTTTTGTTTGGGTTTTACGACTGCTTGGATGTGTTGGAGTCCTGTTTGACTGGTTTTTGCCTTCATCCTTTGGTTGTTCGCCGTTTTCTATCGATTTCATGTTGAAGCCCTAGGGCATCTAGTGGCCTCTTTGTATCGAGCCCTCCTTGGGAGTTTTGGTGTCTTGTTAGTCCAGTCAACCTTTTGATTTCTCCTCTGCATTCTTTTAGTCGTTGTTCACCGTTTTATTGCGATTTTTGGGTGATTGTTCTTCTCTTCATTCGAATTTCGTTTGGTCTTGCTTTGGGCCTAGATTACACGGCTCATTGTTGTCTCTTGGGACTTTTATTGGTTTTGAGAGACTTATTGGTCAGTTTGAGATCTGATTGTTTTGTCATTGAGTGAGATTGGTTTGTTTTGCTCTTTCATTATCATTTCTCAAATTGCTTTCTCATTGTTTTCATTTGTTTAGTGCATTGTGTAATTAAGCATTGAAAATACATAAAAGAACAAAAATCTCTTTTGATTTTGATTGATTAGCGTAAAGTAAAAACTTTTCGTTGTTATTAGTGATTGGTGACATTGAAAGAAGAGTTTTTGTTTCATTAGCTGCATTAGAGATATCACTGATTGTCTTCTGATCGTTTTGTTTGTGTAAAAAGCTCTCAACTCTTCCATAGCTAGCTTTCATCGAACGAAATGACATACTATGGCATATAGATTGCATTTAGGAGTTTTTGAGACATCACATTCATTAGGGCCTAAAAACTGAAACGTAATTGAAGATAAACTTTAAAATTTACTCAATTTACACTAAGGCAGCATTGAAATCTAACGAAATACATTTAGAGGTCTAGGCTAGAGACGTGTTCCGGCGTCTTAAAACCTAGCAGCTGTCGTTCGCCTCTTGGCTTTAGACAACGCTAGTATGGACTTGTGCTCCCTGTACCGTCGCGTATATAAAGGGAGACCCCACTAGGTTTCAATCCTTTATCCATAGGAAGCCGAGTCTACCGCCCTATACCTGTGATACACCGGACACAGCATTCGGGGAGATTGCCTGCACATACAGAAAGTCCTTGGTTGATTTCTCTTTCATTATTGAAACCAAGGTGTATATTGCAGTTCACGGTTATTTGGTACACCCTTTTGCCTAGTATTCCTGAGCAGTCATTTTGATCCTATCTGACTCCCTAAATTTGAAAGGATCACCAAGCGCTTGTCCTTTCACACTTGTGTCAAATCTGAAAGAGATAGAGTCACCTTTTCAATCGTTTCTCGACTCTTAAAACATGAAACGATGAAGTTTCTTATTTTTCGATGTGGTAAAAATTAATCACCCGCGATCACACGCCCTGTTAGACTTTGCTTGTTGACCGTTTGATCGTGTGTCTTGACTCTTTTTCAGCCCGTGTGTGTTTTTGGTCTTTCTCTTTTGACGTTTTGCCACAGCGGCGGAACCCTCGGTTTCGTCTACTGGTAGTCCTTATATGGATGATTCATCAGAGGTTTCCCAATCCTCTGCTGAACCACAGTAGCCCATTGTTTCCGAGTTTCCTGACGGGGGACCGATTCTTGCTGAGCAACCCTTTGGAGGACCAGTTGAGTTCAATTGGCCCTTTTTCGACCCTTTGTCTGAATTGAGACTGGGAGCTGACTTCCTTTCTCTTACATCGGGTTCGCCCTTCGTAGCTGTTGTTTTTCCTCCTAGTCCTCGCCGTCTATTGCGAGATCTAGTGGCAGGCTCAACCATGAGTGATTCTGGTGAGGAAATCCCAACGTCTGGTGAGGACTATCAGCTCTTCCCTCGAAGATTATTTCCAGGAGACAACTCTGAACAAGCTGTCACATCAACATCCAGTCCCTCATTACCAGCAAGGTATAGATCCCTAGGTCAGATTATTTCCGCCGCAGCCTCTATGGGAGTGTCAGCTCCTTCTCCGAGGCCAGTTGCTCCTTCACCGGGGGTGTCCCCTCAGACACCCGTCACTTCTGTACCCACTCGGCCCACTGTCTGTGTCGCCGCATCTTCACCCGCTGTCGCGGCATCCTCTGCGAGGGTTGTGCCGCCTCCTGAAGACGTTTATTTAGCGACTGTTATACCGGAGAACATCTCTCCGGAGGAGTATCGGTTGTCTCTGCAACAGCTGAACCCCGAGATTGGACCATCCTCCCAAGATCCCAACCGGTCTTATTTTTCGCACTATGCACATGATGGTACCCCCGTGTATGCTTTTCCAGGTCGGTATGATGAGCACGGGGACATTTTACGTCTACCCGCTTCTGAGGCTTACCTCCATGCTCAAGGTTTACCTTATAACCAAGCTTATAACCCGCAAGAGCAACCTTTCCAAGGCCAACCTTCGGGCCAACCTGGCTATCCTTATGACCCATGGGGGCAGCCCGCCCAAGGCTATCCTATGGGCCAGCAAGGGCCATCGTATGGTCCGCAAGGATAGTACTACAACCCTTCCGGTCAACCTGTGCAGCCTCAGCCAGGGTACCAACCGGGACTGGCCTATGGTCCTGGGGGGCAAATCCAGCCTTCTCAACCTATGCAACTGCAATATCCTGTTGTTTCCAACGTTGCATACCAGTCAGGACCATCCTATGGTCCTGCTCCAGGTCAAACCGGTTACCAGCTACCACCTGGCTCTATTCCTCCACCGGGCCAACCGGTCCATCCGGTACAACCCGGTGTTCCGCCTTCAGGCCAACCGGTTCATCCGGCACAACTTGGGGCTCCTTTACAGCCAGGTCAACCTGCGCAACCGGCCCAGCCTGTTTACCCGGGGCAGTCCCCTCACCCAGGGCAGCCCCTCATCCAGGGCAACCCCCTCAATCAGGTCAGCCCGTCCATCCTATTAACCTTGCCCAACAGCCGATTTATTCCACGCCGCAGCCAAATCAACAGCTGCGCCCTACTTATCAGGCCCCGCAAGGTCCCACCTATCAGCAGCCGACTCACCCTCAGGGCGGTTATTATCCACATGGTCAATCTCAACCGAATTATAACCAACCCCGAGGCTCTCAGTATTATCCTCAACAACCCGGTTATACTTATGCTCAGCAGCCAAATCCAAATGCTGCCTATACAGGGTCCACTCCTAACCAGGGTCCATACTCTAGTTATCAGCCCCCGTACGCTGGTTACCAATAGCCCAATCAGTCTGGTTATACCACCTACCCCCCTTACGGTCAGAATCCTACGGGACAAAACCCATGGGGGCAAGGATATTCCCACCCGGCGTGGAGTACAAGTACCGGTTCGTATCCTGGGCCTGGCATGTCGGTCAATCCGCCACTGCCGTTCCTGGCCACCTTGGAGTTGCCAGATGTTTCAAAATTGACCAATGATCCGATTTTACATAATCCTTATTGGCCTCCGGTGATTGCCCCAAATTTGAGGGAAAAGCTGGGGAGGACCCCCAAGCGCATGTGATGACGTATCATCTTTGGTGTTCATCGAACTCTTGGGTTGATGATTCGATTCGTCTGCGCCTCTTCCAGCGCACTTTGACTGGAGTTGCTGCTAAGTGGTACATCGAGTTGTCCCATGGCATTTTCCAAGATTTCAACTCCTTAGCCATGGCTTTTTTGACGCACTTTCAGTTACCGGTTCGCTATGAAGCCGGGACACAACTCCTGACTTCTTTGAAGTAGGACAAAGCCACTCACATTTCTGATCACATTCACGAGTGGCGGCGTCGTCGTAGACTGATCAAGTTTCATATACCTGATCAGATACTGACTCACTGGTTCACCACCTCCTTTGTGAACAAAATCTCTCAAGATATTGCGATGGGAGCGTGTGTGACAGAGAAACAAGCCATTGCGCGTGCCCAATATCTGGATCTTGTGTATTCTCAATCCGGCACGCTTTATGATATCTTTCCTGATGCTCCACGGCCCGAAACCACTAAGGCTCCACCCACCCCTGCAGTAGATGGTGTCATTGGTTCTGTCTCTCAGAATTCGAAGAAATCTTCAAATGGGAAGCAGAAGTCTAACTCATCCCATAATCCTACTTCTCTCACCCCTACCAATTCTGGCAAAACTGCAGAGGTTAACGTCGTCCAAGCCAATCCTACGGAGAAAACCTCCAAAGGGAAGAAGAAGGACAAAGGTAAATCCAAATCCGACGCCCCAAAGCCAGAATCCAAATCTCGTACTGAGGAAGCTTCTCAGCGTAAGCCGAAGTATCCCTGCCTCATTTGTGAAGGAGACCATTATACCAAAGATTGTCCACGACGATTCGAGGTTAGTCAACTTCTCAAAGGCCCTAAAGGAACTCCGGCAGTTCTTAAAGAACCTTTCCCCTCTCAACAGACCCAGATGGTTGAACAACCGTCACCTTCCGCACCATTTGGGTCCCAAGTTTTCATGATGAATGGTGCTGCACCTGTTTCTATCGCTACTCGTTCGAAGGATTACAACGAATCGCGGCAGGCACCCGGGAAGGCAGTTGCGGATGGACCGCCTCCCCCACCTGTCTCCGGCTCGTTGGAATTCGAGAAACCTGCCCCTGAACCTGTTGTGAAGCCACCTTCTAAAGGTGTTTTACGGAGATATTCTTATAATCCAAACGCCCGTGCCGCTCAGCACTATAGCATTGTTGAGGATCTGGCACAGGCGCCGTCTGCTATGTATGCGCTAGAAGTTCTTCAGAGTTGTCCTTCGCAACGGAAGGCTTTACTGTCTGCAATCGGTGGCATTGATCCCACCGATTCGGGTCTTCTCACCTTCGATTTAGAGAATTTCACCCCCCGACTTCCACATCAGATCGCTTTGGTTATTCAAGTCGGGATCAACGGTCTCAACATTCACAGGGCCGTTGTCGATGAACGTGCCTCAACTTGCGTCATGTCATTCGCTTGCTGGAAGGCCATTGGCTCTCCAGCCCTTTCGTCATCTCCCAATGCCCTAGAGGCATTTGATGGTCGGGAATCTAAACCCCTGGGTGTTCTCGAGAGTTTAGCGATCACTTTACAGGGGAAGACTGTCAACGTAGAAGTAGAGGTGGTTGACGCCAGGCTCAACTACAATATACTTCTCGGCCGCAGCTGGACTCATGCCATGCTATGCGTGCCATCCACCGTTTTTCGACTTCTTAAGTTCCCTCACGAGGGCAAAATCGTTACGGTGGATCAGTTGTCCTTCTTCACCTCCACCTCCGAGAACAACGTTCCATACGTGGATCAGATTCCGAATCCCCCTGACAGTATAGGACCCGGTCTCTTCAAAGACCCCGTCCTTATGGGTATTTTTCCCGCACCACCACCGCACACCGCTCAAGTTAACATGATTTCCAGGTCTGATGACCCTTGGTTCATCCCTACGCCTGAGCAGGTGTTTGAGTTTGGAGAATCAATGCCCTTAACTCCAGTAGAGATTAGCTACTGTGAAATTGTTGCCGCATCTGATCCTCCACCTCCTCAGCATGCTCCTTTGAGCATGGCTCTCGACGTCTACTCTCAATCCCCCTGGCTTGGTCAGGCCGATTCACTTGATCCTCTCAAAGAGAATTTTCCTTCCGATGAAGCCATCATTGAAACTATGTCTCTTGAGGAGCTGCCTTGGGGCGATGGACATCATCGCTCCTCTTTTATGCCTAGCTTGGGGGCAATGACTGACTGTCTGGAGCGTTATGCTACTCAGGTTCCTACCCCTCCTCTTCAAACGCCCATTTTGACGCACGAGGTTTTTTCAGAGGGTAACCTGAGTAACATCACTCAAACCATCCCGATCAACATCTCCGTTAAACCAGGGATCGTTGAGAATATTCACGTGGGAGTGACTTGTTCTCCTGATGAGATTCAAGTCTATACTGATATTTTTAAAGAATTCAGAGATGTGTTCGCCTGGTCCTACGAGGAAATGTCGGGGATTGATCCCAGTATCGTAGTGCATGAGATTCCAACCTACCCTGGTGCGAAGCCCGTGCGCCAATGCTTACGCCCCATGCATCCTCGAAAAGCCGCTGCAATTAAGGCAGAAGTTGAAAAACTTCTGAACGCGGGCTTTATTTATCCCATCCCCCTCACAGAATGGGTTTCCAACATTGTCCCTGTCGATAAAAAGCAGGGTACGATTAGAGTCTGTGTTGATTATCGCGACATCAATCGCGCCTGTCCAAAGGATAATTATCCCACTCCGTTCATAGACCAGATCATTGACGAATGTGCCGGAAGTGAGATTTATTCCTTGATGGATGGTTTCTCGGGGTATAATCAGATCAATATTGCACCTGAGGATCAACACAAGACGACATTCATCTATCCGTGGGGTACATTCGCCTACAAAAAGCTCCCGTTCGGCTTGAAGAACGCTGGAGCCACTTTTCAGCGTGCAATGTCCTACGCTTTTCATGACATTCGCCATATCATTCAGC
Source organism: Pinus albicaulis (assembly GCA_034641835.2). Taxonomy (NCBI): domain Eukaryota; kingdom Viridiplantae; phylum Streptophyta; class Pinopsida; order Pinales; family Pinaceae; genus Pinus; species Pinus albicaulis. Next base: position 552,627,600 of record CM076569.1, read on the forward strand.
CTTATCTGGACGACTTGCCAGCTCATTCAGCTAAGCGAGAGGGCCATCCCGAACATCTCCTTCAGATCTTTCTTCGTTGCAGGCGCTACAATATTAGGCTTAATCCTCATAAAGGCGTCTTTTGCGTTGATTCTGGCCGTCTTTTAGGATTCATAGTCTCGAAAGACGGGATTCTCCTTGACCCTTTAAAGGTTGATGCCATCATTAATCTCCCATCACCCTCCTCCCTATATCAGTTACAGAGTCTGCAAGGGAAAGCGAACTTTCTTCGACGCTTTATCCCGAATTATGCCGAGGTGGCCAAAGGATTCACTCGTCTATTAAAGCAGAACGTTCCCTTCCACTGGGACGAAATCGCTCAGCAATCCTTTGAGAAGCTGAAAACGTTGCTTGTCAATGCTCCGTTGCTTCGTCCTCCGAACTACCACCGCGACTTCACTTTATATCTCACCGCCGCATTTAGCACCATAGCCATGGTCTTGGTGTAGGATGACGATGACGGTAATGAACATGTTGTTTATTATCTGTCACGTAACCTTCTCGATCCATAAACGCGTTATGATCATGTTGAGAAGTTGGCGTTAGCCGCAGTACACGTTGTGCAGCGCTTTCGCCATTACATCCTTTTGCGTACGATAACAGTGGTTTCGGATTGCAACCCTATGACGTATATTCTCTCTCGAAAATTACTAGGGGGCAAGTACTCCAAGTGGATTGTTATCCTGCAGGAGTTTGACTTAGAGTTCACTACCGCTAAGTCAACTAAATCACTGGTTTTCGCGGATCTTATATGCTCTCTCCCTACAGACTCTGCTCCCTCACACTCTGAAGATCATATACCGGACGAAACGCTTTTCCTCATCAATACTCGTGACCCTTGGTACGGTGACATAATAGTGTATCTTCAGACCTCGACATTTCGGTCTAAGTTGGATAAAGCTGCCCGTCGTCGGATTCGGCACCAGTCCCAGCCCTACCGTATAGTAGGAGATACCTTATACCGCATTGGAGTAGATTCGGTGCTCCGGCGATGCCTAACCTTGGAAGAGGCTGAAAAGGTCCTAAATGACTGCCACAGTGGCACCTGTGGTGGACATATGTCCAGGTATGCTACTGCCCAGAAGATTCTGCGAGCAGGTTATTTCTGGCCTTCCATATTCAAAGACTGTATCATTGCAGTCCGTAAATGTCATGCATGCCAGATATTTCAGCGCAAGATGCGCGCGCCGCCTCTCCCTTTACATCTCGTTATTACCGTCGGCCCTTTTGCGAAATGGGGCGTGGATTTTATGACGTGTAACCTTCACTCGGCCGGGGGGCATGCGTATATAATTGTCGCCGTCGACTACTTCACTAAGTGGGCCGAGGCGATGCCTACACTAGCTGCTGACGGTAAAACGACTGCTCAATTTATATTCAACCATGTTATTGCACGTTTCGGGGTTCCTCAGGCCATCGTTACCGACCATGGTACTCATTTCCGAGATTATATGATGGCTGAGCTGACTTCAAAGTTGGGCTTGCGTCACGACAGCTCAACGCCATATTACCCTCAGGCGAATGGTCAGGTTGAAGCAGTGAACAAGGTTTTGGTCACTATGCTTCAGCGAACAGTTGGTATTCACAAATCCAATTGGCATCTCCAACTGTTCTCAGCTCTCTGGGCATACCGAACATCTGCAAAGAGTGCAACTGGGTTCACACCATTTCAATTGGTGTATGGTCTGGAAGAAACTCTTCTGGTTGAATGCGAGATTCCTTCGTTGAAATTAGCCGTGGAACTTTTACCTAATACTTCTGCTGAGGAAGAACGTCTTCTGTATCTGGAACGGTTAGATGAAACCCATCGTCTGGCTGCTTTGGTTATTGAAGCACAAAAGAAGAGGGTCAAAACTCATTTTGATCAATCTGTTTCTCCTCGTTCCTTTATCGAAGGAGACCTCGTCCTCCTGTATGATCAAGCACATGACAAGCTTGGAGCCGGTAAGTTCCAGCCTATGTGGCATGGGCCCTATATAGTAAAATGCGTTTTGAAAAACGGGGCCTACGAGCTTATAGATTATGAAGGAGGTCTGCTGGCGCAGCCCAGAAATGGGTTGTACCTCAAAAAGTACTATGCCTGAAGTGATTTCTTGGTGTGGTGTGTGTACATAGGTGTGTGTTTTCATTTGTGTGCATGTATTGTGTGGTGTGCTTTGTAAACATCTTTCTGCTGATCGGGTCTTCCTGGTTGTGCAGATGTCTTTTCATCCATTTGTTGGTTTCGCAGATGGTGCCTCCCGCAGTACCAGGAATCTGTCTTCAGCAGCCTGGGTAATCTATGATCCTGCTGGTGAGTTGATTGACCTGCAAGGAGTGTGTCTAGGACGTACCATGAACAACATCGCGGAATATAGTGCTGTGTTAGAATTATTAACCGAGGCAGTAAACCTTGGTATCCGTGAATTACTCGTGTATCTAGATTCGCAACTTGTAGTGTTACAGCTGAACGGACACTATTCGGTAAGAAACCCGTCCATTTTACGTCTGTATCTGCGTATTCGATTACTGGAAAGGAATTTTGACTACATTACATATCAACATATACCCAGGCATTTGAATACATTAACAGATGCGGTAGCTAATTTGGTGTTAGACAAACATTTGCGCAATTTGTAAATCATCATCACATGTAAAGAAAGATCCATCTAGAAATAGATATGCATATATATATAGATATCTAAGTGTTTACATAGCATGTGTCACATAAATTCAAAATATACATAATCGTCTTAAATACATCCGGAGACGATATGTCTCTCAAAAAATATGTGTGGTAAAAGCCCTAAGAGTCTAATCCGCATGGTGCTCATGATAACATGTAACTGCACGCACTAAGCGTCTCAGAAGTCGGTGGATTCAGCTAGGTACTCCCACCGTATGTCGCTGGTACGCCATCGGTACATCCGCCAGCCGAGCATAGTCTGGGATCTCTCGGGCAATACCCTCGAGATTCTAGATCAACTCCTCCCCTCCTGTGCCCTCTGCCTAAGGATCAGGGGCGAGAAGAGTCCTCCGCGTGATTGGAGACATACCGGCTGGTCTCTCGGGGCCCACATCTGCATACACATAAAATATGTTAGGACGAATGTGTATTAACAAAAAAAAATCATAAAACATAAAAATCAAAAGAGATGAGGTCATACCCAACTCCTCGTCCCAATCATCTCCTTCTGGCAGTGGGAGATCTGGGTCTCCGGTGAAATCGGTTCCTGCATATGGCTAGTCCTCCACTACGATCAACTGGCACCGTAACCACCCAAAAAACTCTGGCCTCCATGACATCTGTTGGCCTCCTCCAGCTCTGGGCATTAGTGCTGCCCAGCGAGCCATTCTTGGCTCTCGTGGAATCGGCTCAGCTACGATGGCCCCTTGGCCTTGGAAGATTGGTAATCGTTCCAGAATAAACGATACCAGGATGGAACCGTAGCCGAACTATTTCAGTTTGGCTTGCTTGCATTTCGTGAGCTGTCTCTTCATGTTTATTGTTACTGCTGTAGCCCAGTCAAACAAAAGTGGAGTCATGCACTCTGAGGCCAGCAGGAGTTGGGCCTTTGTGGCCTCGTGCGGTGCCTGCGACCCTGCAGGCCGCGTGATGGTATGTAGGACAACCCTCAAATGCCAGATCGGGGATGGTGTGAATATCCACCTTTTTACTCCCTGATCCCATTTGTGCCCTTGGGCACACTTGTGCCATCACTTCCTCCATCTTCTCGCTGGATGGTCTGCTCCCAGTCAAGATGGGCACCGGACCTCTGCGAGATAGTCTTGTTATAAAATACACATCAGAGACCTCCAGTTCCAACACCTGGTCTCGTAACTTGAACACTTGTTCCTGTTCATCCCAAATATTGATCAGATACTGGAGGAGCTCAGGCTGAGCTCGTAAACAGGGTGTTAGGAAGAACTTCTTTAGCCCACAGTTTCTAAGGGCATTCATGCAAGCCTCATTTTCTATGGCCTATTCGTCCTCTTCTCCATGCTCTCTTTCTTTCCACTCAATCACCATTTTGCTTGATTTCCTGCATCCACATGGTCACAAACCCTTAATTAGATATCTGTTGGGCTTCAAAATTCATTCAAATTGATTAAAATTTTGAATTTTTAGGCGAAAATTTGGGTTCGGCCGCTGGCGCGGCTGTTTTGTGAACAGTCACGCCAGGTGGTGCGAGGCCTTTACATATAAAATCCCATTGGCGCGGGTCCGTGCCCGATACCCGCGCCAATGAGCGCAGCCCTAAATATTTAAAGAGTGGCCACAGAAGTCTGATACATGAGGGAAAACTATTAAAAAGCGGATTGAAATTAAGTACAGGGAAGCGCCTCTTACCTATAATAGACGAGAATCTGAATGGTAAACCGGATCTGTCGCAATCACCGTCAGAAGTTTGCACACCAAATGGACCACTGCTGCTTTTCACCAAGGTAAATAGTAAATGTAATTTTGTTTTTTACCATTTTGGCATATTTATAACTTTTTCGACATAGGATAGGTTTTAAAAGTTATTTTTCTCAAATATTTTAATATGTTATGTCGGAAATGGGTTTTACACTTGCTTGGTATGTGCAACAACAGGTTTCTCCGCGACTTTAACGGTGAAAACAAGTTGTATTTTATAGTTTTTCGGACTCGGTAAATACACGAAAAAGTCACTTTGGAGTCATCTTTCAGCTCTTTTCTGACTCTCTAAACATGAAAATATTGCCGAGGCCCTTGTCGTTTCGATCTCGTTAAAATGGACACGAATCGACATCTACCCAGTATACGTTTACCCCTTTTTCGGGCTGAGATAGATTGATTACGAAAAAGGAATACCCTAGCCTATGGCGACTAGGAGGTTTCCTCGGATATTGTTTTCTACCTTTTCGGGTCTGAGGAACTATTTACGAAAATGGACCTCTGGAGTTTACTTTTCAGCTGTCTTTTCAAACTCTCTAAACATGAAAAGACGCCGAGTTCTTCCCTTGTCAGACTCGTTAAAACTTGATGACATCAGACTCAGTCGAAATGACGGTATTCGAGTCGCTCCTTCCTAGGGCTCGTTGAATGTACTAGGATGGACTTATATCACAAGAATATGCTATCCCCTTCAAGCTTGTTATCAAAAATACTTGGGCTACCTACCAGAAATGGTTGGGGAAAAATGGAACCAACATCATTGTCATGTCGGCAGTATGTCGCTCTTGAACATGGCACCTCTCTGCATTTGTGTCGGGTTGGGGACATCTCATCTCGTTTTTTCACTTGCCTCCGTGGGTTTAGATAATCCCTTTTGACCTCTCATCTGCTCATTGCTTCGTCACCATGACCTCTGACCCATTGATGTCAAATACTGCCAAAACCACTGTCATGTCGTTATATGTTCAAGAGAAGTTGACCTCTGCAAGTATCAACCTCCCTCTGATTCTCATATGATCCTGATTCACAAAAACATCATGTTCCTCTGTCTCATGTCGATGATGTGGGAAACATTATGGCCCACCTTCGATTAAGGTCACTTCCTGTCGACTTCAGCTCATTATCCAGGAAGTTGATCTAGAGACTCCTTCATGGTACCTTGGAGCCTGCATGCCTTAATGGCAAGTTCGTCGCATTCGACGCGAGGTTTTCATCATTGGCCTCCGATCGAGTGATTCTACGGGTGTTCGACGCCAACTCATTGATTCACACGCCATAGATTGTACCTGTAGTACCTTGAGGGCCATTGTCATTATTGGTGGTTCCTCTCGCTTCTGTTAACATCTTTCATCATTGGCTGGTAATCAGACGATGTTCCTGCATGTTCGACTTCAGCTCACATATTCGCATGCTTGAACTTGTACTTTGTTCGGGTCGAGATGGAGCACAAGACCCTAGATTATGTCTGTTGTAATCCAGGCTTCGATATTGTGGATTATTATCATTGTGTACATGACTCACTCATTGGATGGCTACGACCATACCTGAGTCTATTTATCGATCCTCATTGGATGGCTGCGTCCATGCCTTGGATCTCGATTATTGCATACTCTGTTACGGATGGTTGCGCCCATACCACGTATATATATCATGTATTTGAGACATCAGTTGTACTTTGCTCCGCAGGTTTTCCGATGGTGGTGTTTTCAGTCGGCATGTTCTCGTAAAGCATTTCACCCCTCTCTCTATTTTGGGCCTCATGCTTTAGGGGGCATCTGTTACACAGCAATTTGTCACTGTCCCTACCATTCCCCATCCCGCACATTGGAGGGTTCATTGCGTGACCTGTGAGGAATGTCATGCTCTGAAATCACCTTCATTGCACTCCCCTGAATATGAGCTTCAATTTCCCTGAAGACATCTCCTTGCAAAAACCCCTAAAAATAACTCTTTTTCCATTGGCGTGGTTCCATAGTTCAGCCCTCGCGCCAAGGGGGAAAATCCTCCAAAGAGGGCGCGCCAATTGGTGCTCTGTCATAGAGCCGCACCCACGCCAGCCATATTAAGAGGTGTTTTTTAAAAATAAAAGGCAGAATTTTCGTCCTAACAAATTCCTGGACTGATTTCTATCTTGAGTTGGGAGGTTTGGCTGCGGATCTCCATAGAGAGGAAGTGGTTTGCCACCTCTCATGGAATCTTCCTCGATGATAGGGCCAATCCCATAATTATAGGGATCCCAACTCCCCTTCCTCCTTCTATAAAAGCTTTCTCTTCTCCATGACAAGCTAATCTCCAAGTTCCCAAGAGCTATCATACTTTCATGCTGCAAGAGCCTTCTTGATTCCTTAAGGCCAAATCCAAGCAAGGAGACTATTGCCAAGTATCTGGAGAGAGAGGCTTGTCCCATCCTTGACATGCTTATTGAGACATGTTGTGCTGACGACCCATCAGAGGAGAATGTTGCGTCGAAGCTTTGGTTGTATTCTTATTTTGACTCATTAATGTTAAGCGACTATTTGTTATGGTTCCACTCTTGTTCTCGATCATGTTCATGAGTTATGTCCTCTTCGACTGACATATAGTTGTATGTACTGGGTTTTATGCTTGAGTTTGTGTTGTTTCTTGCATGTGCAGGTGTCTGGTCACGGGGATCGTGGGGATTGTGATCTGCCAGGGCAAAGGAACGGGAGCACCACCTCTTCCGCAAACGACAGCGTTGGATTCCAGGTAAGCCCTCCTCGCAAGTCGGTTTATTTACAATTAGGAACCTGCACTGTAGCGTGTTTGATTGTTGCTAGACCCGATCTGGGCTAGTAGGGATCGCCTCTGTCCGCAGAGGGGATTTACCTCTCCAACACCCATGATCATGTTGTCATCCACAAATTGTTGATGGGAAATGGGGGGAAGATTGTGTAAAGGGATTCCTTGAAGGACATGAGATCTTATCGAGCTCTTGATCAAGCGGCCTAGACCCTTAGCCATAAGAACAAAGAGAAAAGGCGAGAGAGGATCTCCTTTCCTTATACCTCTGGAGGGTTTGAATGTTTCCGAGGGGATGCCATTGACTAGGATAGAGATGAAGGGAGAGGATATCAAGCTCATGATCCAGTAAACCCAAGTTTGACTGAAGCCAAATGCTAGAAGGAATTTCTTTATGTACTTCCAGCTAAGCTTGTCAATCAATTTTGAGGAGCATGCCCGGATTTTTTGAGGTTTTTAAGGAGTGGTTGACCTCATGGGTTAGAATGATTCCATCAAGGATCTTCCTACCCTCAACATAGCCTATTTTCTCTGGTGAGATGAGCATGGGAAGAAGTTGCTTCAATCTATTAGCTAAACTTTGGAAATAATTTTGTAAATTACATTGTAGAGTGCTATTGGTCTGTACTTACTTGGAGAATCACCATTATCTTCCTTTGGGATGAGAGTGAGGAAGGTTTCATTGAGAGCTGGAAGAATCCAGTGGGTGTTGCACGATTCCTCCACTATGCCCCATACTTCCTCTTCGATAGTGTCCCAGAAGAAATGGAAGAAGTTGGTGGTAAATCCATCCGGCCCTGGGGCTTTCCCTTCTTTTAATTGGAAAACCCCTTGTTCGACCTTTATCAGTGTTGTTGCTTTGAGAAGCATCCTGTTATGATCATCATTGACTAATTTTTGGATATGCTGTGTGATTTTCTCAACGGCCTCTTGTCGCTAGATGATGGATTCTTTGAGGATGTCCTTGAAGTGGTTGAGAAGTTTCTTTGTGATATCCTCATGTTTTTCCATACGCTCCCCATTGTGATTCTTGAGGACCGTGATTCTATTGTGCATCCTATGCTAGATTGTGGAACGGTGAAAGAATTTGTATTTCTTTCTCCTTCCTTGAGCCAGCATATCTGAGACATCTATTTCCATAGGATCTCTTATTGACTTCTTCTTTCTTCAAGTTGGGTTGTTAGCGTCTTTTCCTTGGTCTCTGAGTCTACTGATCTTCCTTCGTAGATGATTTTTTGTTGGAGCTCTTGCATTTGAGTTTCCAAATCTCTTTGGTCTTTGAAGATGTTGCCGAAGGTGGTCTTGTTCCACAATTTCAGTTTACCTTTGAGCATATATGTTCATTATATGTTGAGTAAAAGAGATTATAATTGATTATTTTGTATAATGGGTTATCTCTATAATTTTAATTATCATACTATAATTATTAGATATTGGATAATTATAATATTATAACTAGCAATTGCCCCTAAAGGTGCAAAGGTACACCAACGGTATAAAAGATTTGGGAAGAGTATCTTTTCACAAATAAATGCCAAGCCTGAATACATGAGCATAAGGGCTGCCAAATTCTCCAATTCCTGAAGTCAATAATGAAAGCAAAATGAAATCTTAACATATTATAGAAAAACTCACCTCATTTATCTACAACCATATGATTATGTTTATTAGTGTTTGGCATTACATTATTTGATATAAGATTTAATTTACCTTGGTGTAAATTACTTGGAACCCTGAAAATAACCTTGTACTATTATCTAATTTTAGACATGGTCTTATATGAAAATAGTTTTCGTAGATTAGCCCATCATTTTAGTTTGATTAACAATTTGATCGTGCTTCTATTAAACCAGTAGCTCATGGCCATTGACTATCCATCTTACCCTTCATTTACATTATCTTATTCTTAAAGTAAGTTGCTCATAAATTCATACTACATGTGCTCACTCTTTCATTTTGGGAAAAGCAAACCCTCTATTGATTTTACAAGAAGGCCTCTTTAATATTTAATATATATACCATGCATCCCAATTATATTGATGTCATTATTAGTGTTATATAGGGAATATCGTGGGTCGTGCCTTTAGTCATTATGAGTTTAAGCTACAAATCAAGATTTGGCAAACACACTAAATAATAAAATATCTCACTTTGGAATTATGTATTCAATAAGCCTCAAATTTATACATAAGCTAATGCAATTCATGGCATAAAATGTCTTATAATGGTTGGAATTAGATGCCTATAAAAATAAATTTCACACTTGAAGACATGCTATAAAATTTAGTTAAAAAGAAACTATTTAATTATCAAATTTGTAATTCATTGTCACTAAAACTTTAATAGCAAACATGGGAGGGGGGGAGGTGTGATTTCTTCTATATTCCACGTAAGAGATCTAATGTTTTAGTTGGAAGACTTTGGGGGAAGTTAGAAAAGCTTAGAGAGGTCCTTAAATGATATAATTGTTGGCTTTGATGATCCATTGAGATTCATAAGCTAAATAATTTCAACAACCTCAGGCATTGAATGACTTCGTTGAGGGAGCCACTGGTGCAAAGTAGAGTTATTATTAATGTTGCAACCACGCTGCAACCATATCTTCCTCTGAGCTCTCTCTAATCTTAGAGTCAAGAACCTTCCATACCTCATCCTTTGTATTAACCCTCCCTCAAACCCATTTCACAACATCGATATTATCATCAAGATCCATCTCAACAAAATTTCATCCTATTATCAGCTCCAATACTACTACTCCAAAGCTACACACATCAATCTTCTCATATTCTCCGATCACAACAAAAATAAAGTGAGTATTATTAAGCATATTCTTCGATCACAACAAAAATAAAGTGAGTATTATTGTAGAACAAATCTTCCACATTCCAAAAAAACTTGTTTTTTTATCATAAAGTAGTGATATCAAAAGAATGAGTTTCACATTGCTAAATCCAAATAATTTGGCAAAACCATTTAAAAGCATGAAGTTTTTATATTTTTATATTAGATAACTTTACAAGTTCACCACCATAAGATTGAACCTGGATCTTTTAGTTTGCAATACTTCACATCACTTCAATCACCAATTGAACTATTGTGAACACCAATAATATTATTTTATTTATATGAAAATGCATAAACCTTAATTTTTAACTACTATTATTAATTGTATAAATAAATACATGTTATATTTTAAATGGTGTAAATATAAGATTATCTACATATAAATTTAAATTTAATTTCCTTACATTATTATCAATAGTTGCAGAGATGTTTTAAGATTGGCAAATTTAAAATATCGTAATTTTACATTTCATTATGTGTTGTGTTATATGAGTAGTTTAAATGAAAATAGAATATGAAAACATAGGATTTTCATGGTGCAGTATCCAAAATCCAGGAATTTTTTTTGGGATTTTCATATTCAACCTTTATATTAAAAATGAATGGGTTTGATTATGATATCTATTACGAGAAGTGATGTCTCAAAAAGTCCCTACACAGAAGTCATGGACTGAGAATGTGCAGAGTCTCTCAATATCTTGGCAATGCCGAAGTCTGCAATCTCAGCAACGCCAAAATCCGAATACAAAAGTTATTCTTGCATTTGCTATCCTTGTGAAGAACCTGTGGCATAAGATCATGATGCAGGTACCCCAAACCCTGGGTTGTTCCCACAGCAATACCAAATTGAGCAGGCCAATCCAAAACAGTATGCAAAATATCTGCCAAACTACCATTTGGTACATATTGATATATGTGAATATTTTTTTCTTCACTAGAATGACAACAAAGCAACGACCTTGTCGCAAGGCAATGTAACTCTGTAAACCTTGCCAGAAGCCCCACTTCCCACCAAATTTGTTGCCATTCAGCTTTCAGACAATCTCAACCTCATTAAATTCGAGATGATAAAATGCTATGGTATTCCACTTTGGTTTTCTAGGTTCCTATCACATTCTTTTGTAGGATCTCTGTTCAATATTAATCCCACCATGAGTATGACCCCAGCAGCCATGAATGCAACAATGAAAACCCACATCCACACAACAGGACGGTTGCACAATGGCTTGTGTCTAAACACCTTTATCTCTCTGCTTTTTGTGTAGTAGTTTGAAGCACAGGGGCGGAATTGGTGCAGGAGCGGAAGGGGTGGAATATCATCTGCAAAAATGCCATCGCATCATCTAGGGTGATCATCTGGCCTCAAATCATTTGGTTTAGCCCGAACTTTGTATGCTTGAAAAAAATGTTTTAATTAATTTGGATGTCATTGGGCTTACATATTTGGAGTCATTTTGCATTTTTGAGCAATTAGCGTTTGCAGGGGTGAATTTTATATTTTATGAAGATTATTGTGGAGTTTTCTGATCTGGTACTTGCCTCTCTGTTGTTCTGCAGTGGTCTCATTTATAAAGCTTCAAATTTTTGAAGCTTTGTTGGGCTGAAATTTTGTTGTTTAGCCAGAAATTTGGAATTATTGAGAGAAATTTTTTGTATTAGGCGAAGTTTTTAAATATTGAAGCCGTTTTGTTGTCCTGAAGATATCGCATTTGTGTGGGCGAATTTTTTGTTTTCTTCGATGCCCATTTTGTTTGTCCGTCATTTTGTATGTCTAGAAAGTTCACTTTGTAGGGAAGAATTTTCAGTTTATTCCAGTTCTTAGCTTTTGCTATACTAAAAGCATGGGTTAGGGTTTCAAGATTGAGCCCGAGTAATACTGAAAAATACAGTGATCTAAAATCTATTGTGTTAGGTTTATTGTGTTTGGCCTTTACGTCGGTCACCTAATCTGTATTTTTTAGATTGGTAGGAAAAAAACCTGTAAATATATCTGTATTAAACCTTTGGGCTTGTAGCTCGTTGTGTATTCCCTAAAATGCTCAGGCATCAAGTGAGCAACAAGTGCGAAATGCCTGGCAACATGTTGAAAATGTTACAAAAGTCTATAGTCAAAGAAGTGAAATTTGGGAAATTTACAGGCATTCGCAAGCGTCCATGGGAAAGATTTACTACGGAGATCAGAGATCTGGTGAAAAAGACAAGAGTTTGGCTCTGTACATTTTATGCAACTGAAGAAGTGGATCATGCTTATGATGAAGCTGCTAGAGCTCTGAGAGGAGCCAAGGTGAAGACAAAATTTCAAATTCCGTTATTCCTTGCGATTATCAGAGTTACAAGCCATAGCGGTATCGTGGATTCTTCGAGCGGAAAGCATTCAATTTGAACAGCAGGGGAACAAGGTTGGTCGAAATTAACTCGTGAACCCATCTAAATAGAAGAAGACACATTTCCGTCAAACCTTTTCCACTCGTTAGGTCAAACCCATATGTCGGCTTTTAACTGGAAAAAATGACGAACCACATGTCAGATTTTAACTGGACAGAAGGATGAAAATGGAGCGCGGGGATTGGAGCGCGGGGATGGGTTTGGGTGAACAGTGTTTGCTCACCCCAATCCCGCAAAGAAAACACCTTCAGTATATAATTAGATACTGGATAAAAATTAGATTGTTGTTGTTAAGTTAAGAGTCTTTTTTTTCCTCCATATTTTGTTTATGTTTATTTCCTTAATTATTGATAACATGTAGTGACTTCCATTTGGAACTACGACAATTTTGGTGGATACATTGACCATGGAGTTGTCACTAAATTCCCTTATTTACTAACCACTATTAGAGTAGGGTTATTATTCAAGTTAGATGCAACTCCAACAGAGAAAAGCAATAGATAAAGCTATAAGTCCTTTAAAGAATTGACAATAACCAATTGCAAAGACGGTAAACAATGTAGGCACAAAGGAGAGATACTCATGTTTGAGAAATTGGTATCCAATGTAGGCACAAAGGAGAGATACTCATGTTTGAGAAATTGGTATCGAAGAAACAACAATCGAGGAAAGGTACATGTTAAAGTACAAGAAGAACTCAACAAATTTATGGAGATGCTAAACATGTAACGCGCAATGATGAGAGATCAACACCTCTCAGTGAGGAAATTGATAGCATACCAACCCCATATAGGTAATGGATACAACAAAATAGGGCATGGCAGAGGTTTTGCAAATAGATCTTTTAAATGTGGGTAGTATGGGAATTTGAGCATATGAATGTTTCAATTTACTTAGTTAAATTGTATAAGTTTAATTAGTAAATCATTTAAAATCATTTTCAAATAATTGCATTTCTAACTCAACTATAAGTAAAACTTCTTCAAATTTATCAATTTATTTTAAAATAAAAATATATTTGAATTTTTAAATATATAAATTTTCAATTAAGTAGTTGTTTTTTTTATTAAATTTCATCTTCATACATAACATTTTAACCAAATAAACTAAAAACTATATACACACCATAAGTTTAATTAGTAATTCATTTAAAATCATTTTCAAACTACATATCTAACTCAATTATAGCTAGAAACTTCCTTAAATTTATCAATTCATTTCAATATAAAAATTTAATTGAAGTTTTAAATATATAAATATTCAATATATTTCAAATAATTTTAATTTCACACATATCATTTCAACCACACATATATATATATATAAAATTCATGTATACAAATAAACAATTCAAAACCAACTTACATTTAATTGAAAGCCAACTAATATTCTTCAATCAATCATTGAAAATACCAAAATACTGCAACTTAAATGAATTATAAAAATATTTCATCAATACTTTAATTTATATAACTACCACAATAATATCAATATAAAAAATATCAAAATATCTTATCTCATATAACTGCAATAATGATATCAATTCCATTGCTGAAAATTATCAAAATAATCCACGTTCATAATTGTTTACATCTATTAAGCATATGATTTAATAAACGATCTAATGCAATGGAGATTCTTTAATCAATTATTAAAGACGCTAAGGCGCTGGCAACGGGCGGATGAGTTATAAAGTGCTATGAGTCTGAACGAAAATCAGTTCTGCATACAATTAATAGGCCTATAATTCAAGATTTTACTAACAATAATTGGAGTTAACTAGGGAGAGGTATAAGTGAAATGATATTCTCATAGTTTGTCCATCATGGAGGATTGGTGTTTTGTTAAAATATTTTATGATGAAAAGATTTAGAAATTTTATGAATAAAAATCTAGTCGCGTTAATGTGAGACAAACCAAATGTTAATTTCTAAATGTTTTTTATAATTTAATGTCTTTGAATCAAAAGTCAAAACTACTTCATACATAAATTAAGAATACTAATCATTTTATACTCACATTACTTATCCAAAAAATTATCCTCATGCTTAAACTCATTTCTCACGCCCGATAGAGTAATAAATAAAAATTATTCAAATAATTAAACCCATTTCTTAGGCTTTTTTTTTTTCAACATGAAAAATATTATGGTTTATATATTGTACCAATACAAGAAACTTTTTAGCCACACAAATTACATTTCATTCCATTTGCTGAAAAACATTTGCTTTACCCATTATTGAGACCTTTACATAAAGGTAAAAAACTTCCCATCAGAAAACTGTTTACATTGTTTTCATCCCAACCTGTAGGATACATAAAAGCTTTTGTCCAGAATAATAATTATGAAATCCAAAAAAGTCTTTTTAAGAAAAAAACAAAAATTACAGCACTGCAAAAACTATGAGGCATCTTCAGCGCAAATGAAGTTTATTTTCCCTGCCGCTCCGGGACCATTAGAGTTGAATAACTGATAATGCATTTCTCCAAAACTTCCCTCTGGTCCTTTCTTTGATAGGCGGTCAGCAACATTGTTCTTCTCCCTGTAGACATGACAAAAAGAGATGGAAGAAAAGGTTCTCTTTAAAGTATTTTTTCTTTCCAACCAATGTGATAACATACTCGGATTTAAAGTGGCTTTTTGGTTCATGTGGTCGATAAGGACTTTGGAATCCCCAATTATCCAAATATAACTGACAAGCAAACCATAAAAGCCCCCAGAGAGCCAAACATTCAGCCTTCATATTCGTTCCAGTCCCACCATTCCAATAGATTTTGTAATGACACGAAGGTGATATCATACGCTAGGCACCGCAACCACAAATGGATTGCTGTGAGGCCCCATAAAAAAACCAACTGGGTAATGAACCTCAAGTGGGCATAATCTTATGGATAAGTCACTAGGAGGCTTTTGACTGATTTTTTGGCTTTCACATGTACTGAAAATCTGAAAAGCAATCTTTAAAGGAGAACACGGCATACCCTCAAATAATTTCATGTTTCTGCTGCACCAAATGTACCAGTGAAACAGTATCGGAATCACCCTGAAATTCTTACCTCTTTATAGCCACCAATTGATGCAGTCCTTCGTCGATCTATATGCTGGCAGTTGAATGTGCAACTTTTCATAAAGGATTGCCAAAATATCAAGGGCAAAAGAACAATGATAGAAAAGATGTGAGTTATCCTCTGCTTCTGCACCACATAAAATGCAAAAACCCAACCCCTGCCACCCTCTTCTTTGCAGATTTTTCCAGGTTAAATTTTTATCTCTCCAAACTAACCATAAGAAAATGATCATTTTCACTTGTACTTTGACTCTCCAAATGACCTTAAACCAACTATCTGGTACCTAATTCAACTTATTGTTAATCAAAGCGGTGTAAATGCCTTTTGTTTTCAACCCTTCGTTTGTATTTATAACTCCCCATAAAAGTCTGTCACCCTCAAAGGATCTGCAGAGGCCCAAAGATTTGAGCGTTTTGGTGAACCTCATCCATTTATTTTCCCATCTCTTATCCAAACCCAATTCAGTGAAAATTTTCCATCTAGGGGCCTCATGTTCCCATCCGACGATGATTTGCTACATATAGAAGACACCCCTTTGATTTAGGAGATGAATTATATCCTTGTTTAAATTTTGTTGATTTTCATTTCCCGGCATATGTCTACAACCAACAAGGATTTTAAGACCATTCCCAAAATGCCATCTCAGGTTCTCCTTAATTAAAGGCCAAATTTTGCCAAAGCCTTTCCAGATATATGATCTGCTACTACCTTCTTTCCATCCCGATATGATTAGGTCCTCCAATGTCTCTTGTCCTAGATATTTATGCTTAACAATATCTTTCCAAATGCCTTTGCAGTGAAAGCACCGCCACAGTGATTTGATAGTCAGGGAATTCCCAAACACATTCAGATCTAAAATACCCCAGCCCCCTTTATCTTTTGGGATTGCAATACTTTCCCACCTCGTTAAGTGAATAGATCTTTTTTCTCTTCCCCCTCCCCAGATAAATCTAGCCATAATCTTTTTTATCTCATTCAGAGTTTTGTTCGGGATAATGTAAAGATGTGCCCAATACACAGTGATTTGTTGGAGTACGGCCTGCGTCAGGATCAATCTACCTCCTCTGGATAACCACTTGGCTAACCAAATATTTAGCTTTTTCTGATATTTGCTGATAAGCCATTTCCAATCCTCCGTAAAGTAATTCAGTACTTTCATCCTAAAACCCAAATATGCCATCCCATCTTTTAGTGGGGCCTTACTGAACTTGAACAAATCTGCTAAGTCACTATATTCACTTTCTTCACCAACTGCAAAAAATAAACATGATTTATCTTCACTGGTCATCATCCCTGTAGCTACACAAAAAAGTTGTAAGATGTCTTGAAGGGACACCCAGCTTTTCCTCACCAGCATACAAAAAATTAGAATATTATCTACGAATAAGTTGTGTGTTGCCTTCATCTATGGGTTAATATCAATTCCTCTAAAAAGGCCTTGTTCAACGACCCTTTTGATCTTTAAGCTC
The DNA here is from genome assembly GCA_034641835.2 of Pinus albicaulis. Classification (NCBI taxonomy): domain Eukaryota; kingdom Viridiplantae; phylum Streptophyta; class Pinopsida; order Pinales; family Pinaceae; genus Pinus; species Pinus albicaulis. Next base: position 552,644,565 of record CM076569.1, read on the forward strand.
AAGGAATCCATCACCAAAATTAATAATAGAGGAGAAAGGGCACATCCCTGTCGGAGCCCCTTGCTAGGATGGAAAAACTTTGTGACTAAACCATTAATAATAATGGCCATTGAAGTCTTGCTGATGCAACCCATAATCCATGCTACAGCCTCCTGGTCAAGGCCAATTTTGAAAAGAGCAAGTCTCATAAACACCCAATCAACTCTATCATAAGCCTTATTTAAATCAATCTTCATCACCACAGCTTCCATCTTTTTAGATTGGATTATATGTATAATTTCTTGTGTCACTGCTACAACATCGTGTATACTTCTATTTTTCAGAAAACCTGATTGTTCAGGCGAGATGAATTTTGACAAAATTCCTTTCAGTGTCTCCGCAATAACTTTTGAGATGATTTTATAAAGGGTGTTACATAATGAGATCGGTCTATAGTCATTGAAAGATAGCTTCCCTTTCTTTTTAGGAATTAAAGCTATGAAAGTTGAATTTATTGCCCCATGAATCCTCCCTTTCACTCGAGATTCCTCCACCATGTCAGTCAGATCAAAGATAAATTCATCATAGAAATGAAGAAAGAAGTCCGGGGTCCATCCATCTGGCCCCGGACTTTTGTCGGCAGCCGACAAAAGATTTCAAAACTACCTTTATCTCCTCAAGATATACCTTCCCGTCTAACCTTTGATTATCTTCAGCTTCAAACATTACAGGGAAATCCCAAATCATTTCCAGTTGTTCATTCGTGCCCTGTGCCTCCCTTCGCTTGTATAGGGTTCCAAAATAATCCACAGCGGTCGATTTTATATCAACATTCGAGCAAACTGATCTTCCCCCCTCCTCTATTTCCCATATCACATTTTCTCTCCTCCTACCCGATGTGAAATAATGGAAATACTTTGTGTTTTTATCACCTGTGTCCAACCAAGTTGCGTGGCTCTTGAGCCGCCACGACATCTCCTCGCTGATTAGAAATGATCGATACTCAGATTCCAAACTTTTTAATTTTTCCCAGAAATCGTCACTTTGTCTCCCTTCTGCCACCTCATTGTAAATCAATGCTCTCTCCATGTGAATACACCTGATCCGCTCCTTAACTTTCTGCTTTTTATCATTTTCCCACCTGCGCACCGCCGCCTTCATTCCCCTCAATAAGGGGGAAAGGTGATCCATGGCGAAAGTGCCCACACCCCTCTTGTGAAGTTTAATGAAATCCTTAATCATTATATTGAAATCCTCATGATCCAGCGAAACTCTATTGAATTTGAAAGGATAACCGACCTGCTTCTCCCCAAAATCCCAGACGAGGGTATTCGTTCTATGGTCTGATAAAGTAAGATCCTCGGCAAAAGTCGATATCCCTCGCATCATAGATCTGAGGCCAAAGCTAATCACGAAGCGGTCAATGCGCTTTCCAATGAAATCCCTCCCCTTCCTTCCATTGAGCCAAGTAGGGAAATTTACCATTAGCGAGGTGTCAATCAAGTCTGCGTCCAACAGAGGATCCCTGATCACATCTGCGAGGGGATCAACCCTACCTTTTTCTCCCCAGATTTCGTTCAAATGAAAAGTGCAGTTGAAATCGCCAGCGAATATGGAATTTCTTAACAATAAATAACCACAGTCCTCCAATCTTTTCCAAAAGGTTAACCTGTCAGCGTATGGAGCATAAATGTTCATGATGTGGATTCTCTGGCAGAAACAAAGCAGTATCCCGCCAAAGAAACCATATGCTTTTAGGGTAAACCACCGTGGATCCCAAAGGGCAGCACAACCACCCGAAAGTCCGATAACATCATACACAAAAATGTGCCACTCTGGTAGTGTGGATTGGAAAAAAATAGTGGATCGATCAGCATCCGTCATCGTTTCTTGCATTAGAATGAGAGAAGGCTTGGCTAAAAGAAAAAAAAAATTAACGACAAAAACTTTTCGTGTCCCCCTAACCCCCGAAAATTTAATGACACAACCTTCATAATGGAGACCCTGAAGTAGGGGTCAAAGCTTTAAGGACCCAGCGAATGGCAAGTGAAACAAGAACATCCTGGAAATTTTCGTCAGGTAAATCATCATTTAGACCTGACATAGACACCAATTTCTTCTTCCTCTTCTATGTACCCTTTCCCCGACGGACAGTGACATTCGACCTCGAGAAGGGACTGATAAGGATGGGAGGCGAGGAAAGACCACAATCCACGGCAAGAGGAACTAAACCCGAAACAGGGTTTGACAATAGCAGCTCGATGTCACTCCCGATTGAATTTTTAGGGGATAGATCATCACTGTGCAGAGAAGGCGGAGAAGGGAGAGAGGGTTGAACAGACTCGTGACAAGGCCCCGAGAACTCCACCCTTTCGACACAAGTGGGAGAAGGGGTCAATGAACATCCCTCCCGTCCAATAAAAGGCAAAACTAAGGTGTGTCGAGCCCCCACCGGTGAAACCCGCTTAGAAAAGACACCCAGGTCCCCCCCGAAAGGGGATTGAAAGACACAGGTAAGATTATCCCCCAGAGAGTCATGACAATAAATAGTTGGCTTTTTATTTCCAAAAATTTCAGGGAGGGAAGCCTCGAGTGAGACCTTCGTAGACGCGACGACACAGGATGGAATATCCCCATTAAAATCATGACATGAAACAAACGACACTACATTCCCAGAATTAACAGGCATGGAAGTACCGGGAGCAGCATCCTTAGACGGAAAGACATAGGAGGGAAAATCCCCAGAATAATCAGAACAAGAAACAGACTGCCCATCATTCCTAAGATTAACAGGTAGAGAAGGACCAGGAGAGACGTTCTTACTCGTGATAATCATGTCAACATCTTCGTTCCACATGCAACTGGTTCTCCACAGCATCACCATTCGCCTTCCCATGTTTACCTTTCGCAGCCTGACCACGGAAAACATTCGCGCGCCACTTGGAGCATTTCCTCATAAGATGCCCCGTCTCATGGCAAAGGTGGCATCTGAAAGGAACTTGCCAATAGTCAATTGGCTGTCTATGCACCACACCGTCCCACATCAAGTCAATGTTAGCCGGCAGACCCCCAGCAAACGACATCTCAACAAGAACCCATGCCACCCTTTTGTCAAAAACATCGTGACATTTTGGGTATAAAAATCGGCGCCTACCAACATTGTCACCGATGGCTTTGAGCACCCTAAAATTCCAAATATGCAAGGGGAGACCATACAACTTTGCCCATACCATATGGTTTACAGGTGCATTATTCCGCGAATGAAAGCTAGCATCCTATCGATGCAGGGCAAGAAAGCATCTACCGTCAACCCATGTCCTGCTTAGTACCACAACTGCATCTTCATCTTTCTGTAAGTGAAAACAAAACCAGCGCTCTTCTAATCTACTAACCATAGGTGTGTATCTTAGCAATTTCTTCCACACTTTGAGAAGCCAGTCTAGCATGTTAATGGAATTGAGATTCTCAAACTTCCATCTACCAACCACTGCTTGCTTAGACAACCCCGCCACTCGCTCCCACAGTATGTCGTTACCGAAACTCAGTAATCGACATTCCTCAGATGGCTTGAAAGGCTTCGCCCCAGCATTTTTCAAACGGGGCGAAACAGAGAGGATAAGTGACAAATAAAGTTTTCTGCAATTTTCTGGAAGCACATCTTCATGAGCCCAATGACCATGTTGAGAAGAACACGCAATGGGAACAGAGGGTCCACCTGTGCGAGGGTTGAAGTCTTCTTCTGCCACCTTGATTGCATGCAGAAAGGAAGCGACCGAAAGCGCTGCATCACAATCCCAGATAAAATTATTAAGATCCGCCATCCAAAAGATGTGATATGCGAATATGGCTCTGACCTATCAGACCAACCCCCAACGCCTTGTCGAAAGCATTACGAGAAGCGGCGAGAGAAACCCCCAGCACGGCAAACAAATGTTAAAAGGGAAAAGAATACTGGCAATCCCAATCATTAAATGCTTCCCATTAATGATCACCAACCCATCCAAACCAAAGATGATGGCCCATTAGTAACTCGCTACGAAAGATGTGCGAGCCAATGAGACCAACCCCCCATCAGCATTAAGAGCTAGGGCGTGGAGCGTGCCAAAATCAACGAGGTAAGCACAGCGACACTACACAACCCAACCTGATACGAAACCCAGATGACTAAACCTGCGTCCTTGTAATCCCAAGATCAACCACAATCATAAATAACATCTTCTTAATGCTCACCGACCCACCATCCCGAAAGAGAGAAAAATGAAGTGATGCGTTGAAAAACACTCCGCCTCAACAGGAAAAACCCAGGAATAGTGCCATAGAGTGATGGAGGTAATAACTTAGACGAGACCTCGAAGAGACGAACCACTCCGAAGTACCGCTGACGATGACAAAGTCCGCCCCCACAACGCCGCTTCTGTCAGAAAGAGCTCGGACGGAAAGATTTGAAAAAGATAACCGTCAGAAATCTCCGGCAAGAATAAACTCCCGGAAAGGCCGAAAGGCAATTTCCAGAACAGCTCTCAGCACCCACCGAAAAGGAGCAGAGAGGTCTACAAAAATACTGTGAGCCAACACCCTGCATAGAAACCTGACTTACGGGGATTGACGTTAATGCCAGAATGCTAATTTACCTAGCACAACAGCAGCAGGTGAGGCATCTGCCAACGTTCCACCACCTTTTGCATAACTTGACCTTCATACTTTCACACGGTCTGTTAATAATCCCTCTAGGGGCTTCTCTTAACATGCTAGCCCCGCAGAGAAAGCATGAAAAACTTAATGACTCTCGTAGCGCCCCTCACAAGCAGGAGCTTATCCCCAATTACCAAAAGACACCGGAAAAGCCCTCATCGGTGCTGTCTGGGGAAGTCGGCATTCTCATCCCCCAAAACAGAAAACAAAATACAGAAATAACTGGGCAAAAACAAAGGCCACAGCTACCACACCTCTGCACTACTGTAGCTCACTTACCAGCTTAAAGACACATTTATCTCCTTCCTCAAATGTTCTCAAGCCATTTTTCTCCTTCCTTGCATCCTCAGGTCCTCGAGCCATGTAGCTCACTTTAGCTGCGCCAGAAACATCTGTGCGCCGAATCACCAGATTTGGGAATTTTACAGAGCAGGTCTTCAATCTTTGGATGCGAGTTGCAGCGATAGCCCTTCTGAAAACTCAAAATCAAGCTACTGACACGATGATCAGAAGAAAACCTGCAAACAACGGAGCTCTAACCTGCGACCACAATCAATACGCAGTGCAAACATATTATATTTGCATTAGTTTTATTTACATGTGGAAATGTATGGAAAAAGCGATAAGTATGTAATATAATTAATGAAAAATGCTAAAGACTCGTTGGTCAAATAAGCATTAGCAGAAACCAAGTGCTGAAAGATATGGAACCTTACAATGAAAAAAGAGAACCAGAGAAATCCATTCTTAGTTCTTCGAACAAGATTCTTTAAGAAAAAAACGCTTGTCTCGATCACAACTGAAAAGAAAATGCCAGCCTCCATTTTCCGAGAAAATTCATGCCCAAAAAAATTAAAATTTTCTTGAAAAAACATAGAATTCTTAGACTTGTTTACAAGATGTAAACATTAAGTTTAGTTTTATTTAACACACCTTAAAAAAAATTAACCTTACCATTAACTAATCTCCACTTCTCCCCAGGACTTTCACTAATTACTATCTCTAGCTTAAGATTAGAATAATCTTAAGTAAAAAAGTAACTAATCTCCACTTCTGCCCCCTGACTTTCACTAAGTTCTATCGCTAAGTATCATTATTCTAATGATAACTCTTTGCCGCATTTCCTTCTAACAACAATCTCACCATCCCACTTCAAAAATGATGTGATTAATCCTTTTTTTGTCCAAAGAAAAGGATAAAACTTCATTGTATTTATGATTTGCCATCATAATGTGCCAACCTAGATTTTCAAAAGAGAAGAATAAAACTTTATTGTATTTTGTGATTTGTTATCATAATTGACTTTCATTTTAAAATTAAAATATCTATAATTAAATATTTGATGAAATACTATATTATTTAAATATATGAAATTAAATTCTTATCCGAGAGTCCTAAAAATCCTAATTACAGGTTTGGATTCCCCGAATTGTGTTTGAAAATTCCCTGAGATTCCAAACCGGCCAGCAATGTCACCGGTACGAGATAAAGAGCTACCGAACTCACCCAGCACCACATATCACTAGGCTGCTCACCCTGAAATTTTTACGTTCCGCATAACAATTTTTTAATTTTTAAATCTATTTTACAGGCTGCCCATTAAATTTTTAAAACCTCATCAGTGATCGTTTACAAAAAAATTAAACCGTGAATTTGACTCTTATAGATTTAAATTAACCATCATAGATTTTCGTAGCTGTTTCTAACTATGCAAGTTTATCCTAAATTTGACTGGTACATATTGAAGATCATAAATTTTCATAGCTCTTTGTAAATATGTAAGTTTAATGGAATTGATTCAAGATAAAGCAATCTTCTCTTCAGCTGAGCAAAAAATTATTTCAGATTATGATAAAAAAAAAATATTGTAATCAATTTATATTTTATTTTTTAACAATTTCTGTTTTCAGTAATTGTTTATCAATTGCCACCCAAATATTTTAAGCAAATCTCTTAAATACTAATGACAAAGCATTTCCGTTTATTATCAAAATTTCTATCGACTAATCTTGAACTATATTTAATTAATCACTTATTACTTCATTTTCAGAGGAGTTATTGGTTTACGCTGAGAGTTCTTAGTAGTGTAGTTTTAGAATTTTCAGAATTTTCTAAAATCAAAATTTGGGTAGATTTCCATCCAATATGAACCACCTTTATTTAATCACAATTATACTATGTAATCACAATTATGCTATGACAATTGGCATTTATACTATGTTAAATATTAAATGCTTAATACAAATTATAACAGCTGAAATATTAAATGCTATTGTGTATTCAAAAAAATTACAGACATAAAACTTAAAATAGCACACAAAGAAAATTAACAACTGTCATCAAATTGGACAGGAGAGGCCAAAAAGATTGGAGATCACACTCCTGAACCCATTTTGCTGATGTCTGGAACCGTAAAACTCTCTGCACAAAAGTGGCGGCCAGCTTTCAAATTCGCCATAACATCATGTAATTCTAAAAAAAATCTCACACTATAAATATTTGAATTTAATTTTTAATAGTAAAAATAAATTCAACACTATTAAATATCTTTAAGAAATATCTTGAAAATTAACTAAATTTACAAAAATAATTTCAACAAAATTTTATCAAAAACTTATTGGAATTTCCATAATTTTCCAATCAAATTTAAAAGCAATAAGCGAGTGCAGCGCCCTTTCCGCTTCATTGATAGTTTTCAGAAATAACTCAACCGTTCGAATATCGGCGGATTTAGGCGTTGATGCGCGACACAGATATGTCCACCACCGCCACTTCGATCTCCTGGCACTTCAGCGCGATCATGACCAACGTACCATGCCCCGAACCAGATCTTCACGATGGTAAAGAGATGCTCGGGAAAGGCCTTAGCGGCGCCGGATTTGAACGATAATCTTCTTCCCGGTCCCGTCCCGCTATAAATCTTCCACATTTTTGCCGGAGAAGCAAGAAACATCGAGGCCTGCCAGCCTTTGCACTGCTGCCGCTTCACTTTCACCTGCCAATAGTGGTTGCCACTAGTGATTACCTTGCAGGCGGCGAGTCTTCTAAAATGGGCGCGGCTTCTTCTTAACACAGCAACATCTCATCTTCCTACGGATATGATGGACAAAGAAAAGACTCTTTGCTGCCACTCTGATCAAAGAAAGTAAATTTAGATCTCCAGGGAAACTTTACAAATCAAGAAAACAAGAAAACAATTGACTACCAGTGCAGAGTCTGGAGTACCAGAAGAGATATACCTGTTGAGTTTCCCACAGAGGAATGACCAAGAGTGGACAGAGATTCATGATGTATGCCATGATGATACCACATATTCATGATGTATGCCATCATGATTCAACATAAATCATGCAAGTGTATAAAGACTTCTTAAGAAAAGGAACACATCATTGGTCCAAAATTCTCCATAGAGCAAACTTTTCATTTCCTCCATCAATTGAGAGTACCTTTTTCTCGAGTCTCTGGTGTCTTCTACAGACATTGTCTTCACCTCTATCATTTTATTGGATTCCCTAAGTTCTCTTAAATTTTCCATTATCACGGAACCGCAACCATAGATTTTTATTATTTGAAGTGTTTTCAAATCGAAATAACTCCTTGGAAATACCTTCAATGCTGAGCATTCTACTATGATGAACGTTTTAAGTACTGGCATTGCTCCTTCCTTTAGGATAGGCAACTCTTCTAATTCATGCAACCCAACAATTGAAAATATCTTCAATAAAGAAAATGCCTCCTCGTCACCGAATTCCTGAGGAAACTTCTTTAATTTAGAGCATTCAATTATTTCTAATCGCTCCAGATTGCTCAGCTTATGCAGATGTGAAAGTTCTTCCAACATATTACACTTGTATAATATAAGACTAGTCATACTCTGAAAGGCACAAAAGTTACTTTCCATTTTAACCAAGTCAGGGCACTCCATATACAATCTTCTCAACTTTGACATATTATTCATGTCACTAGGCAGAGATGTCATCTTTGTGAGCTCTAACATGAGGGTGTTCATTTCAATCATATTCCCTAATGTGCCTTCCCTAATAACGACCCCATTGTTTGTTAAATGGAACCTGGTGAGTTGTTTTAAGTTGGCCAGATTGCTAATTGTGGCCACTTTTTTCCATTTCTTGGGTTCACCTTTTTCCCATAGATTGGTGCAACCATACATTGTCAAACCCTGCAAGGAGGTGAGCCGTGAGATGCTGTAAGGTAGATACTGCAAATGACCACATTTGTCCATGGCTAGATGCCTTAAAGATTTTAAATTATGAAAGCCGGACGGTAATTCCGTGATGTTAGAGCGGCTAATATCAAGGATCTCCAGGTTTCCAAGATTTGTAAGAGAGGCAGGTAGTAAGTTGATGGGCATACCTGATAAGAAGAGGCATCTTAGCTGTTTCAAACACCCCACACTCTCTGGTAATGACTGCACTGACGTCCCACTCAAATCCAGAACCTTAAGAGAGACCATACTCCCAATAACCCCTTTTGGAATTTTTGTTAAACATTTGTTACCGTCCATTAACAATGAGCATAGTTCTGGAACTCTCATTGACTTAGGGAGCGAACACAGTTGGTTACTGCTCAAGAAAATACGAGAGCATCCAGAACATTCATCTTCATTCAAGGTGCTCAAACCGTGACCCACACGGCAAAAGAAAGTTTCTTGGGCCTCGGCAACACGGATTCCCAAATCACGCAGGAGGTTGTGTATCCTGAAGAAGACTACGAAACCCTCAATGCTTCTTACGATGGGTTCTATCAAACAACGATCTGCCAAAAGGTTTAGATAAACGCCTCCCACTGCGAATGGGCTGTAGCTAATTAGTTGATGGTGATCGTTTCTTGCCAGCAGCCCTTCTCCTACCCACAATGGAATCACATGGTTGGCATGAATAATTTGGTCTTCTCCGAATGCTGCAGCCATGTATAGAAAGCACAACTGCAAATGAATATTCTCCTTGCCGAGTGCATCGTAACTCAACCTTAGGCAAGCATCGAGGGTATCATCATTTGGCAGCCTCTGTGCGGCCCATTTCCACTCTTGTGGATCAGTATGCCCGGCCATTGCCCTCCCTACAACTTTTAGTGCCAGGGGAAGCCCGCCACACCTTCGACACACCAACTTGGCATTTTCGCCATTGATGTTTGGTGGTATGCTTCTATTATTATAAGGAAATGCATGATATGAAAACAACTGCCAACTCTCATCTTTGGACAAGTTCTCCATTGTTATCGTGTGCTTCTCTGCAACTCCCATTTTTAACAGTACACTGCGATACCTGGAACTCACTATAATTTTGGAGTTGGAGTGATTAGTTACTGCCCATAGTATGCCCATTCCCTCCAACAATCCCGCGGCGTCCTTTTCCCAGACGTCATCTACGAACAAGGCAAACCTGCTACTTTGCTGCAGTGACTCATTCAACCATATTTTTACACCATCTTCGTCCATATTTTTCCCCAAAGCTACATTTTTTTGCAAGGTTATTTGTGTACAAAGATCATCTCTAAGACTTTTAACAGTTCGACTTTGCGAAACAGAAACAGTTAGCCAAAGAGAAAAACCGTCGCTAAAGTGATTGCTCACCTTTTCGCTGTTGAAGAGTCGCTTGAGAAGTAGGCTTTTTCCAGATCCGCCCTTGCCAAGCACACCAATGCTCTTAGCTTCAACATCTTCTGTTACCCATTTTTCTATAATTGCAAAGGTTTTGTCTTGTCCCACTACAAAGGATTCATCGATCAACTTATTCCTTGCTGCGCCTTTTGGAGCATCATGAGCCCCTTGGCGGCCGGAAGTGCTTGCCAAAGCTTCGATACCTTGATTAATCTGCTTTTGTCCCTCAAGGATCCTCCTAGTTTGCTCCTGAGCTTGGACCATGTTAACCAAGGGAGATAATCTTACATATTTGTCTATATTTGCAATCAGAGTGTTGATCTTCTTGGTGGTTTTATATTGAGAAACAAGATCCCACCTTGGTATTGTACACTGATGCACAATTTCTGATGCTTCTCTGAGAAGTATCTGCAACTCTTTAAGCCATTTGTTGACAGCTGAAGCCTCATCTTTGTGCTGGTTCAATGCCAGCCGGCAATGCTGGATCTGATTGATAATAGGCTCAATTCTTATCAATTTATCTTTCAAAACGGCCAGCACTTTCCTGCAACGAAGGGCAATGTTAATGTGCCGAATTATTTGGTCTATTGTCATCTGTAAGCCCACACTAATAAGTCCGGGGACAAAACCAGGATCACCCATGATTTTTTCAATAAATTTTCTCCACAAATTATATGCAATCCCCGCTGTAATACAACAAAAACACTTCCCCAACTTAACTCATATATTTTCCAGGATCTCAAAAACACAGACGGTTAAGCAAATAGTCGCAATATATTGCCTCCTGCAAGTCCTTCGGGTGAAAGACTTTATGATGGTTTCGAATAAGTACTTGTTGTTCATGGCTTTAAAATTTAGGTAATTCATTTCCCGGGTCATATTGTTGTTAGTCAATTAGAAGTCGTAGGCGATGGCTTTAAAATTCGTGTAGTCTTAAAAAAAAAGCAAGTTTAGAATTGGAAAAGATTTTAAAAAGCAGGTTTAGAATTGGTAAAGATTTTGAAGATTCCAAACATTCCAACTATCTAATTTTTTAAATTTTATGCCTTGTTAGTCAATTAAAACAATTAAAAGTCGTAGGCGATGGTTTAGAATAAATATTGTAAGATTTTGAGTGCCGAAAGAATCGCATTACCATTGCATTGAATCTCCATCCACCGAGATGCACATATCCATATGTCAACGCTACCTCCGAGGGAATTTATCGAAAAAACGTGCGAGGGAATTTATCCAAATAAATAAATAGGTTATTAATATTACATAGGAACATCTCTCTGTCACGATCAGGTTAGGAACTTTTCTATGTCAGGGTAGGAAACTCAAATCTGAATCACCCCTCGAAATTCAAGGTTTTTTTTTTTCGCAATTCTGATATACGTTTTAATCATTTTGTTAGATTTTTTTCCTCAATTCTGATATTCGAATTAATATCAGAATTAATCATTTTAATCATTTTGGTAGAGAAAGGTTTATTTTTCTCAATTTTGATATTCGTTTTAATCATTTTGGTAAAAGAAATTTTTTCGCAAGACGATCAGGGTAGGAACCTCAAATTTGAATCCCCTCAAAATTCAAGGGTTTTTATTTCCAATATGATATTCATTTTAACTATTTTGGCAAAAGAATTTTTTTGATAAAGTTTATCTAGATGGTAAAGACTATATATCTCAATTGTGGGAGATTATGAATTAAACAAGTAAATTATTCAACAATAAGTATATACAATCTCTGCACATTAAGTATCCAATAACAAACTAGATAACTCTTACCTTAACGGTCTGTATTTGACCAGCAAATTAAAAGTACCAAGAATTTATCTTCAAATTCCATTCCTAGTCCAGATTATGGACACATCCGATCAAATTGGAATGACACTGAGAAGATTAACATTGCCCTTGGGCAAGAATGACAGGCATAAATCGAGAAATAGATCAAATTTTTCTATTTTATAAGTTATTTCTAACCTAGTTCTAACCTAGTGAACGTTAAAAATACTTTTTTTTCTTTGTCAAGTGAGTTACATTACGCGTCTTGCTAATTGGTGGTAGCCTCCAGGGTTGGAATTTAAAAATTTGGACTACTCAGGTTCATGTTTATGTTTAGACAATTCTCTTGAAAATTGTTACCGATTTTGACAGGTTTTTAGTTATAGAGAGACAATTTTTTTTTTCCAACATGTAAAATGTCTAATTTATATTAATGTACCAGTACAAAATTCAAAACTTCCAGATATAATTCATACATTTTCAAAAAAAACCATCATATACAAAAATTGTTTCTTATGAATAAAAAATAGTACATTCTGATATTTCTGAACGGTTCTGCCCTTTTTCTTTTCACCCTTTTCTTTCATTGTCAATCAGCCCTTCTTTTCTGCATAAAAACAGTCGATCCTTTTTCAACCAATATTCCGGATTGGACTTTTGGTTATCTGATTATAATATATATAAATGTAAATTTAGATTATTCATTATATCCAAGTTTATTCTCTTTCTTTCCATCTTACCTATTAGATAAAAATAATATCATAATCAAAATTTAAAGTATTGAATCAATCATTTTTTTTAATTTAGTGTATAATATTTAATTTTTTCCAATAATTAACCGATTCTTACATTTTACAATAACTTCCTTCCCTTTATTGAAGATGCTCCAAATTCAACAACACCACCTCGATCATGGACCTGACCTGTTCTTAGGCCAACCTACTTTAAGGTTAGCCTGTCCGATTAAATAGGAAACTTGTCTGCTATCTGCTATATTACATTTGTTAATTATTTTTGACAACACTGTCCAACCATTTTTTCGAGTAAATTGTAATGTTTCCAAGGTCTTGCACACTTACCAATGTGTGATACATTTGTTGGTTGTTTTGGCACCAATTTTCCCAGATGCTTCCGTGGCCTCGCAGGCTTTTCAAAGTACGAGACAAACGGTTATGCAATACCAAAAATGTCGGGAGGCTTTATTGTTGAGACTTTTCAAAATATTTTTTCGCAATGTGGATTGACATTTATTTATTTTAATTTTAAAGTTATAGATTTATAGAAATATATATATTATATTTTATTTAGTTTTGAATGTGTGATTTTTTAGAAAGAAATACATGCTTTTAACTATGAGGTTCCTTCAAGTTATATATGTCACTAATATGTCATTACCTTGTGAGACTTAGAAAGATATGAAGTAGGGTCTATCTATTATTTTTCAAGATGAAATCTGACTTTTAACCATTAGTATATAAATAAACAAGTCTAACATAAAGGTTTTATGTTTTGGTTATTGTTGAGGTGTATTTTTTTTAATCACATTTAGCCATGGTAAGTGTGAAAATAAAGAAGGTTGAAGAGACCATCACTGAGATTTGTTTTTGGTTATTTTTGAGGTGTATATATTATCACTTTTAACAATGGTAAGTTTGAAAACATGAAAATAAAATAAAGAAGTTTGAGGAGATCATGAATGCATTTTAATTGTTTGAAATAATGAATAAATTATATGTTAATAATGTTTTTTTTAAGGGTGTTAATATACAATGGGTTGGGTTTCTAATAAATATACATATGTAATTATTAATAAACAAATTTTTAATTTTAATTAAGTGACTATGTTATAGAGTTTATTCTCAATTAACTAGCCATATACACTTGAAGAATCAATGTATGCGTAACAAATCTTAGTGAAGAAGCCTTTCACAAGTGGAGAACTTAAGCATGAGTAGCCATGTACATGAGTGGAGTGATGACCAAGTGGTGCATGTAGAGCTTGATTTTATTTGATTAATTAAACTGCAACTAATGCACAACTCAAGGAGAAGTACACACTTGTGTTGAAGGAGAATATTCTCACCGAACTAAGAGCATCTAGGACCAAGTGCACTATGAACTAAGTAAATATGTATGGACATTAATACTCTACTTGAAGCACAATTAAGGTGTCTAGTAAATGGGTTCTAACAATATGTAGCCATATTAGGTACCCATGTACAAAAAAAACTATGAAAACATATGAAATATGAGGTTTGTTTCTATATGAGGTTCGTTCTACTTGTATTTATCATTTGCCTTGTTGTTTTCATACACTATAAGCACACGGGCCTTGCAATTCTTGAATGCATCCAATTTTTATGAGCTTATCTTACTTTTGTAGGAGTGATTCAATGAATGCATTCATACGAGGCATTTTCCAAGCTACTCTGATTGGTAGCTTTGAATTATGAAAGAAAGAAACAAACACCTAGTACTTAGGAGTAGCTTTGAGAGAACATAGATGATTACATGCTTCTCTGTTTTGTCTATTCCACATGCCTTGATTTGTAGAAGCAAATATTTGAACTTTGTGAAGAATTATTGCAGGGTATCAAAACTACTTGGGCTCAAAGAGTTGAGTTCATTCTCCAATTGGTATCCTTGTAGTTCATCATGTTTCCTCAACATACTCTTTAATGCGGTCCATACTTTATTTGGTGTGGAAGTATATTTTGCATGGAAGAATAGATCCAGAGATATTGAAAAGTGTAACAACTTGAATGCTTCGTCTATCTTATTAAAATAGTTAATTGTAGAATTATGATTTAGTTCGGTTCCCATAGTAATTTATAGATTCCTTTGCTTTTAAGTAGAAGGAGAATTTTTTGTTTCCATTGAAAATAATTTAATGGTGAGGATCACTAATGAGGGCTTATACATTCTCTACGACTGCTATAGTACTTCGTCACATGCGAACAAAGAAATGGATTCTTCTTACAATATTTTCTTGTGCTCTACTACCTTGTAAAATCCTTAGACAACTTGTACACAAAATCTAATTGTAAAGAAGAAACAACAATTGCAAGCTTGAAACCAAAGAGAATGAATGGATTCACATTAATGTTTCAAAGAATGAATAAATTACATGTAAATAATATTCTCCGTGAGAGTTAATGCACACTAAGTTGGGCTTCTAGTACATGTACATAAGTAATCAGAAATAAACAATCCCTTAGTCTCAGCTAATTGGCCCAACAATGGAGTTAGTCCTTAATTAACTAGTCATTCACAAGTGAAGAACTCCCGCATGCATAACAAGCCTTAGTTAACTAGTCATGCAGAAGTGAAGAACTTATGCATGCATAACAAGCCTTAATTAATTAGTCATACATAAGTGTTGAACTCATGAATGTATAGCCACGCACATGAGTAGAGTGATGCACTAGTGCAAATAGATTCCACTTGAGTAAGGAAAGTGCAACTAATGCATAACTCAAGGAGAAGTTGGAACTTGTCTACCACGAGAATATTCTCACCCAAGGAAAAATATATTGGACTAAGTACACTATGGACTATAGGAGCAAAATATGAAGTAGGTAAATATGCTTGTAAACTAAGAAGCCTTTGAACAATTAATTAGAATTAATAAATAGGTTATTTACAAAGCCTCATAAATGTGCAAAAGTTGCAAGCTTATCTCTAAAATACTATCACTTCTTATAAAGTGTTTTTTTATAAAAGCTTGTATTTCAAAATTTCGGATAACTTTTCTTTTAAACAATGGGAAAATCTATCATAACATAGTGGTCCAATTAGTAGTGGGGACAACCATCACTAGATGCTATCCCATAACTTAGTGGACCAATTAGTAGTGGGGACAACCTTCACTAGATGCTATCCAAAAATGTAGGTTGACTCTTCATCAATATTCAAGGAAAACCACCCGACTTTAATTAGCTAATGTTCTAGAAGAGGGTAAAATTCCACTCTTGTCAAATGCCTTTAGGTCTTCAACCGTTAACATGATGTCTAATAAAGACAAGCTCTTAACAAAGTAGAAACAATTTTAAGTCATACTCCTCCATTGTTAGGATAAAGTTTTTATTTAATAAAAATATAAATATTATAATGTTTGGGTTGCTTTAGTGGTTATAACTCAATTTTTTTCTTTCTTTTTCAAGTTATAGCCTCAATGTTAGATAAAAGGACTGACACCAATATTAGATGAGAGAATGATTTTCCCATCTACAATATGTGTCATGATATAACTCAAACTCTTTCTTTCTTTTTCAAGCTATAGCCCCAATGTTAGATGAAAGGACTAACCCCAATATTAGACGAGAGAATGATTTTCCCATCTACAGTATGTGTGAGGATAGTATTAGGTTTGAGAAAATTTGGATGCCCTATAAGACATTTTTTTTGTCCCTCACCAGTAGTCACCCTCAAACCCCTCTCATAAGATTTGAACAAAGTTAGAGTTATTGCCCAAACTTAATTTAATTATATATATTTTTATTAAATTAAAATTTTTAAAATTATGTTTTTAAATATAAAAATATATTCAACACTTTTTAATTTTTTATTGTATCTAAATATATATAATATTAAAAATTAATATTTGACAACGGGGAATAAAATAGATGGTGACAGGGTCTTGTGTCAAGGGAATCCATAGTGGAAAGGTCATTGGTTTGAAATCTCATCACAAAAAGTTCAGTCATGCTAACGGCTGGTGTGGCCTAGGCCTAGTGCCATCCCCGATGACAACATGGCTCTGAGTGGAGCTTCTCTAATTCATAATGTTTATAAATTTTTTTATTTATTTTTAACTTGTTTGGAACCATTTAGTGTGGTTTTTCATCATCTTAGTCTTCATGATGAGCCACACTAGGTGGTTCAAAGCACTAAGAGAAAAATACTTATGTAGTTTATATAAATTTTTTTTTATAAAACTTAAATACTCTTAAATCAAGATTACTCAAACCACAAATTAAAAGTGCTACTCATTTCAAAACTCATATTATCTAACAAAAATATATATATTAAAATCCATTTAATATTCCAACCATCATTATTATAAATGTTAAATAATGATATAGCTCATAACTCGATTGAATTATACTTATGGTTTTTGAAATTCAATAGGTTCTACTGCCTTAGCATTCACTACGGGGCAATATAAAGGTAGCATCCAAACCAATAATAGAAGAATCATTGATTGGGATTCTAAGGCAAAGAAGGTTACTTTGGAGCTCCTTTGTTCGATTACTAAGTGGGATTAGGTGGATGGACCACGAGCTCCCCATGTTCAGCCGACACTAATTCAAATGATTTTATTTATTCTTGAATTAATAAGGGCGGGGAAAGTCTTTAAATGGGAGTCAAGCATCTCTATACCAACCATCAATCCCAGTTGTACCAACCAGAAATAAAAGCCAACCCAGCCGTACCTACTAGAAAGAAAATCCAACCCAAGAGAAGGTGAAATGAATTCCTAACTATGGCAGTAAAACAAATAGGACAAGACCAGCATATCCATAAGAAAGCATTCTAACTCCAGTTAACAATGTTTCTCCTATCTTTACTATTTTACTATTGTTGAATAAACAACAAGATATAAAGACACATTTACTAGTATTGGATAAATAGGAGAAACAAAGTATGGATATGAAGCTTTGACAAAGGGCGTTGTTAGTTTTATTTTAGCTTATTTCCATCAGACTGTAAGAGATGCAAGTGTACCTAAAACTGGTTAAGATGTTTTTTGAATTGGTGTTACCTTTCAAATAAAATAGAATTGTTGAAGATGAAATAGAAGCAAGTGGAACGGATTGCCTTCAGCTATTATTATTATTATTATTCAAGACTAACTTCCTTTATCATCTAATTAATATCTCTTTATTTGTAGTATGATCATGCATTCTTGTTTTTCTGACCTGGCTGGGTGGTAATGCAACAAATTCCTTGTACTTTTTGGCTTGGCTAGGTGGTGACACGATGAAAATGATCAAAATGATTTTAACGCTGCTAAGGATTATAACATATCAATAGCCCAATAGCCATAGCATGCAGCATGCCTAATATATCAATAGCCATAGCCATAACTAGCAGCAAAGCCCGTTCAGTCAGTGGTTGAACTAGTCCCAACTTTCGAATCATCTCCTAGGTCTGCTCGAGACTCCTCTTTTGACAAGAATCCTTCTCTGTGAACGAGGTCTATATGAAATATCTAATTACCAGGTTCCTGCTCTACAGTGTGTGGCCTAAGTTGTGGGATTTGTTGTTTTAACTCTCTTCAGGCCATGTGTTTTCGGTTGGTAAGATCCTTCCTACAGTGGATTGAGAGAGCGATCTCTCGCAACCTTCCACCCTAGACCTCTACCAATATGGAACCTCGGTACTGTTCTCACATGTAGACTAGTCTTATACTGCACCATTCTAATCCTTACTTTCAACCGTGGAGAAACTGTCCTTTAACCTCTGCTTTACCAAGCTTTACAACTTTATTACTGAGGTCATTAGACATATTAATCAGGTTGCTATGATGCATTATTACAATACCTTACCTCCTCCCTACCATAACCGGTTATAGGAGAAGAGTGTTTATAACTTAGCTTTAGCCTTGTAGACCTGCCTTGAGTTCGAAGAACAATCCTTGAGGACAAGGATGCCTCTTGATGATCCCGAAAAAAAAATTTGAATTTTTTGTTGTCTTACAATTATTCCATGACACGAACAATGGGATGATTTATTTCAAAAGGAGGTTGGTAACCCAATATGTCCCAGAAACATCTACTCAAGCCCCTCTTCAGCCTCAACCCCAGAACTTGAAGCCTAAGGCCATTCTTTCTTAGTCATGGTGCACTTTTTGTGAATATGCTCATGATATGGACACTTGCGTAGGTTTTCAAACTGCAAAAGAACATATACATGGTAAAAGACTTGCTAAAATTGTTGCATCCTTGGATTGGGCTGAAGAGGAATAAGTCATGGTTGTGACCACCAGAGGTCAAGCTTATAATAGCATAAACAAAATAAAATCAGCATAGAACAAAACTAACCGTACTGCAAATATTAACAGAACTTTTAAAAACACTTTCAAAATGCATAATTATGTTGTTTATACGCTTGGACAACAATTTCCTAATGTTTTTCAAAGCCAGAAAAAATCCCCTGCATCATCCTCCTTATGCTTAGACCTTCCTATGATAACTGTAAGACTGTAAGGTCTCTCACTAATTGAAAAAAATCACATAGAACAAATACAATCCCATGTGTTTGCGAGACTATTCCAAAAGGTGTCGCATACATACACATGTCAAGCTTGAAAGGCATTGTGAAAAAGTTTACAATACAAGCATTTTGAATCAAACATGAATACATTAACAATTAACGGTTAGCAATATAATGCTAGCATTAGTTCGGCGAGGAAGAACATAAACTAAATATGTGGGTAAATCCTTAAGTCTTAAGGGATATTTGAAGAAGAATATAGACGGATGCCTCGGGAAGAGGCCAATAAGACTATAATTTTTATATTGATACTATTGGTTAAAAAAGCAGCATCAAATTTTCTATTGATTCTGTTGGTTAAAAAAACGGTTGTAACTATATAATATCTTCGCAAAAATAATCTTTGAAAAAACTTTATAAAAATGTTTACGAACTAATGTAGAGTGAAAAAAACAATTACTAATAGTCCTGCCGTGACGACATGGACTAATAAGTTTGAGGAGACCATATTACATATTTTATAATTTTTAACTATTAAATTTGAAAATATAAAGAAATTTGAAGAGATAAGAAATGAATTTGAATTGTTTGAAAAAATAAATGAATTATATAAATATTTTTTATAAGAGACAATGCATATTAGGTTAGAATTTTAGTAAATACAAATAAGTAATTATTAATAATTTTTTTTTTTTTCAATTAATTAATTATGTAATGGAATTAGTTTTCAATTAGATAGCCATGTACCATTAAAGAATTATTTCTTGCATAACAAGCCTCAGTTAAGTACCTATGCACAAGTGAAGAAATTATGCATGCATAGCCATGCACATGAGTGGAGTGATGATCTAGCGGTGCATGTAGAACTTGATTTACTTGAGAAATTACATTGCAACTAATGCATAGCTAAGGATAAGTGCACAATTGTGTAGAAGGAGAGTATCCACTTGATTAATTAAAGTGCAATTAAACCCAGTGAAACACCACTCATATAAGACCCGCGGGTCTTCGCGGGTTCTATAGCGAGCCGGGTCACTTGCATGGAACTCGCGCTCTCTACCCTTACCTGCTCAAACTCATATTAAACTTGCCTTCCCGCATAAGACCCACGGGTTTCTCATAGGACCCATATCAAACCCCTATAAGATCCGTCCCACAACAAAAGGAAAAATGCTATGGATTTTTCTCAATTTTTTTTAATTTTTCTATTTTCTTTGGAAATGAGGTTGAGGAAAAGGGAATTTGGAGGGAACACAATTCTTTATAAGAACCTCTCTCCCTTTCAGAGGCATAGGCACGGAAATTGGTAAGTTTTTTTTCAATGCTTATGATCATGGAATGTTGGTAAATGTTGACACCATCATCTACTCCTAGCTTTTGGAGCAGGGATATGGTCTTAGGCGATGCAGAATTGGACATTTTGAAAGCTACAAATGTTTAAACAGTTGTATAGTCCTCTATTTTCTTGGGATTAGCAGCACTGGCGGAGTCACAACATTGGCACAGTAGCATCACACTATAACAGCAAGGTAGAGTCACAACATTGATGGAGTAGCAGCACTGGCGCAGTAGCAACACACTGTCCAATTTTCTTTAGCTAATTTATAAGTAGATTTCTTTGTTTGGTATTAGCATAATTTATGTAATTTTTTCATATATGGCAGACAGCTTAGGCAAGGAAAGTGGTAAGATTTTTTTCAATGCTCATGATCATGGAATGTTGGTAAATGCAGGGACCATCATCTACTCCTAGCTTTTGGAGCAAGGATATGGTTTCAGGCAATGCAGAACTAGACATTTTGAAAGCAACAGATATTTATACAGTTGTATAGTCCTTTGTTTTCTTGGAAGTAGCAGCACTGGCGAAGTCACAACACTGGTGGAGTAACAACACATTTTAACAGCAAGGCAGAGTCACAACACTGGCAGAGTAGCAACACTGGCGGAGTAGAAACTCACTGTCCATTTTTCTTAAGTTAATTTCTAAGGAGATTTTGTTGTTTTGTATTAGCATAATTGATGTAATGCTTTCATATATGGTAGACAACTTAGGCAAGGAAAGTGGTAAGGTTTTTTTCAATACTCATGATCATGGAATGCTGGTAAATGTAGGGAAAATAATCTGCTCCTAGATTTTGGAGCTGCGATATGGTTTCAGGCAATGCAGAACTAGACATTTTGAAAGCAGTAGATGTTTAGACAGTTTTATAGTGCTATATTTTCTTGTGAGTAGCAGCATTGGCAAAGTCACAACACTGGCAGTGTAGCAACACGCTGTAACAACAGGGCGGAGTCACAACATTGGCGAAGTAGCAACACACTGTCTAGGTTTCTTAAGCTAATTTCTAAGGAGATTTTGTTGTTTTGTTTACAACTCATTGGTGGATAGATTGTGGCTCTGAGGCACTGCAATTACAAGAATTTTCCATCATAGTTCTAAGTCAACCCTGTAGTGCTTCATCTTGTGAGCACAATTGGTCATTGTTTGAGCACATCCATAGCAAAAAGAGAAACATGTTGGAGCATGAGAGGTTGGAGAAGTTGGTTTTCATCTACTACAACCTTTGAATGCTCACAAAACAAGTGCAACCAAAGGATACCGATCCAATTTTATTAGATACTATTTATTTAGAGTCTGATTGGGTTGTGGAGGTGGAGCCCGCTGATTCGAGTTGGCTTGATGAAGAGACTGAGGATCTCTCTAGTTTGACATCTCAAATGGAGACTCCCAATACACCTGCATCACAGTTGATTCATCCTTCCGATGCTACCATGAGCTCCACGAGGGCTTATTATAGGCGTGGTCATCCATGAGTGATGAGACTCAATAATGTTATGAGACAATCATTTATCATTTATGACATATTTGTTTGAATTTTGAACTTGCTGACATTTTTTATTTTAATTATGAAATCATGATTCCTTTTCTTATTCAGTATCTAAATGTTTTTCTTACAAAAATTGAATATGTTATATTGTACTTTTATAGATATGAGATGATGTTATGTAATATGAATTATTGCATATGTTGTGGTTTTTATAACTTATAAGGACTAGAATTATCATTAGTTTCTTTTTTCTGCTTAAAATTTACCATATTTTAAGTTTCTTTTTGCATTTTGACAAGTCTTATACGAGTTTTATACAGGTCGTTCATGAGTCTTATACGAGTCGAGGAGTCAATGGTCGGACGAGTCTTATACGAGTATGAGTCGTGAAACATTGATTAAGCCATAGCTCAAGGAGAAGTGCATACTTTTGTACATGGAGAGTATTCACATCCAAGGAAGAACAACTAGGACCAAGTGCACTATGAACTAAGCAAAAATGCATGTATACTAATACTCGACTTGAAGCACAACTAAGACGTGTATAATAAATGGGTCTTAACAATATGTAACCATATTAGGCACCCATGTATAAAACAACCATGAATATAAATAAAAGATGAGGTTTGTTCCTATATGATGTTCCTTCTACTTGTATTTATCAATTGTCTTGTTTCTTTCATGCAATGCAATTACATGGGCCTTGCAATTATTAAGAGCACCCAATTTTACGAGGTTATCTTGCTTCTATAGGAGTGATTCAATGAATGCATCCGTTGGAGGCATTTTCCACCATATTCTTGTTGTTACATTGAAGATTTAAAGGAGGAAATGAACATCAAGTACTTAGGACTAGCTTCAAGAGAATATAGAGGTTTAGTTTCTTCTCTTTCTTCTCTATTCCACATGCCTTGATTTGTAGAAGCAAAGACTTTAACTTTTTTAAAAGGTCTTATAGGGTATCAAAACTACTTGGGCTCAATGAGTTGAGTTCATTCTCCAACTAGTGTCATTGTATTTCATCATGTTTCCTAAAAAACCCTTTAATGTGGTCCATACTTCATTTGACATGGAAACATATTCTACATTGAAGAATAAATCGAGAGATATTGACAAGAATAGCAACCTTAATGCTCCATCCATCTTATTAAAACAATTTTCTTTCTTAACTATGGAATTTGAATCTAGTTTGGTTCCCATAGTAATCTATAGAATTCTTTGCTTCTAAGTAGAGAGGAATTTTTGGTTTCCATTCAAAATAGTTGAATGTTTTGAGGATTACTAACAGGGGCCTGTCCATTCTCTATGAGTGCTACAATTCTTTATATCATGCAAAGAAAAATATGGGAGTCTTCTTACATGCTCCTTATGTGCTCTAATACCTTGTAAAATACTTGGATAATTGCACATGACAACTAATTGCAAAGAAGAAATAACAATTGTAAGATTGAGGCCAAAGAGAATGAATGAATTTAGAATGTCTCAAAAAATGAATGAATCACATATAAATAATATTCTCCATGAGAGCTAATCAACACTAGTAGGACTTATAGTACATGTACATCAATAATAATTGATAAACAATCTCTTAGTCTTATGCACAAGTGAAGAACTTATGCATTCATAACAATTCTTAGTTAACTAGTCATGCATAAGTGAAGAACTCATGCATACATAGCCATTGCACTTGCATGCATACCCATGCGCATGGGTGTAGGCATGCATGCAAAACTAGACTCCACTTGAGTAACTAAAGTGTAACTAATGCAAACTCAAAAAGAAGTTTGCACTTGTCTAGCAAGATAGTAGGCATGCACATGGGTGGAAAAAAACTAGACTCTACTTGAGTAATTAAAGTGTAACTAATGTTAATTCAAAGAGAATTTTGCACTTGTCTACGAGGAGAACCTTCTCACTGAAAGAAAATATATTAGACCAAATACACTATGAACTATAGGGCTCAAGAAAATATGAACTAAATAAATACACATATACATTAATCCGTCCCTAAAGACGTCTTTAAACGATGACTTAGAATTAATAGATAAATTATATCCAAAGACTCACAAATATACAAAATTACAAGCTTATTAACAAAATACTATGAATTCTTATCAAACCTGTAATTTTCAAAATTTGACATAAGTTTTCTTTTAAATAATAAGAAATCCAAAGAGTGGTGAAACTACTAGTGGATGCAACATCTCAAGATGCTATTTGAAAATAGAAGCTGATTCTTCATCAATATTCAAAAAATCCCATCCGTGGTAAGAGGAGTACAATCTCTTAACCTGGAATAATACGAAAATTTCCTCTCCTTCCCCGAAACCTTTGTTCTGACTAATAAAAAAAAAAATGATGAATCGTTGATTATTAGTAATTTCACGGACTGGCAGAGTCTAACGAGGGGATTTTTTATTACGTTGGGGCAAATTTTCCTATCTAAAAAAGTCTGCCTTTCCTTTATCCCTGCCCTTATTATTAGAAAATAAATCTTGGCAACGAAGAAGACGCGCAGGAAGCAATCAACTATGTCTTTTATGACACGTTAAGTGAAAGTTCGAGAAGTGAGATATTTTTACGCTGAAAGTCGTTTTGCTACTCGAAGTTTTTAATGCCTACTCAAAAGGAACGTCTTTCTTTTCTTAGTGAGGAATATTCTCTATTGTTTGTTATCTTTATGGACAAAGATTTAATGAAATAAATTACTTTCACCTCGAATTATTTCAATCGGTCCACAGGAATAATGTGAAAATGCAATATCTATGTCATAAATTTAAATTTAAATAAATCGATGGATGTAAATGATTGTACCAAAAGAGGTGTTTGATGGTACAAGAACAAGTGTTCTATAAGGATGCTTCTCTCATTGTAGGTGTGGGTAAAGGGAATTTTTTTAGCATGGAGGATGTGTTCTTTAAAGAAAAATTAAGTATTGTAATGTTTCTATTAAATTTTATTGTATATGAGGGTATGGAACTAGCATTTCATTAAGAGCGCCAAATTTTATATGTATGTATTTCTCACTCAAACAACATTTAGATTTTGCATGTTGAGCTTTTTATTATTATTTTCCTTTAATGTTTAAAGGTTGGTATCATTATGAGATTCCAATATAAGAAATGATTTAGTTGATATGCAGGTATTTGTTGTAACATGTTTTTTTTTTTTTTTTTTGTGCTTATAGAGATCATCTAGAACCTCTTTGTTGATGTATTTTTTGTTCAAAATAAATTTCAATCAGTATTATTTTGGTTGTATGCACTATGTTATATATACAATAAACTTGGCTTATTTTTTGTATAATGTTTTGGATTCAAATAGATGCATATGAATATTTATGTATTTTTTTCAAAATTTGAATATTTATCAAATAACCAAATTTTAGAATGATGAAAGATAATTTAGATCAATGCAAACAATATTTTACTATTTCTATTTGTATAATGCTTTGGATTCATATGGATGTATATGAAGATTTATGTATTTTTTTCAAAATTTAAATATTTATCTACTAATCAAATTTTAAACTGATGAAAGATAACTTAAATCGATGTAAACAATATTTTACTATTTCTATTTCATTGGATCATTTATCCATTTTCTAATATACAAATCAATGTATTTTATTTTATTATTGAATTCAAATTTGATAAGTGTGTCAATCAAGTTTATCTTAAGTGATTTGAAGAAATAATTGGGATTCTATCCACTTGAATTATTTTTGGATTCTTTTTCAAGACGTGACATATTTACACCGAAAGGCGTTCTCTTTGTTGGCTTGGGGTGAGCAAACACTGTTCACTTCAGCCAATGAGAAGCCTTTCTTATCGCCCTTCTAGCCAGTAAAATTTAGACGTGTGCACCTCCTCCAACCAATTAAAATCTTCCATTTGGGCTTGTTACCAGTTGTTAGTTTGAAAAATACGTTTCAAAATATTAAATGTTTGAAAATATTCAATTCAATTCGTATAGCTTCAAACGAAGTAATTTCTGCCTGGAAGAGGCAGCTCTAGTTAGTATACCAACTGAGACTCTAGCTGTGTACAGGCAAGAAGCGAGAATGCGAGAGCTTTTTTAGGGTTTACATGTGACCGTGCGGGTTTTTTGTTGTTTTGGGTACTTAAGTGGTTTTCTTCTGGTTAGGATAAGATGCTGACCCCCAAGAGGAAGGGTTGGCCTGGATGGTTTCCCAAGATGCCTCCTCCTCCTCCTCCGGCCGAAGACATGGCAGGTTCAAGTCACATCGCGATGCTCGCGGCCACAGTAGGAGGGAGCAGCGAAGGTAGGGCTTTAGTGGAGGCTCCACCGCGGAATTTGCTGGACAATAATGGCGAAATCGTGGCCACACGAGGCGAGCCCAAGATCCGGAGGTGTTTCAAGGAGGCCGGATCTCTGGACCAAGGATCCCTCGAGAAAAAATATCGGGTCGGTTTGGTCGTGCACGTTACCAAACTTGAAGCCGAGGTCGGTCTCTCTCTTTTATTTAAATCCTCGTTTGGCCTCTGCAGTGCCCTCAAACTGATTCTAACATGATGTAAAAATTAAAGCGTTTTATAAAAACTATAACCCAGCTACATTTTTTTTAAACCCACTTCCTGATTCTGGTTGACATTTGTACATATAACTGGATATGAAATTGATCTTACAATTAATTAAAGTTAAATCCATGACCTGTGAACCTCTACAATATACCCTCTCTTTATAGCAAGAAACACCTCTACTTGTATCTACCCTATTGTAAAAATGAAATAGAGGGTCTTTTGTGATTGACTTACCTCCCCTTAAAATTAGAACACTATTTTCGACTGAAGTCTGTGGGAATTAAACGGAAATTGTACGAACTTCTGCATCAAACCCGGTCTTTCAGAGAAAGTGCCTTTTATCTCTCTAATTTCCTTGTGTACTCTCGTATCTAAGCTGCGAGAATACTTACACCGACACGATTGGGATTATCTTGAAAACTTTGAAATTCAAAGAAAATGATGTTATGCTACACGTTTAACATATTTATGTGAATTCCTTTTTTGTGGTAGAGTCGACTTATTTTCGCTCGAATAAAGGGTTCATGATGCGCGTGTAATTATTTTGACAAGTTAAAATACTAAGAAAATGATGTTCTGTTGTACATTTACCATATTATGTAAATTTTATTCTCACCCTCGTCTTCTGTTTTGGTTAAGGATATCCACATGTAAAAGGTCTTGAGCACTAACCAACAAGTGTTATTGTTGTATGTTTGAATTCTATGTGTTCGCCTTGTAATAGCGATGTCTCTCTGGAGTCATTTTTTTTATCCCCTAGAAAATGCTCGAGAAAAATCAAATTGAAGTCCTAAGATAGTGCTTATAAATGCTAATATGTTAAATAATCCATGATTTCAAATTGGTAGCGTCCTTAATTTTATCCAAGTCTTCTAGTTAGGCATATTACAAATTTACAATAATAACGACTGGGTTGTATCTATAGGGTTAGTTGCCATATTTTTATATGAAAGTCTGATCTGTTTTTAGATTTTAAACTCTGATTAGTGAGTTTGGGTTTTGCAATATAGAGAATGCAATATCATTAATTTTAGCAGGGTTGCAGCATTATTTGAGTTATTATTTGTTGTGCAGAATACATGAATAGTCTAATGGTTCTAGCATTGTTTCTTGCAGAGGCGTTTCTTGCTATAAAGAGAGGGTTTATTGCAGAGGTTCACAGCTCATGAGTTTATTCTATTACAAATAATTATGTTTCATAGTCTAAAAGCCAACAGTCCATGTAATCAATAACATGTCCATTTCATACGTTTTCCTCTTCAATGTGATATTTTTCACCTCATAAGTTCACATTCATTATGTACCCTTACATGTAGCACAACATAATTCACTCCTCCTCCTTTCGGCGTTACCTTGCACCCCTTGTGCAATTGCTAGTTTATTTTATTATGTGCCAGGCTAATGAATTATAAAGATATTGTATAAGGGTGAAGGAAAATCAGTTTTACATACACCTGACAAGAAATGTAATTCAGAGTTTCCTAAGGAATAACCGGAGGGGACAGACTACAGTCAGGTTACAAGGGGGAGTGACAAAAGTTAACCCTCGCTATTATGATCTTCCACGCGATCTATAGAAGTGGAACCTTTCATTTACAAAACGATCGAAAACAGAAATTCAATCTCCATTCTCCTAGAAAGATTTAAAAAAACGCATGTCTCAATCACGACAAAAAGGAGAAAGTTAGTGTCCATTCTCTGAAAAAGATTCGAAAAAAACGCATGTCTCCATCTCAACCAAAAAGAGAAGTCTAAAGAAAAATAATGATATCTAGATCATGCTTGGTAACCATAAATGTTGTAGGTGTAAATGAGGTGTAAGAAAATGGGAGACTAGAGATTTATTATTCGTTTCAAATTTGTGTTATACTATTTTATTAAATTAATATAAAAATACTTATCAATGCAATAATGTTTTTTTAAAAGTAGTTGTTATTCTGATCACAATCAAATTATTAAAAGAAATCTCAACTTAACACAGAACTGGAAACTAATTAGTTTTAAAAAGCACCTCTTAAATCCAACTATATAGTATAACTTCTTAAATATCAGAAACAAAGATGTTTTTTTAGAGATGAGATTTACTCAATAATGACCCATAATAATTACAACATGAATACATATAGATAATTATGAGTTATACAATTCAATGCTTTCCTTACTTGTTTTAATCTTTAAAAGGCTAGGTTTTCATTATTATTAAGTCTTTTCTCATGATTAAGAAAGTCTATATTTTTTCCATCATGCTAGTTTCATGTACCTATATCATGTAAACATTAACAAATTATAGACGTCTATATCACTGAGAAACCATGCACCATAATTAATGGGTACCTAGCTATGCAAATGTTGGTCTAATAAGATGTATTTCAAGTACATGGTTCATTCAACTTCTTGACAAACTCCACCTAAATGTAAAAACAATTTTGTCAAAAAATTTCTAAAAGCTAAGTAGTGCAATTGATACACCTACTCTTTGCTAACACCTACCATATTCTACAACCAACACACGACCCACTCCTACAAATGTTTAAGAACTTGTTGTATGGTACAACAACCCCCCCCCCCCCCCCCCATTTTTAACTTGTTCACTTCAAATAATGGGGACCCTTTCTATAAAATTTTAGCTAAGTGCCTTTTAAGATTTTTATTAAGTTAATTACCTCATGATTTTATTGATTTTTCATCTTCTTTAGATTTTTGTTTTGATTGCTTGGTTGAAATTAATTTTTATAAGCTTCCTGTTGACGCTTGTTTCACCTCATTTGGTCAACCGGTTTGTAAACGACACTCCTTTGAAGTCTAATCATTTATGTTGTCTAGGTTAAAAAAACGTGTAAAATGTACAATATTCCATTTTTTTAATTAAATTAGTTTAATAATGTATTTAGTTTAAATATTAACCCCTAGTTAGTTATTACTAACAATTTTTATTTTTACTTATACAGCCAAATTATAAAGCATCGGGATTTCAGTCATTTATTCCAGTTTTCCAATTTTCAAATAAATTACTAATCTCGAAAAAATCTAAAATGTCGAAGTGGCTGTAGTTCATTTTTATCAAAGTAGCTGTAGTTTAGATAAGAAAAATTCATAACTTAACATCATTAAAATAAAACTAAAAAAACTAAAAAAAACTAATATTCAATATTCAATTTTAATTAGTTAAATTAATTATTATATTAAATATAATTAATTTAATTTAATTAAAAATTCATATAATATATATATATATATATATATAAAACTTAATCGGAAAATCACATCGGGAAAATTCAATAAACACATCTTTTTAAAAGCCCTGATGGCCTTTACCTCCGATGCGATGAAGTATAAATTCATTTGATTTTATGCGATGCGATGAGTTTGTTATATGCGATGCGATTAGACTCATTTGTTTTATGCGATGCGATGAACTCATGTCTTATCTCCGATGCGATGAGTCATTTAAGTTAATGGTAATTAGTATTAACGATGGTGGAGCTTTAGTTTTGAAGTGTTAGTTTTAATTTAATGTAATGTTAGTTAGTTTTGAATAGGTGTAACGTTAGTTCAAATTTGAATAGGTATAACATTAGTTTGAGTTAATTTAGTATAGTTTTAAATTAGTTGTAAGTGTTACCATTAGTTTTTAGTTAATGTAATATTAGTATTATTGTAAGGTAGGTTAGTTTTAGTATTAGGTTAGTATATATTAATGTTAGTTTTATATTAGTTAGTGATATGTTAGTTTTAAATTAATATAATGTTAATTTAGTTTTAGTGTAACAATTAATTTAATATTTAAGTATTTAAAATATAATTAATTAAATTAAATTAATTATTAATTTAGATTAATTTATTTATAAATAGTTAATTATATTTGTTAGTTAGATTAAATATTATTAATAAATGGGTTATTAAATAATTTGTTTAGTCTATAATTAAAACTTAAATTAGAATTAATTATTAGTTAATTGTAGGTTAATTTAGGATTAGATTTTTAATTAAAATTTTGATTTTTTTTAGCCCAACAACAAAATTTCCAGATTTATATCAGATTTGACTTATCAACTTTGGAGGCTCATAGATTGAGTTTTACTTGGCCAAATGAGGCCTAGGACGGCTCATTGGAAAGAGAAAATCAAGGAGAATATTTCTAAGGAGGTTTCACTAACAAATTTGGTCATTTATTAGGACAAAAATCAGGCAAAAGATCAAGCTCTGAATTTCTAAAAAACAAAATCAATTTTCTGAGTCTTGTTTTCTCCATTTTCATTTGCCCAAGCCTCTTCTAATTGCAGATTTATACATCAATAATATCCTTGGTTAATTAAAATCATTATGAACATCAATAAGAAGCTCAAATTTCATTTTTATTTTATTTAAATAGAATTTGATTAAATTTGTTTTAATGACAAAATGATATTTTGATTTTATTGTTACATCTTAATTTATTTTGATTTCTTTTTTCAGGAAAAGTAGTAGAAGGGATATTGAGAAAAAGATCTCAATCAATGAGAAGACTCCAACAATTAAATATTGAAATTTTTGAGTAATTAAAATTGGATTGGGCAGATTTTTCTTCAGCAAACTCTCTTCTCAAAATACTTTTGGAAAGGTTATAAATTGCAGATTGCAAAATGTAAAAGAGGTTGCTCTCCTCTGCAATTCTAGACTTTTAAAAGCATTTCTGTAATAGGAATTTAGAATTGTAGGAGAGAGGAGAGGAAATTTCAGATCTGAAGATTAATGAGGGTTTTTTCTTCATATCTTGAATTATGCATGATGGACAGAGTTTGCATTTCTGTAGCTCTAGTTTTGAAAGCAGAAATTCAAGTAATGTAAAGTACTGTTAGAGACCAAGATCAGAGAAGCAGATTCAATTAAATGGTATTTCAGGCATTTCTGTATCAAATACCATTTTCAATTTTTATGTTAATAAAATTGTTGTTTCATTTTGTTCATGTTTATGCATTTATGTTGATATGGATAATTTGTCTCAAATTGTTATGTATCTCTGCTCTTATAAAACTGATTTATTAAATAGTAATGTGTTGAGAATTTCTTCCACATATTATTGTTTAATTATTGGCTTGACTGATTTGATAATTGATATCATTTTTGTGAATTTCTTCCAGAGTGTTGTTGATTTATTATTTCAGTCAAATGGTCCAAATAGAATGTGTTTTGGTATTCACAAATGTGAGCTAATTGAATTTCTTCGTTAGCTTGACATTAACTAAAAGCCAGACATATTTAAATTCTCATCAATCAATTATCTTGCTCTTAGGTGGGTTAGATCGATATCTACGTAATTAAGATTTGATTTAGATTAGTTTCTTTTGCTTGCATTATAGAATAAGTTTGCATTTAGATTAAGTTCTACATTCTTTTAAGTCCTCTGTTCAAAGAGGCAAAATCTTAATTATGGTTTGGCTGAACCCAAATCAGCTTAAGGGTCATTCTCTTGCCTGATCAACAAGAAGAATTAATCTGACATCCCTGTCTATTGGTAGTTAAGGATACATCATAAACCAATAGCGATAGGGAAAAGGTAACTGGACCTAGTTAAACCAGTCGGAGCCACTATCATAAACGGAAAAGGAGTTGTATTAAGGTCCGGACCGGGTGGTTATCCCCCAATGTTGTTGCAGAAATTTTCGAGGCTTCAACATTTTTGGCACTAGAAGGAGGGCTTGAAACTTGTTTTACTTTGGAGTCTTTGAATTCTAACATTTATTTTTGTTACAATGGCTCCTTTTAAACTTCCAATTTGGAGTTGTATACATGGACGTGCATCTTCCAATACTCCACCCGAAGTGGTAAGACTCTTGTCTCAGGTAAAATTTAATGGTAAGAAAAATTCTTCTGCTTTTAATCATGTTTTTCAATTTATTCAAAATGTTTCAAATTATGATTTTCAAGGAATTGATGAAGGCATTTTATGCAGAATTTTTACTCTCACATTTGCAGCAAAAGCTAGAAACTGGTGTAGAACTCTTCCGGTTGCCTCAATTCACAGTTGGGATCAATTTGTTACACTTTTCATTTGTAAATTTGACGGATACGATTATGAACAGGTATGCGATGAAATTGAATATCTACGAAGATTTGAAAATGAGTCTGTTAGAGATTTTAATATTCGATTTTATTTAAATTGTTTAAGATTTAAAATTGAAGATAAACCTACGGAAGAAGAATCACTAGATTGGTTTAAATATATTTTCTCTCTTCCTCCCATTCCCAATCCATATGAAATTAGTTCAAGCTTTGTTCCATCCCCTTCTAACATAAATTAGAATTCCAATATCGATGTGCAAATAAATTATGATGAAGTGGTCTCACAAAGCTTGGAAAATATTTTTATCCAAAAACAAGAAGACAATAGCAGCAATTTTGGAGAAAGAGCTGCCTTGAAATCTGAAAATTCCTCTGCATTAAATTTAGAAAATCAGATCGTAAATCAACATGTGCAAGCAACAATCAAAGTGAATAATAAAATGCAAACTATTGTACAAATTTCTGAATTTGTTTATGATGAACAAATGCTGAAAACAGAGCAGCAAAACAGCCTTCTTCAAGAAAGTACAAGTATACAAAGGAATGATATAGAATCTGAAATTTATAATGAACAAAGCGCACAAGATTTCTCGAATAGAGAAACTTTTGAATTCATTATTTATGATTCTCATTTTTTCCTTTATCCTGATATTTGTAATGTTGGTAATTTCTCCCCTCTTGGTATTAATGATATTTCAGAAAATAAATAGGATGATATAAATGAATTACCAATAATTTTTTATCAAGATAGAGAAACAATTATTGATCATTCTTTTGCCATTAATGAACATGAATTTTTTATTCCTCCTTGTTTTGATATATTGGACGAAATCAAAGTGAATTCTAGAGAATATTGTGAAGTCATTTATGATAATTACTCTGATATCAAGAATGTTGATTTTTGTTCTTCTCAAGAGAATCCTCATGATAAAATTCAAATAACATATGTGAATGAGGAACATTTCAATTTATAAATTATTCCAACCAATCCCCATTGTGGAATAGCAAATTATCTTCATGATTTCACCATTCAAGAAAACATTCCAATTTATGATTCATATCATGATCAAACTCCCATTCCTGCTCATAGTCATAATTCTCTTTCTAATTCACAAGTTGCAATTGGCAATTATTCAAATTCCATTATTCTCGCCAATCCTCGTGAAAAAGAAATTATTTCAAAACAATCCCAATTGTGTTGTAACATTAGTTGTACTAATAAGGATTTCATTTTATTTCTTCTTTCATATTTATTTTGTTCAAAATTAAATTTGTTTTCTGATTTTATTTTTCAAATTTTTGGCACTCTACGCTGGCATATTGAGCACTTTAATAGTGAACACTCAATTGATGCATTGCCCTATTGGGAAATTGAAGTTTCATATTATAATCATGAACATCAAAAGTTATTAATATTTCAATTTCAATCAATGCTGATGTTTTATCAAAAACTTCTATCTTCCCAAAGGCAGTGTCAACAAGAGAATGTATTTTTACAATCTAGCCAGCAATCTAATCCAATTAATAATTTTCCATTTTATTTGACAGATTTCCGCCCATTTTTCATTAGCTCATTTGGAAATTGTTTGGAAAGTTTTCCTTCATGGAAGATTGTTAATAGTTTAACACTTACACGTAACACTAACAATTTTTTTCAGGCCTTTGAATTTAAAAGCTCATATCCACAATCTGGCTTGTCATCTCCTCTTTTAAACATTTTCCAATCATTAATGGAAACTCATCCATATTTTGATGATCCAATTGCAAAACAATTGGAAAAGACTTTTCAAAAGAAGGAGATTTTAAATAAGCCGTTAGTAATAACTGTACATTCTGATTACAGATTTAATTTTCTTAGTTTAATTAGATTTGTATTTTTATTACTATCATTTGAACTATGTATATATGAAGGAATTAAAATGAGAGAATGGTTACACTGGAAATATGACTATACCTAGTCATTTTCATGTATATGGTTAGAATAGAAGTATAATTAAGTTAGTTTGTTTGTTTTATGTAGTTAATTTATTCTTAATATTTCTTCAGATAAAAAATAAAACATGCAATCAACACTTCTCATTTCATATACTTGTTCAGAGAAATATTTTCCTCTTATCAGAAAATTTCTAATTCTTACTCCTCATTTTTTAAATCAAAATTTATTGCATCAATATTTCTACTTTGCCTATTTTGAATAACGTCTTGACTAAATTCAATTGAAGTTGCACTTGGCACCAATCACCTCAAACCCACTTTTCTCTATTTTGAAATATCCTTATATGATTTTCTTCTGAAATTTATTTGTTAAAGATTTTGAGGATATAAAAGCTTCATGATCTCGTTATCCCATGAAATGTATGACTATCTATTATAAGCTTAATTCCAATTTAATCATTATTAGTCAGTCTAACCTTTCGTTGTAATCACATGAAGTTCATATTTTCTTCTTCGAAATTTGTTAAAATGGCCTTAAGGGTGTCCATTTTGCTGTGTGCACACATTTAAATCTGTGTTGATATTTTTCCATAATTAGTGGCTTTATCCCATCCTGATCTTTAATTTATTATCTGATGCTGCAATACGCATCATATTTATTTACTAAAAGTATTATTAAATAATCACTATAACAATACAGATTTTTCTCAAGTTAATTCGGAATGAGCAAAGGAAATAAATTGTTGTTGCAATTCAAAGGAAAGTCTATTTTCATATTTATTTCTGGTGAATTTTATGAGCTTCAGATTTCCTGAACATGAATAAACAAATTTTATTTAGGCTGATTGCACACTTCGATTTAGAATAAATAAGAGATGAGTTTGAACAACGTTATAATTTTGATAAATCAAAGGAAGAATTGGAAGATTCATAAGGTAAAATCCACAGACAATTTCCTTCAAGGTACTCGTTTACAAGTTCATTTTCATCTATTATTAGTTTCTATTTTCCTTAGTTTATTTTTTATTCTTGTTCCATTTTATTTGCAGGTTTTCATTTTTTTTCAAAACTTGAAGTAAGCAGCAAACCCATTTCAAATTTGCAACAGGTTCAGGGAAATTTTATTTTGTGATTCATTAGAATTTGAAGCATTCTTTAACTTTTCTTTCATTCATTCATTTAGAAAACCCAATTGAAATTTAAAACAGTATCGCAAGATTCATATTAGAAACGTTTCAACTTGATTTTCATATTTTTGATGTGAGACCTCCGATGTGTTACCTCATTCAATTTTTCATAAAATACCATATCGCATTTCGCATCTCAGAGGTTTTCAATTGAATATATTTCCATTATCTTGAATCACCGATCTCTGATAGTCAACTTTACCAATATTGTGATAATTCGGTACCCAATATTATATTTAAATCAAGTTTATAAGAAATATCGCGTCCGTTCAATCGCAATAGTGGTAGGGTTATAATTTTAAAAGCACCGATATCTCGGACCCGATGCGATATTAAACTTTTATAATAGATTTATCGGGTTCATTCTCCATCGCATATCAGCGTATCATATTGTTACATCATGCACTTTATTTTGCTGATCGTTGATCACATATCATATTGGAATAAATTGAAAAGTTTGTTTTTCATCACAAACGTTCCAATGTAATAAACCCAATCAGCAATCGCAAATCGGAGAGACCTCATTTTGATATATCCATTTGCAAAAACTCCGATGCGATAAAGTTCAAATCGCAATCGCAAATTATTAAATTAGTCAAGGATTAATTTTGAAAAACCTCCGATGCGATAAGTCCAATCGCAAATCGCAAATCGGGAGGAAAATTGAACACATCCTTGTGTGCTCATTTTAAAAGTTGCGATGCGATAACTCATCGCCGATTTCTCATCGCTATCATTTCCACTAATCGTTGATTACTCATCGCTTATTGCTCTTCGCTCATCACTGATTATTATATCCATCGCATCGCCGCTATCGCAAGAATCATATTGGTATTTCCAACATGACTATTTTCCAATATTCCAATATGTTGATATCGATATCGTTCATCGCATTTTTTATGCTCATGCCGAAAGCCACGTCATCCATCACATTGCCGATATTGCAATCGCTTCATCGCATTTTTATTCATGGACATGTCACTATTCCAAATCTGCGATGTGCAATGAGCAATGTGCATTATGCAAAATACAAATCGCGAGATGCGGTGTGCGATGTGCAATTTGCGACATGACTGTCCCCGATCCTAAATATAACATTTCTTCAATGGTATGATTGCTCCATCTCATCGCACATATTCTTTTCGCATGATCTCATATCGACAATTTGCTACTGCAACTCCCAATGCAATAAACTCCAACGCATTGCCTCTACATGCAATACACATCATCTGACAAGGTATTGTGTTAATTTAAAGCAATCTTGGGTAATCACTATCATACTAAAGCGATTGATGATAAATTTGCAGCATATTCAAATCATTTTGATTTCTCATATATTTCAGTAATTCCATAATTAAATACGAAATTCAAGACCTCTCTATTTTAAATTTCATTATCTTAAATTTGGTCTTAAATCTGAACAATTTATAAAATCATGGAATTTGTATAAAACTTATAATATTTTGAGAACATTCATCACTGCAAATTCTTAATCTCATTTCTGATGCATTTGTATTAATTTCAATCCCCTTGAACACAAAACATTCCATTTTTACATTTTACTGCTTGCTTTAGTTTAAATAAAATAAATAATGATTTTGGGTTATAGGATTTTGGTTAGTTTGCCTTATTCATATTTTTAATGTCAACTAAAAAAAGAAGTCAGCTAGTATTGGAGAAATTGATACCTTCAGGTAAGATCAAATGCAATTATCCAATGGTAAGATTCATATACCCACTTTCATTAATTTCCATTTCATTACTTTAGTTTCAGTTTTTTTTTTTCAAAATTATGTTGATATTTGAATCTGTTTTGCAGCTCTTCAGAAAAGCTTTCAATCATCTGCCAAATTATATTTTGGAAGCCCTATGCTCTTTTCTTGGTTTTATTTCAAGAAGCAGCGATAGTCTTCGTTGAAACAGCTACACTAGAAAGTTTCTGAACCTTTAATTTGTTTCTTTAAAACATTCCTTTTATTACAAAATGATTAAGATAATGCTTTGAAACAAGAAGATTGACATCAGACAGAAATTTTTCATTGTCGCTGAATTTTATGATCATTGTTATCTTGAGCCTAAAACACTTACAACCTTGCAAGGTATAAGTTTTCTGGATCTTGACATAAGAAGGAATGATTACATGATTATTTTCTTTTACTTCATGTTGTTGAGACATTAGTATAAACATTCTTGTTAGAGTTTGTGTTTCAAAAATTGGATTTTCCTTTCCACTTTTAAATTTCTTCATTTTTTTTTGTTGATTTCTTTTCTCACCTTAGCTTAAGAATTCTTTTCCTTTGGTTTTCAGTTTTGATTTTGGTGACTTTTCCATGATTTATATGTAAGGCCTTCTGGTTACCTAACAATGGTTGGCATACATAGGAAAATTTGTTAATAGTCTCCTATTAGCTTTTTCTTAAATCTCTTAGCAGAATTTGTTTTTCTTATTATAAAGGTAGACATACTTAAGGAAGAGATTACAAAACAAGAGAAGTTGACGAAGTATCATGAAATCTGAGAAATTTCTTTTTCATCAAAATTGTAATTATTTTGAGATTTCAATATTTTATTAAGATCTTTCAAAATTCTATTATCAGTCAAGAAAAGTTATTTTTAACCAAATAAAGACATTTTACAACAAAGCACTTTTAACTCTGAAATTGTCATTCTGAACTCGTAAGGAGTTAATGATTCTCCCTATTTAGAAGAGTTTTATTTTTCTAGAGTGTAATCCACAAATATATTTAAAACTTAAAAGATAAGAGGTCTCATCGCGAGCCTGCTTACCATGATCATAGGAGAAAAATACGCTGACATTACCAACACTGCTAAACAAACCAGGGTAATGGCTTATGATTGCAAACAATTATAAGACTAGGGGTCTCATCACGAGCCAACTTGTTTATTCCAATTATAACCAGTGAATAGCATTGTCAACTATCTGGCTACCAAACCAAGACAATGGCTTTTAAGATTAAAATAAATAAATAAATAAACATATATAAATGGATTTATCTCTAGATCAATAATTCTTAAATAGATGGGATTCTGAATCATTGATGATTAAAAGGTAACCCTGTCGAGACTATAGATGTTTGCTGGCAGCAGTGGCTCTACTTGTGACAAATGAGTACATTTTAAAAGCTAAGCTGTAAAGTGACCCCTACTTTATCTTTACAACTAATTAAGGACTGATATAGAGTTATGAAATATTTTAATTTATGAGGAATTTCAAGAAAATTATAGTAAGATGATTATTGCTTTTATTCAGATTAATGAATCTAGTCAAGCATTTCAAAACTAATTTTCTCTTCTTTAATTATTTTTACTTT
Source organism: Pinus albicaulis (assembly GCA_034641835.2). NCBI lineage: Eukaryota > Viridiplantae > Streptophyta > Pinopsida > Pinales > Pinaceae > Pinus > Pinus albicaulis. The sequence continues at coordinate 552,683,705 of CM076569.1, forward strand.
AATTTTAGGAAAATTTCATTCATATCAAACAGAGATAACTAGTTCTTCTCCTGTGTGTCGCCAATTGTTGTGGTAAAACACAACCCCCCCATTTTTAACTTGTTCACTTCAAATAATGGGGACCCTTTCTATAAAATTCTTGGCTAAACGCCTTTTAGGATTTTTATTAAGTTGATTATCCTACGATTTTATTATTTTTTCATTTTTTTAGATTCTTTTTTTGATTGCTTTGTTAAAATCGATTTTTTATAAGCTTTCCATTGATACTTGATTCGTCTCATTTGGTCAATTGGTTTATAAATGGCACTCATTTGAAGTCTAATCAATTATGTCGCCTGGGTTAAAAAATGCGTAGTTCAATAATGCATTTAGTTTAAATATTAACCCCTAGTTAGTTATTACTAACAATTTTTATTTTTACTTATACAGCCAAATCATAAAGCATCGGGATTTCAGTCATTTATTCCAATTTTCCAATTTTCAAATAAATTACTAATCTCGAAAAAATCTAAAATGTCGAAGTTGCTGTAGTTCATTTTTATCAAAGTAGCTGTAGTTTAGATAAGAAAAATTCATAACTTAACATCATTAAAATAAAACTAAAAAAACAAAAAAAACTAATATTCAATATTCAATTTTAATTAGTTAAATTAATTATTATATCAAATATAATTAATTTAATTAAATTAAAATTATATATATATATATATATATATATATATATAATAAAGCTTAATGGGAAAATCGCATCGGGAAAATTCAATAAACACATCTTTTTAAAATCCCCGATGGCCTTTACCTCCGATGCGATGAAGTATAAATTCATTTGATTTTGTGCGATTCGATGAGTTTGTTATATGTGATGCGATTAGACTCATTTGTTATATGCGATGCGATTAGACTCGTTTTTTAATGCAATGCGATGAACTCATGTCTTATCTCTGATGCGATGAGTTATTTAAGTTAATGGTAAGTAGTATTAACAATGGTGGAGCTTTAGTTTTGAAGTGTTAGTTTTAATTTAATGTAATGTTAGTCAGTTTTGAATAGGTGTAACGTTAGTTCAAATTTGAATAGGTATAACATTAGTTTGAGTTAAGTTAGTATAGTTTTAAATTAGTTGTAAGTGTTAGTGTTAGTTTTTAGTTAATGTAATATTAGTATTATGGCAAGGTAGGTTAGTTTTAGTATTAAGTTAGTATATATTAATGTTAGTTTTATATTAGTTAGTGATATGTTAGTTTTAAATTAATATAATGTTAATTTAGTTTTAGTGTAATTATTAATTTAATATTTAAGTATTTAAAATATAATTAATTTAAATAAATTAATTATTAATTTAGATTAATTAATTTATAAATAGTTAATTATATTTGTTAGATTAAATATTCATTAATAAATAGGTTATTAAATAATTAGTTTAGTCTATAATTAAAACTTAAATTAGAATTAATTATTAGTTAATTGTAGGCTAATTTAGGATTAGATTTTTAATTAAAATTCTGATTTTTTTTAGCCCAGCAACAGAATTTCCAAATTTATATCATATTTGACATATAAACTTTGGAGGCTCATAGATTAAGTTTTACTTGGCCAAATGAGACTCAGGACGGCTCATTGGAAAGAGAAAATCAAGGAGAACATTTCTGAGGAGGTTTCACTAACAGATTTGGTCATTTATTGAGTCAAAAATCAGGCAGAAGATCAAGCTCTAAATTTCTAAAAAACAAAATCAATTTTCTGAGTTTTGTTTTCTTCATTTTCATTTGCCCAAGCCTCTTCTAATTGCAGATTCATGCATCAATAATATCCTTGGTTAATTAAAATCATTATGAGCATCAATAAGAAGCTCAAATTTTCTTTTTTATTTTATTTAAATAGAATTTGATTAAATTTGTTTTAATGACAAAATTATATTTTGATTTCATTGTTGCATCTTAATTTATTTTGATTTCTTTTTTCAGGAAAAATAGTAGAAGGGATATGGAGAAAAACATATCAATCAATGAGAAGACTCCAGCAATTAAAGATTGGAATTTTTGAGCAATTAAAATTGGATTGGGCAGATTTTTCTTCAACAAACTCTCTTCTCGAAATACTTTTGGAAAGGTTATAAATTGCAGATTGCAAAATGTAAAAGAGGTTGTTCTCCTCTGCAATTCCAGACATCTAAAAGCATTTCTGTAATAAAAATTTAGAATTGTAGGAGAGAGGAGAGGAAATTTCAGATCTGAAAATTAATGAGAGTTTTTTCTTTATATCTTGAATTATGCATGATGGGCAGAGTTTGCATTTTTGCAGCTCTAGTTTTGAAAGAAGAAATTAAAGTAATGTAAAGTACTGTTAGAGACCAAAATCAGAGAAGTAGATTCAATTAAATGGTATTTCAGGCATTTCTGTATCAAATACCATTTTCAATTTTTATGTTAATAAAATTGTTGTTTCATTTTGTTCATGTTTATGCATTTCTGTTGATATGGATAATTTGTCTCAAATTGTTATGTATCTCTGCTCTTATGAATTAAACTCTAATTTCTGAGTAACCATTACTCAAAAATTTGTCTTATAAAACTAATTTATTAAATAGTAATGTGTTGAGAATTTCTTCCACATATTATTGTTTAATTATTGGCTTGACTGATTTGATAATTGATATCATTTTTGTGAATTTCTTTCGGAGTGTTGTTGATTTATTATTTCAGTCAAATGGTCTCAATAGAATGTGTTTTGGTATTCACAAATGTGAGCTAATTGAATTTCTTCGTTAGATTGACATTAACTAAAAGCCAGACATATTTAAATTCTCATCAACCAATTATCTTGCTCTTAGTTGGGTTAGATCAATATCTACCTAATTAAGATTTGATTTAGATTAGTTTCTTTTGCTTGCATTATAGAATAAGTTTGCATTTAGATTAAGTTCTACATTCTTTTAAGTTCTCTTCTCAAAGAGGCAAAATCTTAATTGTGGTTTGGCTGAACCCAAATCAGCTTAAGGGTCATTCTCTTGACTGATCAGCAAGAAGAATTGATCTGATATCCCTGTCTATTAGTAGTTAAGGATACATCATAAACCAATAGCGATAGGGAAAAGGTAACTGGACCTAGTTAAACCAGTCGAAGCCACTATCATAAATGGAAAAGAAGTTGTATTAAGGTCCGGACCGGGTGGTTATCCCCCAATGTTGTTGCAACGATTTTTGAGGCTTCAACAGAGCTTCCACCCAACACATGACCGACTCCTACAAATTCTTAAGAACTCCCAATCATAAAAAATATATGACAAAGAGTATGTATGCCTATCTAAACTTTATAACAACATACCCATATGCAAAAATATTTCATACAAATAACTTACTCCAGCTAATAAAATTATCAAATATTAACTTAAACTTTTTAAAAAATAATACATCAAATAAACTTTGTTATAAAATGTCATTCAAATTTTCATATAATTGATTTTATATTTATTTAATACAATTCAAAACATTAACTTCATTGTATTTCTGATTTACAGCCATAACTCACCAATGATTGTGTAATCATACGAATCACTTTCATCTGGAAACCAAAAAGCTTCATGCTTCACATTAAAACCTGATCAAATATGGTCTCTCTGATGCAATCCAACGCCACCTCCCATGGGGAAGTTGGGAATTTGACGTTCCACAGAATTTTTTTTTGAATTTTAATCAAGGGAAATTTTTTAAACATAAAAAGTGATTGGTAAATAAAATTTGAAACCGTAAATTTGTTGTGTAAAGATTTAAATTAATGGTCATAAATTCTAATGAGCCATTTAAATTCTAATAAGTGACTTAGACATAAAATAATCTAAACAATGTGTTGCAACATCACCATTCTTTGGTTGATCCATAAAAAATGCATCTATTTCTTGTCACAATTTTTTGGTGGATAGACTGGAAATTGTAAACTAATCCTTCAGGATTTTTATATAGATAGGATGGTCTTAGTTAGGACATTATTGTTTCCCGTATTTCTAGTTATGGAGATATAACTTTCTCCCTCTGATTATGTTTGTATAAATACCATTTTTCTAATGAATAATACATTGCAAAATACCATTTTTTTTATCATGAAGTTCGTTAGACCTGTTTAACAATGGTATCAAAGCAAAGCACTGAAGTCATTGTGCCTAGTTGTACCTATTTCATATGAGGCCATTGATGCAGACAATTTCATGTTGTGATCGAGGTGGACGATGTGAGGTTGACGAGTTGCGGAGTCGGTGATCTGATTTGGCATAGTTGGTGTCAACTTAGTGGAGTTGGCATGTGGGTACCTGGTGGAGTTAGTATGTGGTACCAAGTCCTATTGATTATGTGCGAGACTCTCGTGGTTTTGGAAACCACCCTTGACACCACTTCTGGTGGTATTCGAAATTGAGGAGGGTGCCCTCAAATTGAGTGAGCGTCATTGATCTGGAATTTAAAAAACCACCTACAGGAAAACTCACCTCGTTAACATATGACAAGCCATGTGTCGTCAATTACCATAGTATGTGAAAGGGGTCATCTCGACCATTGGTTTCATGTGAACGTTATGAACCACCTCGTCAGTTTAAAGAGTGACAAGTTATATGCTACTGAATGTTATTGGATCCATCAGAGCCGATTCAGACAATTGATTAGGTCCTATAGTTATGTGCATGTGGGACCATTTATCTTGTCTAAAGTTTGGTAAGAAGTGTGAACCTGAGTATCGTTGGATGCATCGCGAGTTACCCTAACAGTCAATCTTGTTCGACCATTACATGTTTGACCGGACCACGTCACACTACCGATTTCGATGTGATAAACTGTCGATTTCAAATTGTTCAAGCACCAGATTAATTTTTTTTTTAAGGGAGATAACAATCTAAAGACAAGTTTTTTTAAATTATTTTTTTATCATAAGGATTTATGTACAATCATGATTTAGACTAGTAATTTTTCCTGCAAAAATGAATTCTTTAGGTTCTCTAATTGGTGTTGTCCTTTCTGGAAAGGAAAATTATCAGGAGTGGTATAGAAAAATTAAAAATACACTTATTTTTAATGAACTGTGGGATGAATTTTGTGAAGGAAAAAATAACAATAAACTAGAGCCGCCTGATGATGAAAAACAATTAGAAATCTGGGAGAGTAAGGATAAAAAGGAATATGCTTTAATCTCTACTTCAGTCTCAAAAGAGGTAAGAAAATATATTATTCAAAGTAAAACATCATATGAAGCAATAAAAAGTTTAAAATAAATTTATGATACACATTCATAATTTGAGATCATTCAATTACTACTGAAGTTGTTTAATCTAGAGATGAAAAATAATGATCCATTGAAACTTGCTTTTGAAATTAAAGCCATCAATCATGAAATTGAATCTATTGGTTTTAAGGTTAATATAAAACTTACTGCCTTTATAAAATCCCTCTAACCTAGTTATTCACACTACTTGGAATCTCTCCAAGCTAGTGGGCAGTTAAAAAGATTCAGATTTTGACAAATTAATAGAAAAAAATTGCAAAAAGAGAGAAGACTTTTGGCAAGAAAGAACCCCTACCCAATTATAATGTTGAAACTTTGTGTCTTGCTCAAAAAAATAAAAAACCTCAAGAAGAATCAACTAGAAATACTAAAGGAGGTAGAGGTTAAGGTAGAAGGAGTTATAGAGGCAGGGGAGGAATAATCACGGAGATAAACAGTAGAATAATAAACAACAAAGAAAATTTACTAATAAGACAACTATAAAATGCTTTATATGTGGTAAAGTTGGGCATACTGCTGCTAACTGTAGAATTCTGTGGGAAAGAATTGGTGAAAGGAGAGAATAAATGAATGAAAAGAAAGATAAACCACCTCTAGATAAAGGATAGTCTTCTTAGAATGCACATTATGTTGTTTCCCATTGTAATTTTAACATGAATGATGTCTTTAGTACTTCTTTTTCTTCACGGCATGACAGTTGGATCTTAGACACAGGTGCCACTTGTCATATGACCTTTAGGAAATATTTTTTTGAAAAATTCAATGATAATATTCATGGAGTAGTTTATTTTGCCGATAAATCTCAAATTAAACCATCAAGGATTGTATCTATTCGATTAAAGATGCCAATACTTGCAGATTATATCTTAAATGGTGTTCTTACATTCCACAATTTCAAAGGAATTTATTGTCTCTTATACAAATCAGACATCAAGGACATTCAATACACATATTTGATGGAAAAGCGAAGATTTGAAGAGCAGTTCATAACGAGAATGTAATGACTGGTGTGGAAGAAGACAAACCCTTGAATTCAAAAGGTATATCATCCATTGCATTGAATATTACTCATTCAATCCAGTAAAATGATACTTTGTCTTCAAATTTATTATGGCATGCTCGTTTTGGTCATATCAATTATGACAGTATAAGAATTATGGGACAACATGGAATTAAGGGGCTTACAACAGTTCCAAGAAAACTTACTCCATGTAATGCTTGTATTTTGGGGAAACACCATAAATAGTCTTTTCAAAGTTATACTTCTAGAGCTTCAAGAAAATTAGGTCTCATACATTCAAATTTATGTGGACCTATGCTTATTGCAACTGCTAATGGTAATAAATATATGCTGACATTTATTGATGATTATTCAAGGATGCGTTGGGTCCATCTTCTGAAAGAAAAGTCACAAGTTTTTTATATGTCTAAAAAATGTCATCTCTTGATTACAAATGAAACTCAACTTAATATAGGTGCTCTGAGAAATGATAATGGTGGAGAATATACTTCACATGATTTTGAAAATTATTTGCAAGAGAATGGCATCAAAAACCAAACCACAATTCCTTATTATCCACAACAAAATGGGGTTGCAAAATGAATGAACAGAATGTTGCTTAATATGGTTAGATCAATGTTGTTCTTTAAAAATATAAAGTTGATGTTTTGGGGAGAAGCAATAATTTGTGTAGCTTACATCATAAATCGTTTTCCTTCTTCTGTTATCAACAATAAAATTCCATGTGAATTATGGTATAATCGTCTTCCTGTCGTTCAAAATTTTTGAGTGTTTGGTTCTCAGTTTTATGCTTTTATTCCTAAGAAGCAAAGAAATAAGTTGAGTATAGGAAGCAAAAAATGTATATTTTTTGGATATTCCACGACTTCTAAGGCATACAGGTTGTATGATGAAAATAATAAAAAGTTTATTTTTTCAAGAGATGTAGTATTTATTGAATTTGATAAAGATACATCCACAGTTGATAGACAACTTAATCATTTAGAAAAGTTTATGTCTAAGAAATTTTATTATGAATCTAATAATAATATTCCACATCCTGAAGGGGGGTTCCCATTCTAGATGAGTATGAGGATTTTCCTTCGATAAATTTTCTTCTTAACAAGGATAATGGTTCTTATGAAGAGAAATTGGATGATAAAAGTGTTTCTACAAAGACTGAAAGTACTTGCATTCAAGAAAAGTCTACTCGACAAGATGAGAAACTTCCTCCACAAGATGAACAACCTCTATGAAGATCAACTCGTAATAGAATATTTCCAAGAAAATATGATGATTTTGAAACAAGAAGTTCTTCAAGTAACCATTCTCATGTTTATGAGTATAATTTCTTTGTTAATAGTGAGCCTACTTGTTTTGAAGAAGTTGTTAGTTGTAATGAATGGAAAAATTCAATGCAAAGGGAATATGTGCACTTATTAAAAACGAAAATTGGAGGTTGGTGGATCCTCCTAATGGCATCAAACCCATTGGTTGCAAGTGGGTTTATAAAGTCAAATATAATTTGATGGTTCACTTGACAAGTATAAGGCAAGACTTGTAGCAAAAGGATATGCACAAAAAAACGATATTGATTACACATCAAAATTTTCTCCCATAGCTAAATGGGGCACTATTAGAAGCTTGGTTGCTATTATAGCTCAGAAATGATGGAAAATTCATCATATGGATGTAAAAAATGCTTTCCTAAATGGAGACTTAAAGGAAGATGTTTACATGTTTCAACCAGAAGGTTTTTCTGTCAAAGGTAAAGAACAAAAGGTATGCAAGCCGATGAATTCCTTGTATGGTTTGAAACAAGAATCTTGTGCATGGTATGAGAAACTAACTGAACATATTCTTAAGTTTAATTATAAACATTTTGACCTAGATGATGCAACTATTTTTGTTAAGAAGGTTGGAAGATCAGTTGTATGATTTAATGATTACATGGAACAATGATGACTATATATCATCTATTAAGAAGGAATTGCAAAATAATTTTGATATGCCATATTTAAGTTTACTTCATTATTATATTGGAATTGAAGTTGATAAAAAACCTCAACATATTTTTATCTCTTAGATGAAACATGTTGAAAAGATATTGAACAAATACGGAATGATGGATTTAATCTTTTTGCTACTCCAATGGAACAAAATCTGAAAGTTACTTCATAAGAAGGCAAACCATTTGAAGATCCAACAAAGTACATGCAACTTGTTGGAAGTTTGATTTATCTTTCTACTACTCGTCTTGATATAACTTTTGTTGTAGGGATGATCTTAAAGGAGTGTATTAGTTCTGTTGTGCGAAGTGTCCTTTCAGTAACATAAACATGTACAATTTGTCTCCATAAGTTTTCTTAAGGAATGAGTGTTTTAACCATGAAACATATATGAATTAGTGAACTTTAAGCATGAAAATAAGCCTTAAAAACAATGAACAACAGTGTATAACAGAGAAAAACAATCACACATAATTTTTACACAATAGGCATGATGAAGCAGTTCACCCCTCTTGGGCTACACCTGCTAGTCCAACTCCCAATGGCATGTCCCTCTTTGTCATTATGCTCAAAATTGTAAATTACATGTGTTTATAGGCCTCTAATGATTGTTTTATCTGCACCAATGGCTCCAGAATGCTCAAATTAGTCTAGGTGGACTCTTGTTTCACCAAAATTGGTCAAAAATTGACCTCCCAATGTCAGCTAGAAAAAACTCCACTAAAAGTGGAGACAAGCACTTAACTGCAGTTAAATTTAATTAAAACCCTAAATTTAGGGTGAGCGCTATAATCTCCGCCGGATAAGCCGTTGAGTTATGGTGTGTTAAACCATTGAACTACATGCCAACTGAACGCGACATGTGAGCGCTTTTACTGCTGGTGTAACGAGTTGGTTAGTCGTCAGGTTAACGTTTTAATGCTGCGGTTTTGGATAGCCATGTGAACAAGTCTTCGGGCCGCCAACAGGTTGGGACTGCTGGTGGTCCCCCCCTCCAAATGCAAAATAGTTACAACATAACTAAAACCGTCAACCCTATGGTGTTAAGAAAAAAAAGCATAAGCGGAATGGTTGGAGGATGGGCGTGAAGGCCGGAGGTCGCAAGGTCAACCCCCCCCCCCCCCCCCCCCCCTCCCCCTCGACTCCATAAAATTTTTCCACTACATCATGAGGACACGTGATGGCCTCCGAGCTTGCCACGTGTCGCTCATCCGATGGTTCTTAAAAATCCATCCAACGGTCAATACCAACCTCTATACTAGCAAAAATCAAAGGCCCACATCATGCCACGTGGCATGATCTGGTTGGTTGGAGAAAAGTGAATATTATCTAAAATATGCCTACTAACTGTACCTGCATGCTGACTCGGCATCCAGTCACAAAATTTTTGTTGTTTGGGAAAACGGACAGAACGCGATATCTTCCTCATACGACATCATTTTTTCGAACCGTTTGCAACGCCGAAATCACAATGACGAGACCTTTCCGATCGCTCAGGTTCGGACCTGTTTCGAGCACTTTCAATTTTGAGCATAACACATGATCTCTTGATCAAGGGATACTTTGGAGATTTATGCATCAACCTTATGAATGCATTGGATAGCAGCATAAAAAATACTTGAATATTTAAAAATAACTCAAACACATGACATCAAATATTCCAAAGTTTCAGACTTCCAGCATATTGGTTATTCAGACTCAGATTTTGACGGTGATAAGGAACATGGAGTCTCAACTTCTAGTTATTTGATGAATCTTGGATCAAAAACTATCATTTGGAGATCACAAAAACAATATGTTCTTACTCATTCTACCACTGAAGCCGAATATATTGCAGTAGCTCAAGCTACAAAAGAAATAATTTGGCTTCGCAAAATTCTTGAATATTTGCAGGAGAAACAAAAGGCTTCAACTCTTCTATTCGTTGACAATTCTTCTACAATTCAGTTGGCAAAGAATCCAAAATTTCATGATCGAACCAAACATATCAACACCAAGTATCATTTGATTTGACATCATGTTGAGGCTAAAGAAATTCATCTGACATAACTTCCTACTTCAAAACAAATTGCCGATATTTTTACCAAAGTATTAGGACGTGAAAACTTTGAAAATTTTATATCTTTATTTGTCATGTGATATGCCCCTTTGGATTAAAGGGGGAAATGTTAACTAATCCTTCAGGATATATATATATATATATATATATATATATATATATATAGGATGGTCTTAGTTAGGACATTGATTAGTTGTTTCCCGTATTTCTAGTTATGGAGATATAAATGTCTCCTTGTGATTATGTTTGTATAAATACCATTTTCTTGATGAATAATACATCGTATAATACCATAAGTTTTTATCATGAAGTTCTCCAACCCTGTTTAACATAAATGAAATTTTTATAAACACAAAAATGAATAAAGAGAGATTGGAGCAGTGACATTTTCTGATTGAACAAAATTGTTATACATTTCATTGAAAAAATTTATACGTTATGAAGTTAAACCGATACGTTATTTTGGTTAGAAGAATTTTCTTTTGTATAAATACATGCAAGCTTACCTCACAATCATGGATCTATTTAAAAGCAACAATCACTAAAAATAAATGATCGTCATCAAATTTCCACTCAGCTAGCGATGTAAATTTGAAATTCCAAGCCTACACTATACAATAGCAACAATAGCAAAAAACTCCTTGAGTCAATTCCTAGAGACCCCAAAGCACCAAAGAATGTCAAATTTTTCCAGCAAAGGTCCCCGGTGTTTTGGCATAGGATAAAGAGCTACAATCTCATCTAGGGGCAAAAACCACTTCTCTTTCGTAGGTTGCTCGCCCCCAAGTGAGATCCACAGTCTTGAATCCCATTTTGCCAACATTTGGAACCATAAAAGTCTTTGACAGGCATCCATGGAAAGTAAGAGCTTGACTTCGATCTCCGTGGGCAGTTGGAGTGCCGTCGTTTTCGAACATCGCAAGCACACTGATACGAATTGCAAGGTTCCGCTCTACATGACTAGTGTTACTGCTGGCCTCTTCAGACTCTCCATCTCCTTCAACCATCCAACTGACTGTACAAGGTAATTTCCACAAAAAACATGGATGACCTCCTCCAACCCAGGTTCAAATATTAGCAGACAATCGATCTTCCAGGTGTTGCATGACACAGAGATTCCCACCACTACCACTTCAATATCGTCACCCCGCCCACGTCCCATGCACCGATCTAGATCTTCATCATGGTAAAGGCCTTTGTGGCGCCAGATTCTGCCTCCTACCGACGTTCTATTCTCTATGTTCACCTACAAACTTTGTACTACTACTGATTCACTTTCACCTACAGGCAGCAAATTTTCTAACCCGAACATAAAAATTAGAAACTTAAAAACGTAAAATAACAAGCGTAAAAAAAAAATATTCATCACCAATTTCCATTTACATGTGATATCTTATGTTTTAACCAATGGAATTAGCTTACATGTTATGATTATATCCTTTGTAACTATCTAATATGGAGAGACACGTAATTCTTCTGATTAATAACAATGAAGTTTATATGAAATGGTATTGGTACTAATGATGATCAATGTTACCTTATCATAGTATGGATTCCATTGAAAGAAATGATTACCAGAATGAATAGTTGATACGAGTCCATGGAAGTGACAGGGGAGATCAATTTGAACTTGATTCCTGAAAATATTCCCACTAGGTTGTTATACACGTGTTTCCAATCAATGCTAGGGTTGGAATTTAAAGATTTTGATTTGAGGGCAAGTCCAACTGTCAAATCCCATCCTTGTCCAGGGAACTTTAGGGATTCACTTTTTCAGTTCCTTCCAGATTATTCACAATTATTAAGAATTTTTTATTTTAAATATTGAACACATGTAAATTATTAATTTAATGTCTTCTATTTTAAACAAGAAATATTATGTATTGATTCAATTATTATTATTATTATTTTATAATTAAATAAATATAATCTTTTAGGGGGACTTAATTTAGTTTTTAGTGTTGATTTTATATGAAGGGGTAATTATGTCTTTTTATAGTTTTATTTTTAGTTTTATTTTTGACCGTTTTTAATTTTAAGGATGGGTTAGTTATATTTTTGGATTATTTTATAATTTTCGACCGTTTTTAACTCTTTGGGTTTTGATAGTTGCTTCTCTCTTCCTGGTATAAATGTGTATGTTAGATCGGCCAATCTTCATTATATTATTCCCGGAATATTTATAATTAAAATGTTATGGATCACAGAAGCTTGCACTCTCAAAATATAATATTTTTATTTTAGTAATTAAATAAATATGATATTTTTATTTTAATAATTAAATAAAAATAATATCATATTTAATGGACACGATACAAATATTAAAGTATTCATTAGTTTATTATATGATACCTAATATTTACCATGCACTAATTAACCGATTCCTACCTTAATATAAGATGCTCTAAAGCCAAAAAAACCTGGATCCTAGTCGTACGCTTCGATATGTTCTTACGCCGACCTACTTTCAAGGTTAACCTCTTCGATTCAATAGGAAATTGTTCGTAATCTTGCATTTGTTGATTATTTTTTACAACAATGTCCAACCATTTTTTCCAGCTATTTATGATGCTTCCAAAATCTTGGATACGTTTGGAAGTGCATTTATTGGTTGTTTTGGACAATAATGTCCAACCATTTTCCCATTAATTTGTGATGTGTCGAAGGCCTTGGAGGATTTTCAAAGTGCGGCCCAAACAACATATTGATGGTTATACAATCAATCAATGGTTTGAATATGCAAGACAGTTCTATGAAAAAGAATCAGAGGTTAAGCCTGCTCCCAAAATCAACACAATTAAAAAGCTCTTCACGTTACAGGAGGTGGAGATTGGATTTAAGAAGTTGAAAACATGAAAAGAAAAGGACTTGGTCGAACTTCAAGCAGAGTATATAAATGGGGAATGAACACTTTTGAACCGCACATCATGGAAATATTCAACCACATCATTCAGCAAGGATTCCCAAGAGACTGTACAACTAGCCTAATAATATCCCTTTTTAAAAGTGGAGACATTAATAATCCTTCCAATTATAGAACCATTATGACCAATCCTTTGTACATAGTCCCTAGAGATAATTTGTGGCGTAGAATAGAAGAACTTGAAATTCATTTACATTTTAGATTCATTTTCCATAAACTTTATAAAGAAGTGAAAGTAAAAATTAGAACCTCAACGGGTATTTTGGAAAGTTTTAGAAGTGGCATTGGAGTTAAGCAATGTTTCCCTTTATCCCCTACTCTTTTTGGTTTATATATTAATAAGCTGTAAGAGTGGAAAAATCTACAAGGTGGAGATGGTGTTCGGTTGGGGGAGTTCGTGATAAAGCTTCTTTTATATGTTGATGATCTTGTAATATTTATTTCTAAATCGGCCCATGGATTGTAGATGCACCTAAATGCCCTCGAGCATTTTTGTAGAGCAATGGGGTTGAAAGTCAATACTAGCAAGACCAAAATAATGATTTTCTCTAATAAAAGGAAGCAGAGCCATCATACATTGTTATTTGAGGGCAACATTATTGAAGAAGTAAATGAGTACAAGTACCTCGAGATTGATTTCAACAACAAACTTAATTGGGAGGACTACAAAAAGAAGAGACTTTTAGGAGGGTGGAAAGCATTATATGATCTTCAAAATACATGTATAGAGGCAAAGTTATGGGATTGGAAAACAATTAAAGTGCTTTTTGGACTCCTAGTTTTTCCAATGATGTTATATGGGTGTGAATTGTGGGCTAACAACACCCCCATTTCAAAATGGAAACAAATTGAGAAAATCCAAAAATGCTTGATCATGAGAAAGTTCAAAATAAAAAGTTCGGTACCTTATGAGATAATGTTGAGTGAAACAGGAGGAAATCCCATCGAAGCAATTGCTAAGGTGCAACTCATAAGATATCTAAAAATAATTGAACAAATGGGAGTAGTTAGATGGCCTAATGTTAAATTCAATAAAGGCACGAGTGAAAGAAAGAAAACATGGATGAGACAAAACTACACATGGATGCAAAAGTCGAATATCTACCTCAATTCCTGTCCCAAAAATAGCAAGGAGATAAGGAATTTTTTTATGGAAAAGTTTCATAAGCAAGTATGGGGAAAAGAGGGGTAGAAAGAAGAAGTACTACATTGAGGAATTCAACCGTACATGTGATCTCCAACAAAAAGAGTACATTGGAGCCAACATTCCATGGAGGGAAAATATTCTTATTGCTCATTTAAGAACCAACTCGCATCATCTTCGGTGTTAAACGAGACGATGGAAAAGGCCTAAAGAAGCTTGGGAAGAACGAGTGTGTACATTTTTCACATCTGGGGTAGTGGAATCAGAAAAATATTTCATTTTGGAATGTGATGCATTTAAAGACATCAGAGAAAGTTATGGGAATATGTTAGCATCAATTTCTTGGCATTGTATTTTCAGCGAGGGGATTGTTGGAAGGTTGGGCTAGCTCATCATCAATTTGAATGAGAAAATGATTGAATTGAAAAAGGAAAAAAGCAAGGAACTTATGGTCCCATAGACTATTTTTAGTCTCATGGTCGTTAAAATATCATTTCAATACCAAAAATGTTGCGAGGTCCTACCCTTGAGACATTTCAAAATGAGAATTGACATTTAACCATTTCAAGTATATAGAAAAACGCCACTACTATGGCGGGGGTTCTCAAGGTGTGAAGTGGCATTTATCTGTTACTTTTCAAAGTGAAATATGACACATACATATAACTTTTATGTTTTTGGTTATTGTTGAGGGGTTTTTATATCACAATTGTAAGTTTGAAAATAAAAAACAAGTTTGAGGATAACATAAATTAACTTGAATTGTTTGAAAAATGAATGAATTATATAAATATTCTTTATAAGAGAGTTAATGTATATTAGGTTGGACTTCTAGGAAATATATAGAGATAATTATTAATAAACAATATCTTAGTTTCAATTAATTGGCTATGTAATGGAGTTAGTTCTCAATTAACTATCTATGTATAATTGAAGAATTCATGCTTGCATAACAAGCCTCAATTAAGTAGCCATGCACAGGAGAAGAACTCATGCATGCATAGTTATGCACATGAGTAGAGTGATAAGCTAGTGGTGCATGCAGAATTTGATTCCACATGAGTAATTAAAGTGAAACTAATGCATAGCTCAAGGATAAATGCACACTTGTGTAGAAGGAGAGTATTCTCACCCAAGGAAGAACATCTAGGACCAAGTGCGCGATGAACTAAGTAAAAATGCAAGTACACCAATACTTGACTTGAAGCACAACTAACGTATGTTGAATAAATGGGTCCAAACAATTTGTAACCATATTAGGCACCCATCACTACAAGAAAAATACCCTCTAGCGGATGTTTTTGAGGAACCCCTTATAAAAATACCCCAGACATTTGTTTCTAGCAAAGGTTCCTAGAGGAGGTTGGCGGGTGGAGTTTTTTGTGGATGTATTTCGCCCGGTGCTCTTATCACAGTAAAACACACCGGTGCGTTCAAGACGACATAGCACCGGTGCGGTTAAAAAATTTGCACACCGGACACTGTGCGCTCCATACACACCCACCCGGTGCATTGTAATTATGTAAAGTACCGGTACTTCACATAACTTCCGCACCGGTGCCTCATAAAAAACGTGCGAAAACTGACACCACCCGGGTCGCCCTTAAATGCACTGGGCTGCCAACGCACCAGGTCGCCCTGAAATCCCTGCACACCAGCACAGGGTTAAATAAATAAAAAATTACGGCAAAAAAACCACACAAAATATAGGCACACTAGGAACCGTGCGCTCCTAACACCCTCCCCCGGTGCATCCTATTCTTGTACAGCACTGATTCCTTACATGTCTACCACACCGATGCTTCTGAAAATGTGCGCGAAAACAAACACTGCCCGGTAAGGAATAAATCAAATGCACCGGGGTGCCCATAAAACGCACGCACCGGTAGATGGTTAAATAACAATGGCAAAAAAATCGCATAAAACATTGGCACACCGGAAATCGTGCGCTCCATACACACCCGCCCGGTGCCTTTCATTAAGGAACAGCACCAGTGCATGTCAACTCATCAGCACCGGTGTCTCATAAAAAGCATGCGGAATAGAAACCACCCGGGGCGCAATGACCAAAATGCACCGGGGCCCCATAAATTATGTGCACCGAAAAAGGCTTAAAAAAAACAAAATTACGACCAAAAAACCGCACAAATCATTGGTTCACCGAACAGCATTCCCGGTGCATCTTATTACTGTAGAGCACCGGTGCGTTACCGCCAGGCCGCCCCAGTGTCTCATAAAAAGCGCGCGGAACAGAAACTGCCTGGTGCAGAATGACGGAAACGCACTGGGCCCCCATTAATGCCGCGCACTGGAAAAGGCTTAAAAAAAACAAAATTACGGCCAAAAAACTGTACAAATCGTTGGTTCATCGGACAACGTGCATGGTGCATCTTATTACTGTAGGGCACCGGTGCGTTACCGCTACATTGCCCCGGTGCCTCGTATATACGCGCGAAAACAGAAACCTCTCAAGGCAGCATAGTGCAAATGCACCAGTACACCAGTAAAAACCCTGCGCACCAGAATAGGGTTAAATTTAAAAAAAAAAGAAGAAAAATTACGGCCAAAAAACCGCATTTTTCACTTTTGTAAGTGCTACAGAGCTCTCAAGAACCGGTGCAAGTTATCCTTGTTTGAGCCGCATTGACATCCGTGCTCCCATTGCACTTATTGCACGCACTGCTGCTGTGCATTGCCACCAATCTCCAGCTTGAATTTTATAAAACAGTGGACAAATTTTCTTTTGCAAATTGTACAACCAATATGCCTCCTCGACGGGTAAATGTACATGTATTTTTCTTGTTTTTCCATAATTAAACCTTTTAGCGGATTAGAATTTGAAAAAACCTTAAAATTAACCATTAAAATAATAATAATTTCCACGCGATGCACTCGAGCCATTCGGCTCGCACCGGTTTGCGGTGCTGCCTGTAAATTTACAGGTCGCACCGCACCCGGTGCTGACGGTATCTGCACCAGTTACGGCGCAGTACCGCGCGGCGCACCGTGTTATTTTAAAAAAATTTAAAAAGTGTGGTGTGGTCCGTTACCAGGCCACACCGTTGACAATTGTGTATCGTGGCAACACGATGGATTGACGGAATTATCCGCCCTAGGGCGTGTAATGTTTTCAGCGCACCGGAACTGCATTTCGACATTTTCAACAGTTCGGGTTGGTAAACCGGTGCTAAGGGTATCCGCACCGATTCCAAGGTGGATACCAAAGGCGCACCGTGTTATTTAAATTTCTTTAAAAAGAGCGGTGCAGTCGGCTACCTGGCTGCACCGTTGACCTAGTTGAATTGTGGTGATGCAGTGCGTCGACGGAAATAACTGTACCGAGCCGGCTATTTTTGTCAGCGCACGACTTACCGTATTTGGCCTAGTTCAACGGTGCGGCCTCTTAAAATACCGCATTGACACTACTACATTTGGTGGAAATTCTGACACTTGGTTCCGACGCTTTTTACCAAATGTCGGAAATTTTACCAAATTTTTTCCATCCCACCCGAAACCGTCGCTATACCAACGTCTATAGAAAAGTGTCACAATACCGACACTTAAAAATGTGTCGCAATTGCGACGTTTGGAGGAAGACGTCGCAATTGCGACACCATGGCCCAAAGCGTCGCTATTGAGACGACTCCAAACGTCGCAACTGCGACACAATGTCTAGGTGTCGCCATTGCGACGTTTGGAGGCACCCGTCGTAATAGCGACACCTTTTCCGCCGTCGGTATAACGACACTTATATGCGTGCTACATAAAAATACGAAACTTATATGCGCGCTACATAAAAATTCGAAACTTATATCTGCGCTACATAAAAATGATTTTATTGTTTCGTATTCGTCGCAATAGCTACATTAACGTCTGATATCACACGCGCATTCGCCCTCCGCTCTTGCAGAACAAAATTCGCCCTCAGCTCTTGCAGAACAGCATTCGCCCTTAGTGTTTGCCCTCAGCTCTTGCAGAACAACATTCGCCCTCAGCGTTCGCCCTCAGCTCTTGCAGAACAGCATTCGCCCTCAGCTCTTGCAAAATGGTAAGTTCTTACTGCAGGCCCTTCCTCCTATAGTAGGGTTGACTCTATTTGGGTTTTTTTGGTCAATTCCATTAGATTGTGTTAGGCTGTAAGGTTCTCTCTAGATGTCAAGAATCAAGATTCAATACCCTCTATTATCTTCATCACCCAATACAAGATTTAAATTTTTCCCAAAGAAACGCTTATTAATTTGCCAGCCATTATTTCTCCCTGCTTTAAAAACCCTACATTTAAATGAAAACAAGCATTGCATTTCAACTACAAAAATCTATTAGTGTTCAAATGTACATGTGTGCTACATTAACGTCTGATATCACGCACGCATTCGCCCTTCGCTCTTGCAGAACAACATTCGCCCTCAGCATTCGCCCTCAGCTCTTGCAGAACAGCATTCGCCCTCAGCATTCGCCCTTAGCTCTTGCAGAACAGCATTCGCCCTCAGCATTCGCCCTGAGCTCTTGCAAAACAACATTTGCCCTTAGCATTCGCCCTCAGCTCTTGCAGAACAGCATTTGCCCTGCATTCGCCCTCAGCTCTTGCAGAACAGCATTCGCCCTGCATTCGCCCTCAGCTCTTGCAGAACAGCATTTGCCCTCAGCATTCGCCCTTAGCGTTCGCCCTCAGCTCTTGCAGAACAACATTCGCCCTCAGCTCTTGCAAAATGGTAAGTTCTTACTGCAGGCCCTTCCTCCTATAGTAGGGTTGAATCTATTTGGGTTTTTTTGGTCAATTCCATTGGATTGTGTTAGGCTGTAGGGTTCTCTCTAGATGTCAAGAATCAAGATTCAATACCCTCTATTATCTTCATCACCCAATACAAGATTTAAATTTTCCCAAAGAAACGCTTATTAATTTGGCAGCCATTATTTCTCCCTGCTTTAAAAACCCTACATTTAAATGAAAACAAGCATTGCATTTCAACTACAAAAATCTATTAGTGTTCAAATGTACATGTGTGCATCACTTGTGTAGGGTATTCTTTTTCCACTTTCACATTATCCAAGAATGTGTGCAGTATAGTTCATATTTTTTGTGATTTAGATTATCTTGAAAAAGGAAAGGTAAATTATTTCCCATGGAAAAAGAAGGTTTTCCCTTTTTATAGGTTGTTTGGAATTACGTGGAAAAAATTATGTTATGCCTTTCATATTATGTAGTTTAAATTTGAATTAACAGGTTATTCTACATGAAAATATAATTACCTATGTGATTTCCTTCATCACTAATTAAAATTATAGGGTTTCAATTTCCTAGACTCTAACTCATCTGATACTAAATTCTAGGTTCTCATTCGTGGATCACTCTTCCATTGATTTCCTTTCCCTCTGGATCTTGTCATACTTTAAAATTCATCAATGATACATATATTATTTCAGGTATCCCAAAAGGCTTTATAGTAGAACATATTGTGAATTTTTTTGACACTTGAGGATTCTTTTTAGAACTGCAACGCGGTCTATGCTATCGAGTTATATACCAAGCAACTTGTCCTTAATAACCACACTATGAGGTAGGTTCAACCATTTTGAACTTGTTGGGACATAGCATATGAAGTTGTGTGATGAGTCCATATCACAGGTCTATTATGGTGAAAAAAGTGAAGACATGTAATGATAGTTATTATGTTAACATTACTAGAAACATGTTCGAAATTATCCATGCTATCAAGATGTCAAAATTCCAGGCATTAGGTGTCAATACTCGTAGCTAATAGATAATAATAATAATATAAAAAAATCACAACTTTATTCTTGAAATATGATTGTTACACATTGGTAACCTAGTTCATGAGTTACTATCACCCAAAGATCGCAAAACAAACTTAAATATAAATTAAACCAACATGAGAATCCAACTAAGGGTTTCTCGACAAAATCATGCCATAACCTGGCATTTTGAAACCCAAATTTGAATCCATCATAAGTAATACAATGAAAAATCAGATGGATTTTCAATGCATGTTTGCATGCTACACTTATTCTCTGTCTAGATGTCATTTTTTAAATGGAACCATTAGTCAAGCCCACAATCCTTTTTATGTGAAAAATTTCAGCTCTATTTGAGCTCTTTTTTTGCTCCACCACCTCCATAAACATATGCAAACATATATCATGATCTTGGAATTCCATTACATATGTATGTGCCAATGTTCCATAATCATGCCCCATCATCAATTTAAGAAATTTCCATTGAATATCAAATTATGGAGGGGGGGAACTTTTTGCTGCAACATTTGGCTCAAAATCGGGGACCATCTCCGTATGAGGTGAATGAGAACTATAGATATTTGAAGAAGTAGATTAGTGTCTTTTCCTCTGGCCATGGAGTCATATACAGTCATCCATCACAAAAATTTGTCTTTGTTCATTCTCACCTTGAAAGTTGCAAAAATTCATGCCCTAATTGAAACGACACTAAATTTGAAAGATATAATAAAAATGCAAGCTAGAGGTGCCCTATTAATACAAAGGGAAAACCTTCCTACCTACCCTAACTAAGATAAATTTTGATTGAATAGGAAACATGATATTTCCTATGGAGTTGATCCAACAACTTGTTAAATGTATGGGACTAAATCATGCATTTGATTTCCAGGGAAACATGCGCATGAAGAGAAAAAGTGCAGAATTAATGGAAAATCCATACATACCACTTATAAAAACTACACCGAAAGGTCAAAAAATACTTAAGGCCTTAACTTAATTTGAATCCAAAAATGACAAAATAGGATTAGTGAAAACACGAGAGTGGTGTGGGTGAACAACATAAATAAAAAGTGAGGATACCTTTCCCCAATATGCCTTTGTCACCGTTGTATGAAAACATGTTTTCCTTTCCCTTTATACATGCAAGTGAATGCATTATAGGTATGGTGTTTTCCCAGAATAGGAGAAGCCTAATTAAATATATCATTCGTGGAGTGAATGTTTGGGTGCCTTAATGTGCAATGACATGTTTCCAGGACTGAATTCAATGCAAGGCATATTTGAAACTCTAACTCTGTCTTCCGGTGTCTTATTAGAAATTATTTTAGTTTTCATTTTTTGTTTTCAAGTTAGATATTGTTTTCAAGTTTTTACATTTATAATTTTATTGCAATGTGGCAGACTGATGAGAGCAGTGCAGGAACAACCCAGAGACGGGATGATCGCGGAAAGAGGCCAGCGGAAGAACATGTAAAGTGCCAGCATTGCTCTATCTTAAGGTATTTTAGTTATTTACATAATTGAAATAATATTAATTTTGTTCAAATATGCAGACACCTAGCCATGGTACGCCTGATGATTCCCTCTTTGAGGAAGAGCTTTCTTCATCCTATCTCCAGTGTTCTTGTTACAAAAAAAGGCACGAGATAGGTCAGAATTTAATACTTTGATAGACGCGCTTCAAACACCTGAAACAGAAGAGAGGATACAACATCTTATGAGGCAGCTAGAAAGATATAAGGTAATAATAAAAATTCAAAAGGATATTTTTTTTGTTCTGCATGAGATGAATTGTGATAGTTTGATTTTTAATTTTTACATTGACTAAACTAACAAAAATTTCTTTTGTATGTAGCGTTTTATGGCACTTGCTGAATCCGGTGTTGGTGGTAGTGGGACACAAGGGCAAGAGATTGCCCAAAAACCCTCTCGTACACCTTCTACTCCTTTAGGTGCCAGCCAAGAAACACACCCTGCCCAAGCAGACACCCAGCCAACCGCTGAATGTGTTGGCAATGATGAGGCTGATATGGCCAACTACATTATTACGTTTCCTGGAGCTACACGTGTCAGCTCCACAGGGACCATTAATGGCACGTTGTTGGTGAACGATGAGGGTGTCCCTATAAAGCATGTACAACTCCCAGGTAAATTTTAATATTTTAACTATTTCATGTACTTCATCTAAAACATATTTATCATGATTTTTATTTTTAAATTAATGATACTATCTTTTTTTTTTTTTTTGGTTTTATTCTGTGTAGGAAACAATGAGTTCTACAGGATTTTGGAGAGCCATGCGTTGGTAATTTTTGGCCCAACCATACGCACAGGGTGGAATTCCCAGAATTCCAACCTGAAAAAATAACTTCTAGATTATCTAGAAGCCCTTTTTGGGGTCGGCACATTTGACAGAACAGCGGTGGCTTGGGTAGCCGGCAAATATTTGAAATATACCAAGGACACCTATAGGACACAATTGCAATTTAACCCTAGATATGAGCGTCCTCTCGCAGTTTCAGAGAGTGAGTGGAGAGCACTCATCCATGACGGAAAAGAGAAAAGGGCAAAGAAAGAAGGAAAAATGCCAACTGGACCCGCAAGGTAAATTACAAATTTAATTCAATAGCTTTAATTTTATTTATGTCTAAAATAAAAGTGTGCTACGTCATATCTGACTTCAATATTTTGATGCTAGGTTGCCTGACACCTCAAAGGCAACCAAAGCTAGGATTGAGAAAAATGGCCATCACAAGCTAGGCCAGGGTGGCTACTTGAAATTAGCTGCAAGAATTGTAATTAAGTAGCTAAACATCTTATAATTAATTGTATCGCCTTCCAACGTTTTGTAATCCTATCAAATATGATTAAAAATACACAATCATATGTAATGTAGGGTGATGACTTCGGAACAGAAACTACAGAGGAAGATAAAAATATCGCTTTCCGTTTCGGCTATCAAGCTGTAGTTGAACGTCGCAGAAGCTTGGGGCAGGTCCCAAGATCCAGAATGCCTGATAAGGTAAAACATTAACCTTTCAATATTTTTGTTTTAGTCCATAAATTTAATGTCTAACAACTTTGTTTAAATCAGGGGAGCAGCACTACCGACGAGGCAAATAACCCAGTTTTAGAGCCAGATGTAGATGATCCTCACGTGCAACCTGATCATTGTAGTGGGGACCAGGGCGACAATGCTACTATCAGTGAGGGCCGTGACGGTAATTAATTTCCACTTATAATTTTTTCTAATTATACCTTGATGGTTGTCCTTATAACGTTTTTGTTTAAATGACAGAGAATGTTTCCCTTGAGGATCTTACCACCAGAGAGGAAGACAGGGCAACAGTCCCAACGGCGACAACTGGTGCACGAGGTAAATAATCTCATTGCAATTTTTTTTATTAATATTACCGAACTAGTTCAATGATATTTAAAAACTGACAATTAAAATTTAATATTATCTGTTTTTGTAGGCGATGCCCCGTCACTGGATGAGACCAGACATCGTGACAATGCAACTAGGTTAGCGGCGACAACTGGTGCACCAGGTAAATAATCTCATTGCAATTTTTTTTATTAATATTACTAAACTAGTTCAATGATATTTAAAAACTGACAATTAAAATTTAATATTATCTGTTTTTGTAGGCGATGCCCCGTCACTGGATGAGACCAGACATCGTGACAATGCAACTAGGTCAGCGGCGACAACTGGTGCACCAGGTAAATAATCTCATTGTAATTTTTTTTATTAATATTATCGAACTAGTTCAATGATATTTAAAAACTGACAATTAAAATTTAATATTATATGTTTTTGTAGGCGATGCCCTGTCACTGGATGAGACCAGACATCGTGACTACGCAACTAGGTCAGCGGCGACAACTGGTGCACCAGGTAAATAATCTCATTGCGATTTTTTTTATTAATATTACCGAACTAGTTCAATGATATTTAAAAACTGACAATTAAAATTTAATATTATCTGTTTTTGTAGGCGATGCCCCGTCACTGGATGAGCCCAGACATCGTGAATACGCAACTAGGTCAACAGTGCGGGTTGAAAGGCACGAAACAGGAGCAGAGCACGATGATATTGATGATGTAATTAGGAGCTTTAAAAATAGGAAGAAGAAAAAGAAAATTTGACAATGTAAAATATTGTATTATTATAAGATAAACGTTACCATACTTGGAATGTTTTTTTGCGTTATATAAAAAACTCATTTATCATACTATTTTTATGTCAAGCATTAATTGCAATGTTTCCTTGCGTACTTTTTGTTGAATTGTTTTTTTATTAGTTATTGAATATTTTTTTATGCTCATGAAAGTAAAAAATGAAATATAGATTGGGTATTGGGGAATTGAGAGTGATGTGAGGGGGGGGGAGGGGCCATAAGAGCTTCCACCTTCACGTGGTTGGCCCTGTTTAGTACAGAATAATTTATTGGAGCGATTTAATCTTGGAGCAAACCTCCCTTGATCCAGCGTAGCAACAAAAAAGTCACTGTTGACTTAGTTGCTACTCTTTCAGATCGTGGGAGGCTTGTTCCAAGTTCATGCGACTCCAATAAATTGTTCTTGAAATGAAAAGGAGCTTATTCAGGTATGTTTTGACATTTTCAACATATGTTCTAACATTATCATAATAATGCATCTTAGAGTAAAAAATACTACATCAATTACTTGTATTTATTGTATAGATAATGATGGATTTTGATTGACTTGGCAGTGCAGGTACAAATCTTCTTGCATCATGAGCAATACAACTTGTCAACCAGGGTCATGTACAGGATATTTTTGCTTGTGCACTTGACCAGGTTCGTAATGTCACATTTGTAAGTTCCTTTACAGTTCATAATTCAATATTAAGCTTGTTCATGATTATTATCTAGGTTTTTTGTATGTGTTTTTTCATCTATTTGATTGTAAGCAACTCTGCATGTTTCCTGTTGTTCACTATGATTTCTCCCATTACCACTCCCGGGATGAATCCGAATTTATTGTTACATAGGTTACTTTATTGTTACTATGATTTCTCCATTTACGATTTCATAGGTTACATCATGTAAAGTTGTCAATCTGAGGTTGGTGATGAGCTTTAGTTCTCCAGATTTGGGGCTTTTCTGATATTTTCTCCCTCATGTCATTCCTGCATCACCTCGTTGTTTGAGCATGCCAATTTTCTACCACTTGTACCAATTGGCACATGTCAATCTCTGAGTGGTGCCACATTTCACCTATTTTTAGTGAGAGTTTAGGGTTTCTCTAACATAGCTTTAGAAATCCGATTCAGTGCCTGCTTGAATATTTCCACATAATACTCATGGTTTGGATTGATGAGCATGTTCTGAATGGTTGGTTGATTCATAAGAACCACCCATATAGTCATCTTGAGATATTTCAGAAGGTTTCTCGGGTTTCCTTTTTCACCGTTTCTAGTGGGTGGGATGGTGTGGAGTGATTCATCAATACTGGTGCTCTTGTAGTAGGGGATTTGTTTTTGGGGATATAAAGGAGCATTTGATGTAGATATCCCATTGGATGCATTCATAGATGGGCACGAGAGGTCAAGAATTTAAATTAAAAATATGCAACCTCTAACATGGCAACCTGAAGGCCGCGAGAGACACTGGTTAAAGATTGTTTTGTGCTGGCCTTATTATAGTCGTGATTTCTTTCTATTATCTTAATGCAAATATATAGTCCGGTCTCATTAAAATGAGGATTGTGGTTGTATTTCCCTTTGGTTGTTTCTCTCTTAATACTCCAGAAGCTGCCAAAAGTTGCGATAGTTGTTTAGTTTGCCAGTTACAACTTAAAAGTGGTTTTTAGCAATGGGAGTCATGTTTTTTAAGGTTCATACTAATATGAAGATCTTGTAATTCTATATTCAGCATAAGAGAAGATGGCCTCTGCTTTGGGCAGTATGACAACAATTGCCACATCTACCTCATTCGGTAACAATGGAAAGGGGAAGAAGTTGGGTGCAATGTTTGATAATTATGGCAGACAATTGTCTTCTCTTTCAGTTTTTTCACCCATTTCCTTTAATCACTCAAGTAAAAGAAGGACTCTGAGATTACGCAATAGAGAGAAGGTAGTTAATACAAGAGCTATGGAAAAGGAGTTGTACTTCAACAAGGATGGCTTAGTGACAAAAAAATTGCAGGTCAGAGAAAAAATTATGTTTAAAGGAAGGTCACCTGCACGTGAAACTTCACTGCGGTGGATCTTTCCTTATCCACTTATATTCGATTTTAATGTGTTATTTTAATTTTTCATGGAGGGTTGTTTTGGCATATGGTCTGGCATTCAATTGCACACTTACTGAAAGCATTGTCAATTTGTCTTGCGGGCGGTGTGAACAAACTTGCTGATCTTGTTGGAGTCACCCTTGGGGCGAAGGGAAAAATGTTGTCTTGGAGAGCAAGCATGGTTCTCCGAAAATAGTTAATGATGGTGTGACAGTAGCTAAGGAGGTAATTTGTAGATGTGTGCTATGGTTTTCTTTTTAACATTGTATTAGTTCCCCCTCTTAAATGTCTTAGATTTGGTAGGCATAATTTGAAAACTCAAAGGTGAAAGGAAACATATTTGTTACCCAGTGGTCTACTTGGCCTATGGACTAGCCACATTAGAGTAATGCATAAATCTTTTCACAACAATAAAAGGAAAGGGTTATGGCTGAGTCAAATTTTATTGTTATTGACGGTGTAATGAAATGTATCTCAATGCTATGGTTTTGGCCTTTTTATTGGTTGAATTAGAGGACCCAGTTGAAAATATTGGGGCCAAGTTGGTAAGGCAAGCTGCGGCAAAGAAAAATGATTTAGTTGGGGATGGAACCACAACATCTGTTGTTCTTGCACATATTGGAATATTGAAAAATTCCAGAAAAATGAATGGAGAATAAATCTCCCTTCTTTTAACACAGAGAAAATAAAAATTTCTTTGACAGGAGATAGAGTTTCAATACTTTGAAAACAAACTTCTATTCCCTTCAATAACTCAAAAAAAAACTATTACACTTCTTCCTCACTGAGAGGGATTACAAAATTATGACTGCTACAAAACGCAGTGCATAAAACCAACTCATTGTCTGTTCAAAACAAACATACTCTGTCTCTAAAACAGTCCGCTGTGTTTTTCCCTTTCGCACTGCTGTGCATACACACTTAAAAAGTTACACTCAGTCTTTCACTTTTTACACACTGCTGTGTAATAAAAAATTTACGTACTGCCTATAAAAAAAATTACCAAGCTTTTTCGTCCTTTTTATTTTTATATGCCGTAACATATAAAACATATTATAATAAACCCTATTTTTTTAAAATAAAATTAAAACTAAATTCTATGGCCCACCTTTCATTTCGCATATGATATATATATAACATATGTTTCAAACATATGTATATATTAAACTATCAAAACATTAAAGAACCCTTTCTGTCGGACTTCAAAAGTCTGAATAGATTGAATTTCAAACCAAATTCGCTTTCCAAAATGGGACGCTGACGTCTGCCTAATTTTAACTCGAATTCTCAATCCAATGTGCCCTATAAAAAATTCGGGTCCGGTTTTCAGGTTTTCAAATTCCCTTCAATTTCATGCGATCCAATATTAATGCTCCACGTGTCCTCCTTTTGAATTTACAAAACTGTCGGGTAAATTTATGTTTGTTTAATTTCTGGTTGGTGAATTGCGTTAATGCTGGTTGTTGTGTTTAAATACAATCTTGTACAGAAATATGGCTGCGGTCGTCTACAAAAAAAACTTGCAGGAATTTTAAATGCTGAATTAAATTTCTGGATGGCATGCAAGCAACCTCCAAAAAAAAATGTTGCTGCTGCATCTGTCCTTCTGCTGCAGCAATTGAAGTTAAAATTCAATAGCACGGGGTTTAATAAGTGAGGGTGTAAAGGTAACTTTTTGTCAATAGTACTGGATTAAGATCATCTATTCATTTTTGTAGGGTCTTATGGTGTTTCGTTTTTTAGTTTTGGGTTGGGCTTATTGAGTCTAAGATAGTTTTTGAGTGAAAAAATTGCTATCAGGTATTAAAAAATTTTGGTTCTTTTGTCAAAATTTATGAGGTTGTTAGGAAATACAAAACTGACAATGGTTGTATCTTAAATTTGTGGAAAATAATTTGAAATGAAACCTTTTTGTTTAGGTTGTTGCAGCAGGTGCAAACCCCGTTCAAATTACTAGGAGCATTGACAAGACAATAAAGGCCCTTGTTTCGGAACTCAAAATTTTTTCAAAGGAGGTAAACGCTTGCCTTTTGAGTAGGCTGGTTTTCCTTTTTGCTGATGGTTTGGTGTATCTAATTGAATTAGTTGCCTAAGGTATTTTTGGTTGCAAACTCCTTTTCATTTTTCATACGGTATTGGCCTTGTGGAATACATTTGATTGTGTGGTCTTGTTAGATCTACAACATTTGTAGTTGTTTAGTCTTATGGCCGAGGTGCACTTTTATTATGGAAATAGTTGATGCAATATTGTCATTTAATCCTTACTGCAGGGTAGCATGTTGAGAAGTTTCTTGTGAAACATTTGGTATTCAAAATGACACTTGATCCTATACAGCATCATGCACTTGACTTCAAAATTCATATTCAAAGTGTGCCAGACAATTCTTGCAAAATTTCAAATATATATGTTGTTTTAAACCATTATCTTTTTCATGTATTGGATGCTGAAAATGTGAAAAAGACTTTGGTATGAATCCAACTGGTGAATAATTTCCAACAAAACAACCACTTCCAAGACATGATTTAGAAGTAGAACAAATGTGCTTATGAAGCATAGAAAGATATCCTTGATGCATTGTTAATGTTTGGCTAGGGTTATTTTTGGAGAAAATAACTCCTTATTCCTAGAATAGTGATCTTCAATACAAGTAAATGCCAGAGAAGAGAGATCATCGTGTGACACAACAAAACTGAAATTGGACCCCCAAGGAGAGCTGGTGTGTCTACAATCGCTCTGTCAGCATTTTTCCTTGGTTTACCCCGTTCTTTTCCTCCAGCCTGAGTCTTAATTGACTTCTTCTTTCTTCGGGTTTATTTATCAAATTCGTAGAATTTGATAAATAAATACTATCCATAATGGTTGGACTTTAATTTATATTCCCGACTTTATATTATCTCCAAGCCTTATAAACAATGTTTAACTTTCAACACTTTGTATTTATACTCCACGTTTCTTTTTAAATAAATAACTTGTAATGAACTTTCGGCTCTATATTTCACCACCCAGCCTTACAACAATCACGCTCCAAACTTATACTAATTATCCGCCAATCGTTTAATTAAACAATTTCATTATACTCCGGCCCCACCTATATATATCAATAACCAATCAAACACTCGTATTGTACCTGGCTATCCTCCGCACACCTTAGTTAACCTCCGGGCAAGTTCAACGTGCGACCACCGTCCGATGGCCCTTCTCCAAATCAACGACTCTTGGCAATTTCGCTCGGCTTCCAACGTCGGGCTTTAACGTGCGATGGCGCGGGTTAAACGGTGGTTTTCCAGGGGTCACTTCGCCACATGTCGCATTCCTTATGGAATCGCTCGCGAATAGGAAATACCACCTACTCTACAAAAGCGGTGCGATATGGGCAACCCGCTTTTGTGATTCCGCTCGTGGTTTTGGTAGAGGGCTTGACCACGGTTGCAAGTCTGGTTCCGCTATCCTTTTGTTTGTTAACTCATGTCCAATCCTCGGGTGAGGTTCCGAAAGCACAACAATTTTGTCTCTTTATTAAGCGGGATTTTTATATTTGAACAAGCCACGACCTCGGTTCCCATACGTACCGCCTGATATTTTTACATAAAAATGATTGTTCTCAATAATTTATATAACTTTTCCACATGTTTAGTGTGGTATTCCCATGATTTATTATAAATATGTGTATTATCAAAGAAAACCAACACAAATTTTATAAGATGGGATCAAACAAAATTGTTCTTAAGTCGAGCCCGCCGGACTTCAAACGGCGATAAGCCATAATTCAAACCAAATTCGCATTCTAAAATAGCCTGCTGACGTCGGCCAATTTTGTGACGCGAAAACCAAATGAATTTTGCCCTAATCCTTTTCGGGTCCGAAGTTGGGCTGGTGTACGGAGGGAAGTTGTGACGTGAATTTCTTATCAAATTCGCCCTAATATTTTTCAGGTCCGGATTTCCACTGCGCGAGCGGCCCAAACAAAGATCCGCTCCAATCAATTTCTGCCACGTGTCCTCAATAAAAACTTGCCCTGCTCCCGGCTGCGGGTGCATTCGATGGCATTGAAGGCGATGGGACATGGATATGGCGATTTCATATCAATCGCATTAACATTTAACGCTGTTCAATTAAGTTTTCACATCAAATCCGCATTAATTAATTTTTAACACTGTTCAAGATCGAACCTCCACTCCTCTTAGTGATTCCGCACGCTCCAATTTGATCCGGCCTTTGGCTCTCGTTATTAACGATCAGAAATTAATTATGACAGGCGTCCTTTGATTGCATTGCAGTCGGGTCGACAAAATGGCGTTTAGCCATGGTTTTTTAGACAAGCCAGTTGCTGGATTACACTGCCTGCTAACTGTGACGATAAGGAGAAGTGGCCAGCTGAACTGCTACCTAGACCTTGCTGCGTATTTGCATTTCTCTCGGTTCTGTCTCTGTATGTCTTCCTCTGTTAATTGGAATTCTGCTTCTCCGTCTCCTCTTGTGCCCAATGCGCATGAGATTGCACCCATGCCTCACGTGCGTCATAGGATGCGTTGCCGCAGGGGGAGCAGTAGAGGTCAACCCCTGCGCGCTCCCTCCAGCCCCTCAACAGAGTCGACTTCCGGCCAGTCCAATGATTATTACGCAGGTCGATATCCAAATACTAGGAGTGGGCGGGGTCGGCTTGTAGGATCTAGCCACCGTATGGATTCCCCTGCTCCTCGCTTCCCCACTGCTAGTTCACATTCTCCCACGACACGCACTGCGCAATTTTCCTTTAATTTCTCTCTCAACCGCCTGCGAATCACGGCTTTAGTCATTGTGGTCTTCCGCGAGGAGGCCCAAATGGAGGAAGAATGCACCCATCTGACGGGTCTGAGCTCGGAAAAAGCCGCCCAGCATTTGGGCCTTCAGGAGGGGAGCCGTGGCATGCATGTGGAGGTAGCACCTAACGATCCTGGACCTTCCGAAGGATGGTGCCGAATCGTGGAGGAACCATCGGAGGAGTAGTTTGGTTAATTTGTTTTTCTTGCTTAGCAGGCCCACTTAATTGGGCTGCTTTTAGATTATTTTACTGTGCTGGACCTTTGTAATATTTTTGAATTTTGTAAATTAAACGTTCAAGACTGGTTTCCCCGTATGAGGGCAGTCTTCTTAATATTTTGATTTTTTGATGACAAATTTGCCATGTGTATGGCCAGGAAATGTTTTTGACTTTGGTGTAATTTTATTCACAATGTTAATAGATTAAATTTACTTAGAATTCTCACATGATTAGCGTTTTTCTTGATCTGTTCAAGGATTTTGGGTACTTTAATTTGTATTTGGAACAATGGACGTCAGTACTCTATCTGTTGCTTTACTGTTCTACATAATGCTATTTCACTTTCTTATAGATGCCTCAGGCATATTTGAATGCTTTCTCAGATTGTCGATAATCTCCATGTGGACCGTTACTGGATTTTATATCATGTCCCTGTATGTGACATGGGGTATTTTTCTATCATTGTCTGGGGTGGGACTTCCACTTTTCTGGATGGAAATTTGGGTTCCAATCTTCAGATGTGAAAATGTAATGACTTCATGGACTGTTTTACTTCATATAATATATTCAAAACAACGTTTTTTCTCTTGTGAAAAAAAAAAATGATTAATGTTTATCACTCTGCCTTCAAAACTAGCGATGCTAGTCTATGTTGCTGGTTTATTGATATGGTCTGATGGTATTTTTATATTTTGGACATATCACACTCCTCACATGATTAGCGTTTTTCTCTGTTCAAGGATTTTGGGTACTTTATTTTGTATTTGGAACAATGGACGTTGGTACGTACTCTATCTGTTGCTTTACTATTCTACATACTACTATTTCACTTTCTTATAGATTCCTCGGGCATATTTGGATGCTTTCTCAGATTGTCGATAATCTCCATGTGGACCGTTACTGGGTTTTATATCAAGTCCCTGTATGTGACATGGGGTATTTTTCTATCACTGTCTGGGGTGGGACTTCCACTTTTCTCGATGGATATTTGGGTTCCAATCTTCAGATGTGAAAATGTAATGACTTCATGGACTGTTTTACTTCATATAATATATTCAAAACATCATTTTTTCTCTTGTGAAAAAAAAATGATTAATGTTTATCACTCTGCCTTCAAAACTAGCGATGTTGGTCTATGTTGTTGGTTTATTGATATGGTCTGATGGTCTTTTTATATTTTGGACATATCACACTCCTCACATGATTAGCGTTTTTCTCTATTCAAGTATTTTGGGTACTTTAATTTGTATTTGGAACAATGGACGTCGGTACTCTATCTGTTGCTTTACTATTCTACATACTGCTATTTCACTTTCTTATAGATGCCTCGGGCATATTTGGATGCTTTCTCAGATTGTCGATAATCTCCATGTGGACCGTTACTGGGTTTTATATCATGTCCCCGTATGTGACATGGGGTATTTTTCTATCATTGTCTGGGGTGGGACTTCCACTTTTCTGGATGGATATTTGGGTTCCAATCTTCAGATGTGAAAATTTAATGACTTCATGGACTGTTTTACTTCATATAATATATTCAAAACAACGTTTTTTTCTCTTGTGAAAAAAAAATGATTAATGTTTATCTCTCTGCCTTCAAAACTAGCGATGCTGGTCTATGTTGCTGGTTTATTGATATGGTCTGATGGTCTTTTTATATTTTGGACATATCACACTCCTCACATGATTAGCGTTTTTCTCTGTTCAAGGATTTTGGGTACTTTAATTTGTATTTGGAACAATGGATGTCGGTACTCTATCCGTTGCTTTACTATTCTACATACTGCTATTTCACTTTCTTATAGATGCCTCGGGCATATTTGGATGCTTTCTCAGATTGTCGATAATCTCCATGTGGACCGTTACTGGGTTTTATATCATGTCCCTGTATGTGACATGGGGTATTTTTCTATCATTGCCTGGGGTGGGACTTCCACTTTTCTGGATGGATATTTGGGTTCCAATCTTCAGATGTGAAAATGTAATGACTTCATGGACTGTTTTACTTCATATAATATATTCAAAACAACGTTTTTTTTCTTGTGAAAAAAAAATGATTAATGTTTATCACTCTGCCTTCAAAACTAGCGATGCTGGTCTATGTTGCTGGTTTATTGATATGGTCTGATGGTCTTTTTATATTTTGGACATATCACACTCCTCACATGATTAGCAGTTTTCTCTGTTGCAGGATTTTGGGTACTTTAATTGTATTTGGAACAATGGACGTCGGTACTCTATCTGTTGCTTTACTATTCTACATACTGCTATTTCACTTTCTTATAGATGCCTCGGGCATATTTGGATGCTTTCTCAGATTGTCGATAATCTCCATGTGGACCGTTACCGGGTTTTATATCAAGTCCCTGTATGTGACATGGGGTATTTTTCTATCACTGTCTGGGGTGGGACTTCCACATTTCTGGATGGATATTTGGGTTCCAATCTTCAGATGTGAAAATGTAATGACTTCATGGACTATTTTACTTCATATAATATATTTAAAACAACGTTTTTTCTCTTGTGAAAAAAAAATGATTAATGTTTATCACTCTGCCTTCAAAACTAGCGATGCTGGTCTATGTTGCTGGTTTATTGATATGGTCTGATGGTCTTTTTATATTTTGGACATATCACACTCCTCACATGATTAGCGTTTTTCTCTGTTGCAGGATTTTGGGTACTTTAATTTGTATTTGGAACAATGGACGTCGGTACTCTATCTATTGCTTTACTATTCTACATATTTCTATTTCAATTTCTTATAGATGCCTCGGGCATATTTGGATGCTTTCTCAGATTTGTCGATAATCTCCATGTGGACCGTTACCGGGTTTTATATCATGTCCCTGTATGTGACATGGGGTATTTTTCTATCATTGTCTGGGGTGGGACTTCCACTTTTCTGGATGGATATTTGGGTTCCAATCTTCAGATGTGAAAATGTAATGACTTCATGGACTGTTTTACTTCATATAATATATTCAAAACAACGTTTCTCGTCTTTTAAAGTTTCATTTTTTATTTTTTTTAAATTGAACCCTCCGTCGGTCTACCGACGCCTTGTAGACGTTGGAACTGTGACAACCCAGAAACGTCGGAAGAGAGACAGTATAAAAATGTCGGACCACATTTCGTCGGAATTACGACAGCTTACAAACGTCGGAAGAACGACGTTCCAAACGTCGGACCAAATTTCGTCGGAATTGCGACATCTTACAGACGTCGGAAGAGCGACGTCCAAAATGTCGGACCACGTTGCGTCGGAATTGCGACTGTTTACAAACGTCGGAAGAGCGACGTTCAAAACGTCGGACCACATTGCGTCGGAAGTGCGATAGTTTACAAACATCGGAGGCGCGACGGTTTGTGAGACATCGGAAGAGTGACGCTTGTTTGGAAGCGACGGAAGAAGTGTCGATAGTGCGACACTTTTTACGTGCATCGGAACTGCGACAGCATTACAAACCATGTTTTTTCCGCCCGCGAACTGTCGCTCTTGCAACGACTATGTGTCGGAATAACGACGAATTGGTCGTCGGAATTTCCGCCAAATTTTCTAGTGCGATGACTATGTACGGTGGCAGGGGCGGTGTGCTAACTTAGTTATAAGCCACGGGGCATATAGTGAAGTCAGCGCACCGGCCTCCTAGCATCGCACGTAGTGAACGGTGTGCTAAAAACATTTTCTGGAGCACCGCTCTCGGTGTGGTGGATATCATGAGCTGCACTGTATCTGGTGCACTCTGTGGAGAGATGCACCGGGGCCGGTGCGTGACTGTCTTTTTGGCACACCAACTCTTTTTTTATTTATTTTTCAAAAAATATTTATATACGTATATTTGTAAATACATGTGTCATTTAATAAAAAAATTGTTTTTAATACGTCAATCATTCAGAGACATGAAAGGAGAGAAAAGGGGCAACAACAAAAACAATAGGTGAAACAATATAACATGGTTTGCCTGTGGGAGGCAAGAGAGAGGGAGAGAGATGCGTACCCTCGCCCTATTACAGCAGCGACGCAGGGGCTCCTTAGGCAGGTAGGCCTCCTCAAGTTCTATGAGGAGGCTACTTTTCTAAAGTCCCATAGTTTGTTTTTGAGACATCTTGTCTAAATATGAAATGCCCAGTGACAGGCTTTCTGGGTTGGTATCAACCAATGGTACACGCCCACTGAGGAGGATGTATATTTTATTACAGGGCTATCGAGGAGAGGGGTGGATTTTCCCTCGTTCCCCGAGGTTCCAGCTGACTGTGTGTCAGGGAGTCAGTTAGTTTACTCCCAGAGATACATTGGAGCACATTTAGTATCTCCTACAGATTTGTAGGTCACTGGAGGGCAGTTACGTATTGGTGTGTTTAGTCGTGAGGAGGTCCAGTGTCTCTCACTTATCATTTCTACCATCGCACAACACCAATGACGAGCAACGCATTAGTTGCCAACTTTTATATTATGTTAATTCTTTACTACAGTAGCCATGACTTGTCAGGTGGTCTGGCATTTTTTTGTGGCAGTTCTGTACAACATTAGATAGATGTCGCGCTCATGCACAAGGGAGGGTCAACTTCCCTTTTGCTTCAGAGCTTTTTTTTTTCTTTTTTGAGAGGTTTCCAGAGACAAGGCCTTATTTTCTTCGGCAACCTTGTAGACCGATTACTAAGGCACATATGCACATGTGGGGGCAGATGATGCCCAAGAGGGAGGAGACTCTTTTTCCAGTGAGGATATCAGATGATGCACTGAGGTTGCTAGCCAGTGTTGATGAGCATCCCTTCATTTTGGTCCCCTATCCTTATGTGGGGTTGGATTGGCGAGGGTGTGCCAACATCCTCTTCACAGCTGATGAGCCGCCAGATGATAG
This sequence comes from Pinus albicaulis, assembly GCA_034641835.2. Classification (NCBI taxonomy): domain Eukaryota; kingdom Viridiplantae; phylum Streptophyta; class Pinopsida; order Pinales; family Pinaceae; genus Pinus; species Pinus albicaulis. Next base: position 552,720,009 of record CM076569.1, read on the forward strand.
GGGTAATATTACTATTTTATTTAAATTTATTCTAACATGTTATTTAACTTGTTTTTATTAAATTGTGTAATAAAATCCTCTAATTATTGTTGTGTACTTGTATATATTTTGCAGACATTGGCTCTTTTGATGGCGAGGAGATGCTTCCACCACCACCTGATCCATGTGTGGATCCTAATGAGGATGAGGGCATGCTAGATATTGCCTAGGATCATCAGGATCAAGCCGGTGCAGATCAGAGACCTGCTCCTGCTAGTGCGCCGGTGCGCGGTCGACGTCTTAGTGATGCTAGATACATGATGGAGTTGGGCGACCAACTCATTGCATTGATTATTGAGGCGGGCATCAGACCCGCTAATATCAAATACATAGAGGCCGATGATAGGCTATTATGGATGTGGAGAGGCATGCAGTGTAACATGTATAGCCTGATGCGGCATGTCGTAGGAGTTACGATAAATTTTATGCGACTGACGAGGACTGTTGCACGTTACGATCGAGCCGCATCACATGATGGACAATCTACAAGGAGCAGTGTACCATCATCTCATGATCATTCACAGCCTCGCGTCGTGCCAGATTTGCATGAGCCTCCATTAGCATCTACCAGCAGCCATCATGGAGATAAGGCTGGACCATCGGCCACTAGTACTGATATTGATGTTGTACTACCACCAACTAATCCATGACATTTATATTATGGTTGTATATTTTTAGCATTATTTAGTTATATATATATATATGATATGGTCCATGTATTTTATGTTCATGTTGCAGTTGTACTTGATTTACATGTTGGTGATCATCATGATGTGTATGTGATAGCATGAAATGTATATTTTATGTTTGTGTTGTACTAATGATGTTAATATATAATGTTAATTGTGTTTTGTTAGATGATCATGATCACGATGATGCAGTTAACGATTTTGAATGTGTTTTTGAGTCAAATATGATGTTTATTAAGTAATTTAATACCAAATGATCATGATATTGTAAATTTGTAATATTTGTATTTCTAATTATATTTAAAATTCTAAAATTGTAATTGTAATGGTATATATGTAAATTTCTAAAATTGTAATTGTCATTGTAATTTTTAAAATTGTAAAATTGTAATTGTAATTGTAATTTTTTAATTTTTAAAATTGTAATTGTATTAATGTGAAATGAATTCATTAAAATTTTTAAATTTTTAAATTTTAAATAATTGTAAAATAATAAATCTAGAATAATATGATTTATTGTAACATAATAAAGTTTAGAAAATAATGCAAATAAATTCATGTACTTTAGAATTATCATTATTTTATTATGATCTTAGATACAAAAGAAAAGAATTAATTTATACAATACGCCATTGTTTTCGAGATCAACATAATACCAAATTATCAAGTGAATTATTGATTTTAACATTAACACAATGCAAATTACAATTAATTCAAAATACATATTATATTAATATTTCGAAAAACCCATCTTAAAAAGTATAAATATTGATGAAATAACACATGTACCATATCACTCTCGGTTCTCATGATCAGCCTCATTATCTTCTAGCTCGCATGGCATGATAACACTATTGTTCTCAAAAATATGTTTTGATCTAGGGTCATGTGTCAATACGAACCACCAATCCCTATCCAACACATCTGGGTAGAAAAACACCTGGTTGTAGTGTTTAGGGAAAACATAGGGCTCCTTAGCTTCATCCCACATCTTTCTAGAGTTGATACATATCAGCCTACTATCACGATCTTCCTTTACATTATTCCAATCAAAGGTGTCCCACCACTTGCACCTAAAAATAACACATTGGAAAGAAGAAAAATCCACTTCAATGATCTCTTGTATCTTTTCGATGTAACCTAACGTCCTCTTACTAGTTTTTGATCACGGTGGCTAGATCGACTAGATTGATCGAACTCGACTTCCACTCCATAGTCTTGTGTGATGTTTCCAACATCGGCATTTTCTCTGCAAAAATGGTGTCCATATGCCCACATAGATGGGAACAAATGCACCTATTATAAAAAAAGTTTAAAAAATCATATAAGTGTCATGTGTCTTATAAATAATAATCCAACAGTTAAAATATGAAATGTAGATGTCTTAATATAAGTTTCAAATTTACATATAAATTATTACCGAGTTGTTGCACCTAATCGCTACGCTTAGCGCATCCTCTTCAACATGCGGGTAATGACTAGTGGCACCATATTTCTCTCTGACTTGGTCAGCAACCCAACTGTTGGGGCATATTTTTGGCATATTTTCTTTTAAATGATCGGGATAAGGCACACTTCTACCATTCAACCGTCTGAATTCTTTCCTGTCACTATCCCATTTCATCCTGTTTTGTTCGTACAATGTGACCCATGGTTGTGTCGCTTCATAATTGTAAAGAATGAATTTATTGATTGCTTCAATTTCTGCATTCACTGATGAAATCAAACCAACATTATATAGTACTTAGAGATCAAAATATACATTATATCGAAGTTCAACATGAATATTAATTACTTTTTGTAAATTTGAAAAATTAGAAGTTGCTTACTCTTTATCAAGCGCTTTTTCCGCTCGTTTGGAGAAACTCTCCTTCTCTTTTGTCTTCATCCATTTGATCGTCCAAAATCACCGCACCTAGTCTGTTGTCGATCTGCTTGATGTACTCACTGGCATAGTAGAAAGACTCATACGATATGTACCCCTCTGCCATAGACCCCTCGGGTTTTGCCCTTTGTCGAACAAAACCTTTCAATTTCTTCATGTACCTCTCTAAGAAGAACATCCAATGACAAGAAACAACCCCAACTAATTCAACCTCATCTACCAGGTGGATTAGAAGATGAACCTGTAAGTCCATGAAACTCGTCAGCAGTTCCTTCTCAAACATACAAACAATCTCAACTATCTCTTGACGCCGTCGTGGAATGCTAGCCACATGAATCTCCTTTGACATGATCCAACGTAAAAATGTAGATAATTTAGATATGGCACATCCTAGGTCTTGAGGGAATTCATGTTTCACACACCCACACACAAACAAAGGATAATGACACTGCAAAGTTATAAACACGTGCAATAATATACAAAATTAGTTATGTTTTATGATCCCTGCATGGGATAAAATTTATTAATATAACAAATAATAAAATCATGCTTTTGACACTATACGTACTCTTAGAAGATTCAAATGGTCATGCGATTTCAACCCCGACAAATGGTCATCCACAGTGAAGAAGCACCGCAGTGAAGACCCGTATGAAGTTGGCACCCTCACATCCATTATAACTTCCTTTGCCAAAGATATATCATCTTTTTTTAAAATCCATGGGACATCACCTTCTTTGAAAAACCATGAATTAGAGGGACCAGCGCCTGCCTCTGATCCTGTACTTTCCAATCGTCTTGGCCAATATTTCTTTTTAGTTTTTGAAGTAATAAGATCTTTCCTAACAGCCAATGTGTCACTTTGTTTCGATGATATGTGTCTCCATAAAGAAGATGAAACATTTTTAAATATATGCATGGGATCTAATAAGTGGGCAATCTTAAGATGCTCCCAATATGGGAGGCCAATATTTCATTTTCATCTTAATGGGAAATTTCTCAACATAGGTGTTGAAGAAATTTGGATCATCGAGCTTAGGCTCCCCATTTGAATCGAACATTTCTATGAACTCCTTCTCCTCCTCTCTCTTATATGCTCTAAGCCATTCAACTAGTGTCATTATTGGAGGCCTTTGGCTTCTCTCTCGTTTACCATTGAAAGCAGATGTTGCTCTTCTATAAGGGTGTTGTTCTGGTAGGAATATCCTGGAGCAATCATACACTGGCTTTCATATGTCCTTGGACCATCTAGCTTTCAGAGAAGGTCCACAACATTTACATCCAAAATACCCTTTCGTTACAAGACATATGAGATTATATTTGTATACATTAATTAATATGCATGGCACGTTAAATAATATCATGAAGATCAGAACAAATATTATTACAACGAATTAAATAACTAATATGTGAAAGAATATTGTTACATTATATATAAACAAATCAATAAATTAAACATGTAATTTACCAGAGCAAACTCCTAAGCCTGGATAATCATGTGTCTTGTAAGCACATATGCTATACAACCTAAAACTCCTCTCTGCTACGATGGGTCTTGATACATCGTATACATTTATCCCATCCGATAATTCCTTCAATTCATCTACCAGTGGTTGTAAGTAGACATCCATATTCTTCACTTGTCTTCTACCAGGGACTATGAGAGCCAACATAAGATGTTCATTCTTCACGGACAACAATGGGGGGATATTGTTATTGATCACTACTACAGGCCAAACAGAATAGTTGGTGTTCTGGAGGGAATATGGGTTGACGCCATCCATGGCTATGCTGAGTCATAGACTTCGTACTTCATTCTTGAATTTTTCGGGCCATGTATCCTCTATATGCTTCATGGCTATTGAATCAATTGGTATTCGCATAACTCCCAACTCACTTCTGTGTGAGGCATGCCATCCCTGCAACATAGCTAATTCTTTGCAATGAAAGAGCCTTTGAATCCTTGGGATTATAGGCATGTGCCTCAATATCTTAAAAGGAGGACCAATACGTGATTTGCCCTTCTTTTTTTATTTATCATACCTATCATGCCCACATTTCGGACACATCTCTTTGTCTGCATATTCTCATCTATATAGAATACAATCATTTGGACATGCATGATATGATATGTACTCAACACCCAACATTTTCAACAATTTCTTTGCCTCTTTGTAGCTACTGGGCAAGACATTATCACTCGAAAGAACCTTATCTTTGAATAACTTGTAGTTGGTGATCATGGAAAAATATATTAATATTAAATGTACATTAATGTCGATATAATTATTAACGTTCATAAAATTTAACATTTGTAATGTTCATTACAGTGTACTGATTATATTTCAAATTTATATAAGGGGAGTACTTTATGGTAACTTACCTCAAAAGTTTCGAGAAACATGCATTCGACAAGCCAAAATTTTCTTTCAAGTTGTAAAGTAACATTGTTGTCCCCAATTGGGTAGACTTTGACTGACCGCCAGGTCCAAAGAGAGGGGTGGTGGAAGCAAATTTAAGGCTTTCGAAAAAGGTGTAAGCGATACAAGCATCATCCCCTAGCTAATCATCATTTTGGAATGCATCTACAACATTGTCTCCATGGCAATCGTATCCCTTAAGTAATAATCCATACCAACCTCTATTTGATTGCCTCCATTGCCAGCTTGTGAAGAACTACTATTGTTGTAGTCATTCCTAATTGGTGAATCTGGACGTAGCGGGAATTGAATCGGTGGTTGATTCAACCATTCTTGGTATCGTTCCTCTCCGATTTTTTCTCTTAATTTAGTCTTCTCTCGATTTGACATTGTCGTGGGGTGCAATGGAAGATGGTAGGTAGGTCGTTCATCATCACTAGAATCCTAATAATTAAAAAAAAAAAAAATTGAACATGATTAGTACAAAATATTATGATATCAATTAGTAACCACATTGACAATATTGCATGATTATAAATTGGTTTGACATTGAAATAATTACATATTAATCAATATATATACCAAACAATTATAATTATAATTACCATCATTGTCCCGGGATTGTGGCTAGAAGATGCAATATTGTTACAATTGGCAGGGTGAAGTGGCTGTCCATTTTCATCTACCAAATGCACCTTGCGGTATGCAGCTCCTGATAAGAACTTCCGACGTTTTGGAGTATTTTGAATATTTTGTGCATCTGAACTTGATGTTGAATCTGCATGAACCTGCAAATTTGTATACATTATAAATTTAATTAATTTGTGCGTGATTGACTGCATGGATAAAAAACATATATATAGTTAATTAGATAGTGAAAAAATAAAACAAATCTGAAGTAAATATTACGTCTCCACATGGATAGGGAGAACTCCGCAATGGACTTTGAGAAATATTATGGAACGAGCTGGATTTTGAAGAATTTTCCATTCCATATAATATATGATATTTTCTCCCTACATTTGAGCAAAACAACAATAAATTTTGGTGCACAAACTTAAATGTCATTCCGGTGCGTAATGTACAGATAACCACACCGGTGAGTTTTTTTTATTTTATGCACCGATGCCATTTTATAACACGACGCACTGGTGTGGTTCAATTAAAGGATGCACCGGTAAACGAATAACCGCAAATAAAAAAAAACGCAACCCTTTTTTCTTTAAGTGAAAAAAAAAAAAAACGGTAAATTGAAAAATGGGCGGCAAAATATTTTTGAAAATTTAATTTCATAAAGCATTTCTTTAAATACTAAACACTTTTCATTATTTCACTATTTTTGCAAAAAATTCCAGCCAGAGATTTGCAGGATACATACCTGGAGCAAACAGAGCATGAGAGCACTGTGGAGCAGGGAAATACGTTCGAACAAAAGTATTTAGACAATCAAAATTCCAAACCTTTGGTGAGTCAAACCCTGTACCATAGAATTTCAAACGATGTGAGTAAGTTTATTGTTTTTTGTACTTTTTCTGCAATTTTTTTTATGCAATAAAATAAGAAATCAAAGTCTATTGTTTTTTTTACTTTTTCTGTAGTTTTTTTTATGAAGTAAAATAACAAAATCAAAGCTTATTGTTCTTTTAACTTTTTTTTTCTACAGTTTTTTTTTTTACCTTTTATGCAGTTTTCAGAAACAAATATAAAAAAGAAATCCATTTTTAGAAACAAAACCCTAGATTCTTTTTGTTTTTGCCCTTTCTTCTCCCTATTTCTTTTCAATTTAGATTTATAGTGTTTGTATAGTCATAAGACATCCAACCCACGGGACGAATTACATAGTCGGATCCCAATCCATGTTGGCCCTTGCGTCAATCTTAAAAAAATATGGATTTTTTTTCGTCGGTGTGCCCTGCGTAACATAGCACACCGCGAAAGTACAGTGATAAAAAATTAAAAAAATAAAATATGTTTTTATCAGTGCACCATATGTAACATATGGCATCGATGCACTACTGCATTATGGCGCACCGCAAACGTGTTGTTTTGCAAAAAAAACCATTTTAGAAATAAACCCTACATTCTTTTTTGTTTCTGCCCTTTCTTTTCCCACTTTCTATGATTTTAGAATTAGGGCTTTTCAATTTATATTTATAGGGTTTGTATTTCTAAATATAAGCCTAAGACATCCAACCAACAGGAGGACCTGCATAGTCGGATCCCAATCCATGTCGGCCCTTGCGTCAATCTTAAAAAAATACAGACTTTTTTTTCGTCGGTGCGTCCTACGTAACACAGTGCACCATGAAAGTACGGTGATATATATATATATATATATATATATATATATATATATATGTATATGTTTTTATTAGTGTGCCATATGTAACATATGGCACTGGTGCACTATTGCATTATGAGACTGAAAGTTTTAAACCCTTGGGGAATGGATAATGTCATAGGGCTAGAGGTTTATTCAAGCGATATCTGTCTGACTCTCTCTATCTTAAACATTTATGGACCATGCTCGGACAGAGTCACTTTCTGGAATTATTTATTCTCCAAATCTCTGATGAGGAGTTCAAATCTGGTGATTGGGGGGGACCTAAATTTCTCTATGGGATTATCAGAATCCTCGGGACCAAGTTCCCAAGAGGACCCTCTGTCTGACTTCTTTATCCACAAGTTTTCCTCCTCGAGATTGGTGGATGTTGACCCCTTAAAGCCCAAACCGACTTGGAGAAATAGAAGAGTGGGGGTGATGGAATCACAAAGCGATTGGATCGTTTCCTTCTTAAAGATGACTTGGTGGCCAAAGTCCCAATCTTCAGGCACTGGATCGGGGAAGGGGGTGCCTCTGACCATATGCCCATATTGTTGGAGATCACATGAATAAATAAGAAATCGGGAGCTTCATTCAAATTTAACCCCTCCCGGTTAAACAAAGAGTCTTTTAATGATTTGTTCCACTCTATCTGGAAGGAGGATGAGGGAGAATTGGAGGGGGAAAAAATATTTTTGTTTATGAGGAAGCTTAAAAGGATGAAGAAGGCAACGATAGAATGGGTGATCAAGAAAAAAAAGGAAGAAGAAGAATCCCTTCTTCGGATAGGAAAGGAATTAGATTAGTTGGAGTCCCCTGATGACGATGGATATAATGAAACTCCCGAAAAAAGGGACAGAATCAAATCCCTGGAAGCCGCTCGAAGGAAAATCTTGAAAGACAGGGAAGAAAAATGGCGTCTAAAAAGTAGATCCATTTGGCTGTCAGTAGGGGATGAGAATACAAAATTATTTCAAAATTATGCAGAAGGAAGGAAAAATATCAAGACCATTTGGGGAATGCAGATGGAGGATGGCCAAACTATGAAATCCTTTGATGAACTTGCAAAGATGGGGACCAGTCATTTCAAGTCCCTCTTCAAAGCTCTGCTGGAAGCATCAATTGCGGAAGTAATCAGAGTAGCTTGGTTTTTCCCCCGCTACATAAAAGAGGATGAAAATGAGAATATTATGTTGCCAGTCTCAAAAGGGGAGGTGGAAGGCATTCTCTAGGACATGTAGAAAGATAAAAGTCTGGGGCCTAATAGATGGATGGTAGAATTCTTTCAACAGTTCTTTGAGACTGTATGGGAGGAACTGAAAGAGGTGGTTGAAGAATCCAGGCTCAAAGGATCGATACATCAACCTTTCAATCCAACCTTTGTAGCCCTCATCCCGAAGAAGGAGGATCCTAAATCCTTTGATGATTTTCTTCCGATATCACTATGTAATTGTATTTACAAGATTATAGCAAAAGTGATAGCTATTCAACTCAAACCTATACTTCCAAGGAACATTTATAAAGAGCAGTTTGGATTTGTAGATGTAAGACAAATTCATGAAGCGGTCGGAGTAGCACAGGAGACTCTACATAGCCTTAAGAGGAGTGGCAAAAAAGGGGTAATTGTCAAATTGACCTCTCAAAGGCATACGACCGCATAAGTTGGCTCTATATTCAGTTACTCCTAACTCATCTAAGATTTAGAGTACCCTTAATCAATTGGGTGATGGGATGCATCACCAATGTCAGTTTTGCAGTCTTGATCAATGGGGCAGCAACCTCTTTCTTTCAAATCCAGAGAGGCCTGTGACATGGATGCCCCCTCTCTTCGCTCCTTTTCCTTCTAGCGGCGGAGGGCCTTAGCCAGATGATCTCGGATGATAGAAGAAGAGGGGATATAAAAGGCATTGAGGTGGTTGTAAACCTATGTATCACCCACCTCCTTTTTGTGGATGCCATACTCTTGTTTAGCTCGGGGTCTCGAGAGGAAATCCGGCAGATTAAAGATATTCTGGACCTCATCCTTCAAGCTACAGGTCTCTGTATCAATATTCAAAAATCTCCAGTTACTGCTGAAGGGTTCACTGAGATGGAAATGGGTAGGATCTCGGAAGAACTCCCCTATGAAACAAAGGATTTATCTGAAAGCTTCAAATATTTTGGTTTCTTCCTCAAACCTGATACTTATCGCACAGTTGATTGGCATTGGCTAGTTTAGAATCAAGCATTGGAGTTACAAGTGGTTGTCTCGGGCAGGACGGCTAGTTCTAATTAAATCGGTCCTCCTCGCCATCCTTGTCTATTGGATTGCTTTAACGTGGGTGCCAAAAGGTATCCTCTCAAAAATTAACCGTTTGTGCAGTAGATTCCTGTGGGCAGGGTCAAAAGATGAGTCGGTCCTTCCCTGGGTGGCTTGGGATAAAGTGGCTAGACCAAAGAATGGGGAGGGTGGGGCATCAAGGATATCAAAGCTTTTGCTTCATCTCTGGTGGAAAAACTAGGTTGGCGTCTACTCACAAAGGAAAATCTGTGGACAATGGTTGTCAAAAGAAAGTATATTGATCCAACCCGTTTAGATGATTGGCTCAGAACACCAAACAAGAAACACCCACATGCTTCAGTGGTTTGGAAAGCCACTATGGAGTCGATTGATGTCATTGAACAAGGTTTGGCATGGATGGTGGGGAATGGAGAATCTGTTAGAATAGGCCAAGATCCTTAGGCGGGATCCAACGAGTCTTATGCCCTATCTAGGGGACTAATTGAGCACCTATATACTAAATGGATAAACTTCCTCAGTCAGGCTGGGCTCGAGGGCCACTCTACGATTTGGGGCAAAGCCTAGCAATAAGAAGTGGATCTTCAACTTGAAGAACAATGGGTGGAGGAATGGAGGGCTTTCATCTTGGAACTACGTAGACCAAATGTAAGACTGAAAGACTATCCTGATTCACTGAGCTGGGTTCACTCTCCTCTGGGAAGTATGCCCCAAAATTTGGCTACACCTGGATAATGTCACAAAAGGCGTGGAATGAGCTGGATTGGTGGTCAAAGGCTTTGTGGAAACTCAAGGCGCCAGCGAAATCCAGGATTTTCTTTTGGCGTATTCTCAAAAACAAGGTGCCAACATGGGATTTCCTCTAGAAAAGAAGTAAGATTGGTCCTGAATGGTGCCCACTTTGCAAGAGGAATGAGGAAACTATCAATCACCTGTTTCTACATTGTTCCTTCAATTCCCATATTTGGAAGGAAACTAAGCGACCGATAAGTTGCAACATCAACTAGGGAGGCCCTACTCTAGAGGAGACTTGTCTTTCTTGGTGGAATGTTGCTTCGAAAGAGACAATCAGAAATATCCATTGATTGTGTCCTGGGGCACATGGATAGCTTGTAACATGGTCACATTCAGGGACAAGAACCCTGTTTCAGAGATAATAGTTGTGCAAGGGGTTTCCATTTTTGAGAAAATCCCACTCACAAAACAATCCAGGACTGCTCGTGAAGTTTGGATCGAAGACATCAAAGGAGACATTCCCTGGGCCTACTTTGACAGAGCCTCAGATCCCCAAAACCTGTGTGGAGCTGCAATCTCCATTCACCTCCCTTCTGGGAAGACACTCTCAACCTCTGTTGGCCTAGGGGTTGGCACCAATAACTATGCAGAATTACTTTCCCTAAAATATCTTGTTTGCTGGCTCATCCACCTTAGATTTAGACATGCTCATATTTTTGGCAATTCTCGTAATGTTATCAAATGGTTCAATTCAGAATTTTGATGTCAAAATTCTATGTTGCTTCCTCTTCTAGAAGAAGTTTTATCTCTTAAAAGATACTTTGATGATTTATCTGTATGTCAAATATACAGGGAGCGGAATATGGAAGTGGACACTCTTTCTAAAGAAGGCGTACAACAAGTTCTGGGAGGCTGGGCCATAACAGAAATTGAAGGGGAATTGATCCACCACTCGGATCAACCACCTTTCACCCAGTAAAGTCAATGTAATTCTATAGTTTGGATGCAAGGGCTCAGACATGCACAATTTGTTATGACGTTGTGGTCCTCCTATTTTTATGTTTTGTTTCGCAAGTGCATAGAATGTTGTTTTCCTATCTGTTTTTTAATTTCTGCAATGACTCTCAACAACTATATTCGTTTAAGTTACTTTTCAAACATTAAACTGATCGAGTTGTTTTCCATTTCAATGGAGGTCCGACCAACAATATGCCTTATTTTCTTATGAACACGTACAAGTTTTTGTTTATTTGCCCAACGTTAAAACTGGGAACACTTTTCGACAAGATCAAACCATCTATTTTTGCTCCTATTTGGGTTGCTTTCCTCGAGAAAGACGAGGCCCGGGACAAAAATGGTATGTTCAGGTTTTTTCATTTTGTTAATTGCTATGATGCTCTATGCATATGTAATAGCAGTGATACAGTGGGGTGGATGGATTTGTGATAAAATTTTCGTAGCACCACATGAAACTCTATATTTTTTGCTCTTCCTTTGTATAGGGGAGGCAAGAGCATACAGTTATCGGAATGCCAATAGGCATATACTATATAAAATTTTTATTCTCTCAATAGAAGGTTCGATTTTTCCTTTGGAAAAAAAAAACACCATATTTTATATTGATATATTTGAATGGACCAAAAGAATCTCAACCCACACACATTAATGGTGCACATCTTACATAGATATTTATATATAACTTTGGGACATTATATTAGGCCATATATAATGTAACACACTTGTACATGTGGATGATAAATATAGATATATTTTTAGCATTATACTTATGTTAAAATTAAATGTTAATTTAAGAAAACATAATATCTCTCACACATGATAGAAATATAAGGGCTAAAAACCTAATGTGAGAGTGAAGTAATTGGAGTAATTGTAAATTGTTCATTGCCATTAGCAAAAACCTCACGAGCACCACACCGACTCGATGTTCCTTGACTCAAGGGACACTTTGAGGGCATGGTAGTTATGTTCAAATGTACATGCCATTATATTATATTATATGCAATATACAATAATGCATTCAAATTGTATTCAAATGAAATGGTTGAAGAATATATATATATATATTCTTCAACCATTTCATTTGAATACAATTTGAATGCATTATTGTATATTGCATATAATATAATATAATGGCATGTAAATATATATATATATTGGTTTCCATCACTTTCTGCCATTGACAATTCTTCACAACGGACGAACTGTACATGATTATTGAGGCATCAGACATGGACGACCTCCTAAAAACCACATTCGAATATCAGCAGACGGTCATTGTTTCAAGCATTGCGCTACAAAGAGATATTGTCCACCACCGCCACTTCCATCTCCGGGCAATTGAGTGCGATCATGACCATCGTCGGCCCGCTCAAGTACCTTGTCTTGATCCAGATTTCCATCATCGTAAACACCTTTGCGGCGTCGGATTCAACCTCCCACTCACTTTCTCTTCTTTGCGCTCGCCTACCATCCTTTGCATTGCTGCTGATTCACTTTCACCAACCGGCAGAGAGTTTTCTAAAATGGCAGCTTCCTATTCACAACAATAGCTCAGCTCCCTATGGATCTGATAGACAAAGAAAACATTCATTTCTAAGACTCTCATCAAAGAAAGGATGTTTAAATCTCTAGTTCCATTTCATCCCAACAGTTGGGATACTTCACAAATCAAGAAAACAATTCATTGCCAGTGGAGAGTCTGAAGTGCCAGAAGAGATGAACCTGTTGAGAGTTTGCCACAGAAGAATGACCAACAGTGGACACAGATTCATGGCGTATCCCATGATGATACAACATAAATCATGCAAATCTATAAATACCTCTTAAGGAATCACAGCTGATGGAAATATCTCCTTGCCAGAAACCATTCTCCTACCCACAATGGAATCATATGGTTGGCATGAATAATTTGGTCTTCTTCGAATGCTTCAGGAATCTGTGTTGGAATTTCTGAAATATTCCGAACACATAAAGGAATAAAACAAATTCCTCAAATCAACACAGAGATTTAATAAAAATATTGGACAGAGATGCAGTAAACAGTATATTTCATTAAGCAAACTAAACTGTTACAAAATGTTTTCTTCAAAACTACTGTGTTCTAGATTCACAAAGATAATGCTTATGGCTGCTTCACACACAACGCTGCAAAAAAAAACTGCTTCACTGTCTCTCTGTCTTTCACACAGTGTTTTGCACACACCGTCTTTCAAAAAAGAAATTGCACAGTCTCTGCTACTCTCTATCTTTTTGTTTCTGCCTTCGGGCAACAAATTACAATGCACAGTCCATAGTCAAAATGCACTCTCTTACTTTTTCTATTACACAACTTATATATATATATATATATATATATATATATATATATATATATTGTAAATATTTTATATTTACAATATATATTATAAAATATAAATATAACCTAAAGTCCTTTAAAACAAAATATATGTTGCAGCAAATAAAAGACAAATACAATAAAACTTTATGCTAAGGTTTAAAACCTCATTTCATCGTGCCGCATATAACAAAATACAATAACCTTTATACATTCTGTGGAGTGCTTGGAAAACCTTTTTCCAGTTTCTTTACCCCATGGAGCTGTTGTGGTTGGTCCGGAGGGAGGTGATGTCACCTCCTCCAGTGGGTCATCTTCCCCCTTCGCTATCCATATCTGCTGCCGACGGAATGGTGTTGCTGCATGTTGTATGTGGTTGGTGCCGTGAGTTTAATGCGATAGATGAACTATGGCCTTTAACAAAAAATGTGTTCGCAGGTTTTAAATAAAATTTTTAATGCGAGGTGGAGTGTAAGTGCAAAACTATATTTTGCCACTGTTGCTGTCCTTTAAATTTCAATCAAAATAAACTCTTCGTCCTGCTTCTGCTTCTACCTGCATCCTTCTCCATCAAACTTTAAATCTTCCGTCCTTTTTCTTCTCTGTGTGCGGCAGTTGGGTTTAATATTTCAACACCCCCCCTTAAACACAACTGCTGCTTTCTTCCATTCCCAAACATTTTCTCAAATAATTAAAACTCTCCTACCCCAATGATTTTGTTAAAATATCAGCAAACTGCTCTTCAGTTCTGCAATGCTTCAGAACTATTTCTCCATTGGTCACTAACTCTCTGATGTAGTGATACTTGGCATCAATGTGCTTCGTTCTCTTATGAAACATTGCATTCTTTGACAATGCCAATGCTTCAGAACTATTTCTCCATTGGTCACTAACTCTTTGATGTAGTGATACTTGGCATCAATGTGCTTCGTTCTCTTATGAAACACTGCATTCTTTGACAATGCTACTGATGAGCTATTATCATAGTAAATTGTTGTGTCTTTTACCTGTTCATGACACAAACTTCTCAACATTCTTCTCATCCATACTGCTTGACATGTTGCTGCTGTTGTTGCCACATATTCTGCCTCTGCTGTTGATAAAGAAACTATTGGTTGCTTCTTGAAAGCCCATGAAATGGCTCTCGATCCCAAATGAAACACATATCCAGATGTGCTCTTTCTGTCATCTACACTTCCATCCCAATCACTGTTAGTGTAACCAATCAATTTAAAATTTTCAGATGAGTATAAAATACCATACCCCTTTGTTCCATTCACATACCTTAGAATCCTCTTGGATGCTTGCCAATGAGTCTCTTTTGGTGTTTCCATGAATCTGGAAATTAAACTTACAACATACATAATATCTGGCCTAGTTGCAGTCAAATACATAAGGTTGCCAACTATGCTCTTATACATTCTTGTTTTGATCTTTTTTGCTCAATTTTAACCCCATGACAATTGGAGTTACAACTACCTTGTTGTTCTGCATGTTGAATATTTTCAACACTTATTCAACATATTTTGCTTGGGAAATGAAAATCCCATTTTCATTTTACTCTACTTCTATTCCAAGAAAATAGATTTTCATTTTACTCTACTTCTATTCCAAGAAAATATCTCAAAAAACCCAAATCAGTCATTTCAAATTCACTCTTCATGACTGCTTTAAAATCAACAATGAGAGAAACTTCATTGGCAGTAAAGATTAAATCACCTACATATAAAACAACAATAAGAATCTTACCATCATTTTCTTTTATGTAGAGTGTGGGTTCTCCATCACATTTCTCAAATCCATTTTCAGTCAGGTAAGCATCTATCCTACTGTACCATGCTCTCGGTGCTTGCTTCAGCCCATAAAGAGCTTTCTTCAACTTGCGTATTTTGTGCTCTTGGCCTTCAATCTCATAGCCTGGAGGTTGATCAACATATATCTCTTCGTTTAATACTCCATTCAGGAATGCAGATTTCACATCCATTTCGTAAACCTTCTATTTATGTTGTGCTGCTATGGACAACATTGTTTTCACTGTTTCCATCCTTGCAACTGGTGCAAAGGTTTCTTCATAATCTCTTCCTTGTTGCTGCTTGTAGCCTTTGACACCAAGTCTTGCTTTGTGCCTTTCAATCTTGCCTTCAGCGTTTCTCTTGGTTCTATAGACCCATTTTACTCCAATGACTTCTTTACCTTTAGGGAGGTCCACTAACTCCCATGTATTACTCTTTTCTATTGCACCAATCTCTTCGTTCATTGCTTCAATCCATTTTTCTTCTTTTACAGCTTCTTCAAAATGAATTGGGTCATCAACATGACAATACAAAGCAAATAAAGAGTTCAAACCAGCATTATCATTTACCTCTCCTTGTTCATAAATCTCACTCAGATTTATGAATCTCGGTGTTCTTGGTGTACTTGGAGTTCCACTTGCACTCGAGGGAGTTTCAGTTCCCTGTGGTGTGCTTGAAGAATCACTTCCTTGATTTCTGTGGGTTGTTCTATTTCCAGCTTGTGGTGTGATTTGTTGTGCTTGTGGTGGTGGAGGAGGAGCCACCAAGGAGGGATTATTTGATGTTGTCCCTTCCTCTTGTTCTTCGTAAGACACACATGTCTTCACATTCACTGTTTTCTCTAAGCTTCCATCCCAGGCTTCTTCTTCAATAAACTGCACATCTCTGCTTACTATTACTTTATTGGTGGATGGATTATAGAGTTTGTATGCCTTGGACTCATCACTGTATCCAACAAAGATACACTTCTCACCCTTGTTGTCAAGCTTCTTTCTCAATTGATCTAGGACATGTGCATAAGCCACACATCCAAAAACTTTCATGTGAGTGACAAACTGCTTTGTTCCACTCCATGCTTCTTCTGGAAATCTGTTCATTATGCTCTTTGTTGGGAATCTATTCAAAATATATGCTGCACAATGTACAGCTTCAACCCAATATTCATTTAGAAAATGTTTTGCCTTCAACATGCTTCTTACCATATCCATGATGGTTATGTTTTTCCTTTTAGCAACTCCATTTTGCTGAGGTGTATACCTTGTTGTAAATTGTTTATGAATCCCATTTTCTCTGCAAAAACGCAGAAATTCTGTGGAGATGTATTCTCCTCCTCTGTCTATTCTTAAGACTTTAATATGCTGCCCACTTTGATTCTTTACAAGAGCCTTAAAGTGGCAGAATTTCTCAAACACTTCACTTTTCAATTTCAAGAAATAAACTCATGTTTTTCTTGTGAAATTATCAATGAAGGTTAGCATATAGTGGTTGCCTGCTAATGATGGTGTTTGCATTGGTCCACACAAATCAGAATGGACTATTTCTAAGGGTGTCTTTTCCCTTATACTCTTCCCTGCAGGAAAGCTTTCTCTGTGTTGTTTTACCAAGATGCAGGCTTCACATAGGCTAGCCGATTTTTCAATCAATGGTAATCCCTTTACCATTCCCTTTATGTACAACAAGTTCAGGCCTCCGAAATTGAGATGTCCAAATCTCAAGTGCCATAACCAGTTTTCATCTTTCACTTCCTCTTGAAAGACCTCTTGTGTTACAGCTACTACGTTTCTTCTTTCCTTCAAGTTTGTTCTGAGCTTGAGAGGAAACATCCTATTATTTTTCATCTACACCTCTATAATGACTTTCTTGCTTGGAGGTATGTCCATGATTGTGCACACATCATCTTTAAAAAATACATTGTAGCCCTTGTTTATGAGTTGTCCAATGCTCAAAAGATTACATTTCAAGTAAGGTACATAATATACATCTGGCACAAACTTCTGTTCTCCTTTTCTTGTCAGGATACTTACTCTTCCTTTTCCCATGAAAGAGACCTTACTATCAGTCCATGTTGTTACTTCAAATTTAACATTTTCATCTAGATTGGAAAACATTGCTATGTTTCCAGTCATGTGGTTACTACAACCTGAGTCTAAGAACCATACATCATCTTGTCTATCTTGTGCTACATTACATGTTAACAACACATTCTTCTGGTTCTTTTTTTCTTTTGTAAAATTAGCATTCTACCTATTATTAATGTCATTTTTCTTTTTCCTACATTCATTCTCATAGTGCCCATATTTCTTGCAATAATGACACTGGACTTGGGATTTATCATACCCTTGTCCATGAGCTTGATGTTGGCTTGAGCCTTCATTCTGATTCTGATTGCTGCCCCTTCCACTAGAACTTGCAGGGCTGTTTCTTCCTCTATTTTGGGTTTTTCCTCTTCATTTTCCTCTGTAGTTTGATCTGTCTTGACCTCTTCCTCTTCCAAAAGAAATTTGGGTCTTGAAGGCATGCTCCAAAGATGAGTCTGTTGTTCTTCTCAATCTTTGTTCATGTGTCATCAATGATGCATGAAGCTCATCAACTGTAAACTTTGAGAGATCCTTTGTCTCTTCAATGGTTGTGACTATCACATCAAACCTTGAGGGTAAGTTCCTCAATACTTTCTTCACTATTCTTCTTTCTTCTATGGTCTCTCCATGAGATCTCATTTGGGTAACCAACCCAATCAACATTGTAAAGAATGAATCTATTGTATGAGACTCTTTCATGCAAACAACTTCAAAATCTCTTCTCATTAATTGAAGCTTTACTTTCTTTACCTTCTCCATACCTTGGTAGATTGTCTGGAGGGTATTCCTTGCATCCTTGGTCCTCTTTGTTGCTGCAATTCTTGGAAATATACTTTCATGTACTGCCTGATAGAGATAGAAGAGGGTTTTTGAGTCCTTCTTCCTATTACTCTTCAGCAAATCCTTCTCTACCTTTGTTAAGGCATTATATACATGTTCATCTGTTGGTTCTTCTATACCATCTTCAACTAGCTCCCATAAATCTTGAGAGGCAAACATGGCTCTCATTGTGATTGCCCATTGAACTGTGGGAGTTGAGTATTTCCCATACTCGTGCTTGTGCTGGCTCCTGCCATAGCTAACTTACTAAACTATGCTTAAACATTTGACTGTGTTTCTTCTAAACAACCTTCTAACCGCTGAGAAATAAACTCTGCTTTAGATAAATACCTTGCTTTGCTGAACCTTCACTCTGTTGGAGAAATCTTCAACAAGCTTGTTCTTCCTTCAGCTTCTTTGTCAAACACAAAGAGCCTTGATAGGCTCTGATACCATGTTGGAATTTCTGAAATATTCCGAACACACAGAGGAATAAAAAAAATTCCTCAACTCAACACAGAGATTTAATAAAAATATTAGACAGAGATGGAGTAAACAGTATATTTCATTAAGCAAACTAAACTATTACAAAATGTTTTCTTCAGAACTACTGTGTTCTGGATTCACAAAGAAAATGCTTATGGTTGCTTCACACATAGCGCTGCAAAAACAAAAAAACAAAAAACTGCTTCAATGTCTCTCTGTCTTTTACACAGTGTTTTGCACACACTATCTTTCAAAAAAAAAAATTACACAGTCTCTGCTGCTCTTTGTCTTTTTGTTTTCTGCCTTCTGGCAACAAATTACAATGCACAGTCCACAATCAAAATGCTCTTTCTTACTTTTTCTATTACATAGCTTATATATATATATATAATCTAAAGTCCTTTAAAACAAAACATATGTTGTGGAAAATAAAAGACAAATACAATAAAACTATATGTTGAGGTTTAAAACCTTATTTCATCGTGCCGCATATAACAAAATACATTAACCTTTATACATTCCGTGGAGTGCTTGGAAAACATTTTCGCCAGTTTCTTTACCCCACGGAGCTGCTGTGGTTGGTCCAGAGGGAGGTGACGTCACCACCTCTGGTGGGTCATCTTCCCCCGTCGCTGCCCATAAATGTTACCGACGGAATGGTGTTATTGGACGTTGTATGTGGTTGGTGTTGTGATTTTAATGCGGTAGATGAACTACGGCCTTTAACAAAAAATGGATTCGCAGGTTTTAAATAAGAATTTTAATGCGAGGTGGAGTGTAAGTGAAAAACTAGATTTCCTTGCTATTGTTGTCCTTTAAATTTCAATCAAAATAAATTCACCATCCTGCTTCTACTTCTGTGTGCGTCCTTCTCCATCGAACTTTAAATCTTCCAACTTTCTTCTACTCTGCGTGCGGCAGTTGGGTTTAATATTTCAGCAATCTATATAAAACATAACTACAAACCAATATTCCCTTGCCTAGTGCATCGTAACTCAACCTTAGGCAAGCATCAAGGGCGCTATGGTCATTTGCCAACCTCTGAGCAGCCCATTTCCACTCCTGTGGATCACCACACCCCGCCATTGCCCTCCCTGCAACTTTTAGTGCCAGGGGAAGCTCTCCACATTTACTACACACCAACTTGGCATTTTCCTCATTAATATTTGGTGGTATGCTTCTATTATTATAGGGAAATGCATGATATGCAAACAACTTCCAACTCTCATATTTGGACAAGTTCTCCATTGTTATTGTGTACTTATCTGCAACTCCCATTTTTAACAGTACACTGTGATACCTAGAACTCACAATAATTTTGGAGTTGGAGTGATGAACTATAGCCCGCAGTATGCCCAATCCCTCCAACAATTCTGTGGCGTCCTTTTCCCAAACATCATCTATGAACAAGGCAAACTTGCTACTCTACTGCAGTGTCTCATTCAACCATATTTTTACACCATCTTCGTCCAATTTTTTGCCCCAATGCTACATATTTTTGCAAATTTATTTGTTAATAAAGCTCATTCCTGAACTTGAACCATGTGAACCAAAGGAGATAATGTTACAATATATTTGTCTATATTTGCAATCAGATTGTTGATCTTTTTGGTGGTTTTATATCGAGAAACAAGATCCCACCTAGGTATTGTACACTGATGCACAATTTCTTATGCTTCTTTGAGAAGCACATGCAACTCTTTAAGCCATTTGTTAACAGATGAAGCCTCATCTTTCTGCTGGTTCAATGCCAGCCGACAATGCTAGATCTACTCGATGATAGGCTCCATTATTATCAATTTATCTTTCAAAGCGGCCAGCACTTTCTTGTAGCGTAGGGCCATGTTAATGTGCCGAAGTATTTGATGAATTGTAATCTGTAAGCCCACACCAATAAGGCCAGGGACAAAACCAGGATCAACCATGATTTTTTTAAACAAATTCCCTCAAATTATATATGCAATCCCCTTTGTAATGCAATAAAAACACTCCCCCAACTTAACTCATATATTTTCAAAGACGGAAGTGTTTAGGGTGGAAGTCCAGAATTTAACTCAACACTTTCGACCTCCTGTAAGTGTTAATGATGGTTCTTGTTGGTGGGTTTAGTCAATTGAAAATGGTAGGAGATGGGTTGGAACAAACATGGTAGGATTTTGAGTGCCGAAAGCATCGTGTTACCATGGCATCCAATGGCCATAGTAGATGCGCTACGAGCATATGCATGTGAACGCTACTTCGAAGTCGAAGTCGAAGTCGACGAAGTTTATGGAAAATTGGTGGTCGGTGTTACATAGTAATATAACATCTAATTGTGGGGATCACGGTTGGAATTTGACGTAGTTTTTAAATGAATTAGACGTGGATAGAAAAATTTGAAACAACACATAAATTGTCCTTAAATTCTAAGGAGTGATTTAGACCGGCTAAGTTTGCCAAGATTTCATTAAAACACTTTTTTTTTTTGTCACTATTTTTTGTGGATTGATTTCAAATGAGATACTTACAAAAATTAATGCTGAGAAAGACTACTTTACAAAAAGTGAGAAAAAATAAAATAGTGACATTTTCTATTTAAATATCATTAATCTGTGTTTCATAAAGTACTAAGTTATTATATTTTTTTTGTTCTAAAAATAACCATATTAAAACTTATATTTTTGCGTTATAAAAAAATTGTATATAATCACATATAAAACTTCAAATTTACACAGCCTAAAATAGAAGGCATGAAAAAAATGGCCGTTGCCAAATTTCCATTTGGCAAGGGACATAAATTTGAACCCTATTCCTGTGCACAAGTTACCGAAATATTCCCACCTAGGTTGCTTTACACGTGTTGCCAATTAGTGCCAGTGCACAAGTTCCTTAGAAATATTCCCAACCTAGGTTGCTTTACATGTGTTGCCAATCAGTGCCAGGGATGGAATTTAAAGATTTTGACTTCACTGGGAAAGCAAGTCTAGCTGTCAAATTTTATCTTTATCAGCAATACATATTTTTCAGTCTATATGCTATTAAACGCTGGTAGACAGTATATGCTCACGATTAGATTTAAACAAATTTAAATTTAATGGTGGGCATACTCTGCACACCAACATTTAATAGCATATAGACTAGAAAATAATGTTCGGCTCTTTATCAAGGTAGTTTTAGAGATTGACTTTTTAGTTCTTTAAATTATTCACAAATATTAAGCATTTATTATTTTAAATATTCATCACATGTAAATTAATGATTTAACGCTTTATAGTTTAATATTAAATATTATGTTTTATTTTAAATATTAATCACATGTAAATTAATGATTTGATGTTTTGTAGTTTAATATTAAATATTATATCTTGAAGATAAAACAGATAAATCTAATTTTTACATATATAATTACAACTGAAAAATCTTATTATACATAATTATGTATTAAGCCAATAATTAATAATTATGTATTAAGCCAATAATTAATTTTATTTTCGTATTTTTTATTTTATTAATTAAATAAAAATAATATTATATTTAATTAACATGATAAAAATATAAAAGTATTCATTAATTTATTTGATAGTACCTCATCTTTATCATCACCGTACACTTCTCTCTGTTCTTACACCGACCTACTTTCAAGGCTAACCTCTTCGATTCACTAGGAAACTTGTGTGCAATCTTCATTGGTTCATTATTTTTGACAACAATGTCCAACCATTTTTGGCTTCCAAAATCGTGGAGACTTTCAGACGTGTATTTGTTGGCTGTTTTGGACAACAATGTCCAACCATTTTCCCATTAATTTGTGATGCGTCGAAGGCCTTGGAGGCTTTTCAAAGGCCCTCCCTTTGAGACTTTTCAAAACGCGAATTGACATTTAACCATTTCGAGTATCATTACAAAACGCCACTACTATAGTGGGCCTTCAAGGTGCGAAGTGGCATTTATCTGTTACTTTTCAAAGTGAAATCTGACTTATATATGTAAGTCCCAAAAAATCTATCATATAATTTTTATGTTTTTGGTTATGGTTGAGGTTTTCTATATCATAATGGTAAGTTTGAAAACCAAAAAAAAAGGTTTGAAGAGAGCATAATTTAATTTGGAATTTTTTTTTTATGAATTATATAAATGTTCCTTTATAATTAACGTGATATCGTGATACCATAATCCACTTGCTTAACATGTTTTAATGAAGTAATCATGTACAAGTGAAGAACGTACTCATGCATGGATACATATGAGTGGAGTGATAAGTTAGTGGTGCATCTAAAATTTGATTCCACTTGAGTAATTAAAGTGCAACTAATGCATAGCTCAAAGAAAAATTGCATACTTGTGTAGGAGAGTATTATCACCCAGGGAAGAACATTTAGGACCAAGTGCACTATGAACTAAGTAAAAATGCATGTATACTAATACTCAACTTGATACACAACTAATGTATGTTGAATAAATGGATCCCAACAATATGTAACCATATTAAACACCCATGTACAAAACAACCATAAATAAAAGATGATATTTGTTCCTATATGAGGTTCCTTCTACTTGCATTTATCAATTTTCTTGTCGCTTTCATGCAAAGCAAGCACATGGACCTTGCAATTCTTGAGAGCACCCACTTTTATGAACTTATCTTACTTTTGTAGAAGTGATTTAATGAATGCAATCCACGATACTCTTATTGTTAACTTTGAAGATTTAAAGGAGGAAATGAATATCAAGTACGTAGGACTAGCTTCAAGAGAATATAGAGAATTAGTTGCTTCTCTCCACATGCCTTGATATGTAGAAGCAAAAAAGTGAACTTTGTGAAAAGGTCTTGTACGATATCAAAACTACTTGGGCTTAATGAGTTGAGTTCATTCTCCAAATGGCATCCTCGTACTACATCATGTTTCCTAAATAGGCCCTATAATGTGGTCCAAATTTCATTTGGCATGCCAATGTATTCTACATGGAAGAATACATCTCGAGATATTGACAAGCATAACAACCTAAATGCTTCATCCATCATATTTAAATTGTTTTTCTTTCTTAACTGTGGAATTTGGATCTAGTTTCGTTCCCATAGTAATCTATAGAGTCCTTTGCTTTGAAGTAGAAGAAATTTTTTTGGTTTCCATTCAAAATAATTGAATGGTGTGAGGATCACTAATAGGGGCTTAACCATTCTCTATGAATGCTACAATCCTTTGTAACATGCAAAGAAAAATATGAGCTTCTTCTTACAAGCTCCTCTTGTGCTCGAATATCTTGCAAAATCCTTTGATAACTTACACACAAAATCTAATTGTAAGGAAGAAGTGACAATTACAAGATTGAGGCCAAAGAGAATGAATGAATTCATAGTGTTTCAAATAATGAATGAATCACATATAAAAAAATATTCTGCATCAGTGAGCTAATGCACACTAAGTTGGACTTCTAGTACATGTACATTAGTAATCATCGATAAACAATCTCTTAGTCTCATTTATTTGGCCTTGCAATGGAGTTAGTCGTTAACTAACTAGGCATGCACAAGTAAAGAACTCATACAAGCACAATCAACTTAGTTAACTAGTCATGCATAAGTGACGAAGTTATGCATGTATAACAAGCCTTAGTTAAATAGTCATGCATAAGTGAAAAACTCATGCATACATAGCCACTACACCTACATGCCTACCCATGCACATGGGTGGAGTGATGCGTGCAAAACTAGACTCCACTTGAGTAACTAATGTTTAACTAATGCTAACTCACAGAGAGGATTGCACTTGTCTAGGAGGAGAATCTTCTCACCAAAGGAAAATATCTTAGACCAAGTGCACTATGAACTATAGGGCTCAAGAAAATATGAAATAGGTAAATATGCATGTGCACTGATACTGCCATAAAGAAGTCATTGAACAATGAATTACAATTAATAAATAGGAGATGTGCAAAGACTCACAAATGTGCTAAGTTACAAGCTTATCAACAAGATACTATTTCTCCTTATAAATATTTTTATAAAAACTTGTACTTCAAAATTTGGGATACGTTTTCTTTTAAACAGTGGGAAATCCTATCATAACAGAGTGATGAAACTAATAGTGGAGACAACCACCACAAGATGTTATTCGAAAATGGATGTTGGTTCTTCATCATTATTCAAGGAAAATCAACCCATGTGGAGTAACCCATCAATGGTCCAAAAGAGGGAAAGCTTCCACCCATGTTAGATGTCTCTAGGTCGTCAAACATTAACATGATGTCTAATGAAAGCAAGCTCTTAACAAGTAGAAACAATTTTAAGTCAAACTTCTAGATAGTTAGGATACCTTTTTAATTTTAATAAAAATCTAAAGTTATAATATTTGAGTTTTTTCAATAGTTATTACTCAAACTATTTTTTTTTAGCTATGAACTAGGTCGGGGCTAGCCCCAATGTTAAATGAAAGAACCAACCCCAATATTAGATGAGAGAATGATCTGCCTAACAACAATATGTTGATTGTGTGAGGCTTGGTCAAGCATGAAAACTTGGTAAAACAATTTTTTTATCCCCACAAATAGCTATCACTCTCAACACCTTCCCATAATTTTTAAACCAATAACTTAATAAAATTTATTACCCAAACTTAATTTAATTTAAAAAAAATTAAGTAGTAATTTTTCAAAATTTATTTTTAATATAAAAACAAATTCAAAACCTTTCCAATTTTATTATATTTAAATTATATGATATTAAAATTTAATATTTAAGATTCCAACCATTATAATTTTTAGATAAAAATAAATAAAAAATCAAATAAGCATATTTAAATTACGCTTGGTCGGAGAAAATTTCCTCTCCCTTCCCGAAATCTTCAATGTGCCCCTAACCCCCTAATGATGAGTCATTGATTACGTCATTTCATGGGCGGAGTCTAAAGAGGCGATTTTTCGTTATGTGGGGTCGTATGTGCCCCATTATCCCTGCTCTTATCGTAAAATAAATAATGAAATTTGTGAATAAAAATCTAGGAACCTTTTGCAGTCAGCGACGATCATAGCTTCACAACGAAGAAGACGTGCAGGAATGTAATGGCGCGGGAGTAATCAACTATACCTTCTTTGACACGTGAAGTGAAAATTCGAGAAGGTAGATACTTTTACATAAAAGACCGTTCGAAATATTTTTATGCAAAAAGCCCATTTCCTTGGAGTTAAATGTCAATGCCTACTCGAAAGGATCGTTTTTAAATAGGTGAGATATTTAAAATATAACATCGTTAGTAATAATTTTGGAGAGAAGTTGCTTGTATTGTGTGGTAAATTGTAATGGTCAGATATATGGAAAGGGCCTAGGTACTTCACTTGCCATACATACAATGGAGCAAGTTTTGTTGACTATGTGATTTGTTCACAAAATTTGATAGAAAATATAAAAACAGTTAAGATTGGAGAGCATATTTGAGATTTAAAATTGGACCATAACCCAATTTATATAAAGTTATCATGGTTAGAAGAAATGCAACATAGGAAGAAAACCCAATACTCAATTCTGTAAGAAAAAAATGTGAGTTTTTATTCTCTATTGCATTTTCTCAGATACCTCAGCTAGGACATCCAACCTTCTTATTTTGTTCTTCTTTGAAGTCAATGTCATTCTGGGCCTTTTCATAAGAAGTTTGAACTTAAGGTTAATGATTGCTCTCTTCAATGACTTGTTCTTCTTCTTCAATTTCCTATTTTTCTTATGCCATAGTCCTAGCTGCAGAGTAGTATTATCATGCATTTCCTTGTCCAACTTGTTTTGTTCCTTCAAAATATCATTATCCTGCTTGATGTGCCTGTTCAATATCTCTAATTCATAAATATCCTGCTCAAGAGCATCAATTAAAGGTTATTGTGGATTCGCAGGTGGTTATGGGTTCATTGAGGCATTTTTTCTCTCCAATGGTTCTACACAATCATATATTTGTTGTTGAACTTGTAGAAATTATATGCACTAAGCACGCATATGTCCTAGATTCACCTGATCTCACAATGTTTAACTTCTTGCAAAATACTGAATCATTCCACTGTTAATCTTTTGCGGAAAATTAATTGCACACACATGTAAAGCATAAATAAAAATAATCGCACATAACACAGTTGTTTTTAACCGGGAAATCCTAAAGCTGAAAACTCCCAACTATATATTATGTATCATGGAATCATATGACAATCCTCATACAAAGCTTATCAAGCTCTCAGTACAGTACAATCGTCATACACTAATCAGGAACAATCTTGCAAATCCATGCACCGATCTCTGCCCTCCTACTGGCCTGCCTCCAATGCGCAATCCCTACTGAAGAATAGCTCTGAATGAATTCGGATTACTCTTGCCTTGACTGTGCAAAAAACTGTTAATAATTTGACTCAGTCAAAATGTTTGGATCACATAATATCATAGTTACCAAGTTCTAATTTGAATTCGAATCCAGCTGGATTCTATAAGAAAAAAATTCTGCTACTTAAAATTCACTACAAAAAATTGGGAAATACACATCTTACAAATACTTAAATATATTATTTTTCTAATATTTTAAAAAGTTGAAAATTGAAATATGCAATTTAATAATGAAATTCTCAGAAACATCTTAAAAATAGTTGTAATACACTAAACAAAACACATAGTTTTACACTACAATAACAAATTGGAAGATTTAATGTGTTCACCCATATACACATATTATATGATGTGTAATATAAACTAAACTTTTATCTAAATTTTATACTAGAATGAACATATATATTCTACTTTACAAATCATATTTATCTTTGAAATGGTGTCATATACAATTTTTTTTCTAAATATACATTTATATAGATTCAATTACTTAGTGACTCATAAAATAGAAGAGACAAAATTTCACTCTATAATAATTAACAAAATATTTATTATTTTTAAATACCAATTATTTATTCATCAAATCAAATCAAATTATACATTATAATAATTAATAACAATATTTATTATTGGTTTATTACAAACTTTCAATAAATTAATATTAAGTTGAAAAATTTAACTTAAAAATAATCATCTAAACTATTCTAACACTTCTACATAAATCATATAGCGTAAGTTTTTACAAATTTCAATAAAATTTTACTATACATCATAAATCATAAGTTCTTACAAATTTCATTAAAAAGTTCACTTTGGTTTCTCTCCTATCGTAAACGGAATATACCAAACGGACGGAAAGTTGTATGCGGGTAATGCGAAAGGGTGTATGATATCTGGCAACTTGGAAAAATGTTGTGCTCTCCTCGAATTAGCGTATTAATTCACGAACCAACCGAATCAAACAGCCGTATTTTCGAATTTATTCTCTCAGTTCGCCCGAATTTGGTAACGATGCATAACCTAACAAAGCATTACAACAAGTCTCTCATACTTAATTTCGTTGGCGAGCGCCTCTCAAAGCAACTAGTTAAAAAGAACTTTTTAATAATCATAACCTCTTAAATATTAGGAAACAATTTTTTGAGAAATGAATTTTACCTTATGAGGAGTAATATAAGCAAAAGTACCTAACCATGCAAATGCTCAATTAAAATTAAAATTGTAATTACTAAATTACTAAACTTATAATTACTAAATTATTAAAACTATAAACTTATTATATTTGTCTATAGATAAATTATATTGTAATTAGTTTTTGTAAAAAATAAAATTTGATTTCAATTAAAACTATAATTACTAAATTAGTTTGTACTGTCGAAAAAAATTGGAAAATTCGATCGTTCGATTCAGTTCCTGAAATAAAAATTTCGATCGTTCGATTCAGTTCCTGAAATAACACGTTGATTCGTAATTCTGCATTGGATAATACAAAAACACAATGCAACTTTCAATGGAATTTTGTAGCATAAATGACTCACCAAGTTTTTAATTCGTAGTGACATATAAAGTAGCCAAAAGCTTTAGCGTATACCCATATATATAGATTAAGCTATTGAATAGTTAACCCGACATTGAACATTCTTAAATGAAAGTACCAATATAAGTGATATTTTTAATTTGTAAATTAATAATGTGTAAATAGGTGTGAGATATGAAATATCACATTTATATAGAAATAAAATATTAGTATGATAAGAAAAAATTTATGATTTTTTAAAAATTGAATTTTTTTTTATTGAAGAATAAAATTTAGATGAATGTTTTAAGGATTAATTCTTTTTATTAATCACATTATTAAGATTAATTTGAAAGATATTCATTTACATTATGGATCACAAAAGTCTTATATCTAACAAGTATAAAATTATCAGATTTATAATTTTATATTTTACATGTTCGTAATTATTACAAATTAGAATTTGGTTTGATTTAATTATCCGAAAGATATTCATCTACATTATGGATCACAAAAGTCTTATATCTAACAAGTATAAAACTAGCAATTGCACCACATGTTGCAAAAGAAACGCCGTAAGGAAATAGCATAGGAAAGAGTAGACTAGAAGAAATAAGATGTTGTAGAGAAGGAGCCATCATGAAGAATGCAAAGAAAATCTTGCTTCAGGTAGTGAAAGTTTCAAAGATATTAATGATAAGAGTTATCAACCAGAAAATTGTGTTATAGATATTGAAATAGGAAATTGCTGGTGAAAACATATATGTAAACCAACATGATTTGTTCACATATATAATAAAAAATTTATAGATATTGAAATAGGAAATTGGAGGTGAAAATCCTTTGGTAATTAATAATCCTCTAAAACAAGCATGAAATGAGCATGTAACTCAAATAAGATATTTCAAATACATTCAAGTACAATATATTTAGCATAGTTGTAAATAAAGAGAATTTTAATTAAAAAAAATAGAGTTTACTCCAAGTTCATCTACATATCATAGCCCCAATTGCATGCTTGTCAGAAATTGTATATGAAGAACAATAGTCTTGGTATACAAGAAAGTGAATGTCATTTTAATATGGAGACATTCTTGGAATGAGATATTGTTCTTTATGTTCTGGTTTATTTTCTTAACTCCAAACTTGGCTTAGTCTTTCTCTATATACATAAGAAAAAAAATACAAAGTAAATTCACAAATTTAAGTTATAGTTTTATTTTTTATAATTACAAATCTAGTTTCTTATTAAAATAATTTTTACACATATATATATTCAAATAAATTATATTGCGAATATTTTTTCTCATATTATTTGATTACAAAATTATTGTACTCCCTACTAAGTAAAACCAATTTATTAATAAAGAATTGAATGCCAAATTGAAAGATTACTCAAGTGAGAACTACTATAATATATATAACTGATTTATGGAGGCATTAAAAAATTAGGATTCAATAATATGAGAATGATGAACTTGCATGTTGCTAATATACGTAGGAAACCTTATCAAGATAGACTTTCGTATAATGTGAGGGACAATGTGAAAGAGTTTTAGTATTGGAATTTCCATGTGTCACCAAATGAAAAGAATATCATGAGACATTGTATATCTAGAAGGGTGTATTGAGAGCATTTCCCCTTTCAGTTATTTTTATTATTAAATAATATTTCTTACTACATAATATGTATAACTTCTATATAGACTTATCAAATAAAAATTTAACTGTGTTGGAATCTTATGACAGTGAGGACAATATGAGCAGTCCATTCATACAACTACCACATATTATCAATAAGCCAAAGGGTTTTTCTGTGAAGCGATCTATGCATCTTCGTCATGCATATCGAATCTCAACATTAAGGAGTCATCCTAAGATAAAAGGCCATCATAGTAACTTTGATGTTCAAAAGCCATCAATCACTTAATTATATTTCTCTAGATATCAACAATTGGACAATAGTCACTATATAGGTAACGCCTGGGGGAAATGTGTATCCATATCATAGTATAATTGTATATACAATAGCTTATACAAAATATATAAAAATATGTCATAAGCAATGCAACTGCTACATGAACTACTCACAATATTTAATGATATACTAAAATTTCTTCCACAATACTAATCAAGTGTCTAAAGAAGCCATCATCACTCAGTCACTGTTGGCAATATGATGCAGAGTGTTGTCCTTGATGGCAACCCACTTGATGAAGATGATGGCAACCTACTTGATGAAGTTGGTCTTGACTTGATGAACTTGTTAATGATGTAAATCTGATGTATCTACAATCAGTACAGAAGGTGCAGAAGAAAGAATTTCAGTAAGGGCCAGAACAATGATGAAAAGTGTGTGTCACAAAGCATACATGGGTTTGTTTAGGAGAAGTAGCGTATGCACGCGGAAAAGTACGTGCCAAGTCGCGTATGAATAATTGTGCTCTAAATGTGTAAAACCAGGGGTTACTACCATGGTATTGACCCATTGTATTGAGCGCTGGATTGTCTATTTGATCCCGTTCAGGAATACCATCAGAAGGGATGTGGTTTTGGCTCATGGTATTGACAAAGGCTAGATCACTAAGAGAATAAATTATCAGGTAAAGGGTGTGCAAGATGTCTGGGTTTGAATGAATACTTCTCTTTGAAGTATATCTGAATGGAATGGGTAACAGTTGAATGATAGATCTGAATTCATAATGCACCTATGAAGAGAATGATGAAGAAGGGTATCTAGATCTGAAATGTATTTGTATTTTCTAGATCTATTTATGGAATCTTTAGATCTGAGATGAGGTGAACATGTTTCTGAAGTGAAGAGTAAAATCTGAGCTATGCATCTGTTCTGAAGAATTGTGCTGCCCTAAAATGTCTGAAGATCTATACGCTAGTTTGTAACAGAGGAAGCGCGTATATACGCGGGTTGTATTAAGTGAAAGCGCGTATGGGTTGTGAAATTAGTTCTGTAATATGTGCAGATGTATACGTGGATTTATATGCATGAAAGCGCGTATATACGCCGGATCAGTGAAAGGAAAGCGCATATGAAAACCAGGGTTTGCTGAAGTATATGGTATGAAATGTATGATATGTTCTGTTGTTTTACTACTATCTGAAAATGATGTATTCATACAGATCTGGGTTGTTTGAATGATGATTATGCTGCTGGTTATATTGATGAAATATCAAGTTGTTGATTGATTGCTTGATGATTCAATGAATGAAGTGATGGAGTTATAAGTTTTAGTTAGATGAATGATTGAGCTTAAATGTGTGGAGTGGGTCCAGTCTGAAAATATGATGAAAAGTGGCCTGCAAGTTGTGTTCTAAAAGAAGCTATTGGATCCAGTGTGAAAATTGATGAAACGTGGTCCATGATAGAGCTGAGGGTCATAGCCTTCATTAGGTCGCAGCCTCCTTCCTGTGAGGTCAAACGGGTATAGGTCGTAGCCCTCTTCCAGTGAGGCCGGTAAAACGAGGAGATGGGGTTTTAGCTCCTTCCAGAGAGGTCATAAACGAGAGCAGGTTGCAGCTCCCTTCCAGGAGAGGCTGGTAAACGAGAGAAGGTTTTAGCCTTCTGCAGGTGGGTGCTTGCGTGCTGATATGAGTCTGCGCCAGTACATGGTTGTAAGATGTTTTATTTATAATAAAATATTGAAGACAGAGACGACGACAGCAGTGGTTTTCTCCCGACTTGGGTTTCCACCTTAAATCCTGGTGTTCGTGTGTGTTGCTTATGTGTGATGGTTTATTCTGTTATTACTACACATGCTTACTGCTAACTAAACATCTGATGAATGAATGATGCATGGATTTAAGTAAAGAACTAAATGCATAATAAGATCTCTGTATATACGCGAGTTTTATGAAGGTTATCCACGTGTATATGCGAGTTGTGTTAAGTAAAGTAGTGTATGGGTTTTAGAGAAAGAAAAAGTAAAAAGTTCTGAGTATGCTCTAAATATCGATTCACCTCCCTCCCTCTCAAAGATTTTTCCCAACAATTTTTGTAATGAAATCCTTCATGCAGGCTTACCACGTGGAGTGAGATCCGTCGAAATGGGAAGTCATGAAGGGGTAATGTCTATAAGGCCACCTCTATTCAATGAAAATAATCTGTTATTCTGGAAGATACGAACAAAAGCATATCTGCAAAGTCTTGGTGCAGAAGTATGGGCAATCGTGGAAGGAGGCTATCAGTATCCGACAAGTATTCCTACTGATGCAGCGGAAAGGAAGAAATATGAAATCAATGCCAAAGTCGTCAATGTCTTATTAGGAAGCATGTCTGAACCAAAATTTGCTAAAGTGATGCAGCTAAATTCAGCAAAAGAAATATGGGACAAAATCATTCTGAGCTATCAAGGAGATACAAAGGTAAAAAGTGCAAAACTCCAAACCCTTAGAATTGAATATGAAAATTTGAAGATGCATAGTGATGAGAGTATTGCCAGTTTCTTCTTACGTCTAGATGATATTGTAAATCGAATGAGAAATTTGGGTGAAACCATAATCGATACTACTCTCGTGGAAAAAGTCTTAAGATCTCTGACTTCAAAATTTGAATCTAAAGTATCTACTATTGAAGAAAAGCAAGATCTGCAAACTCTAACTATTGTTCAACTACATGGTATCTTGACTGCTTTTGAAATGAGAAAAGGAGGTCCCTCTCAAATCAGAGAAGCTGCTTTTAAGGCATGTGCAAAAGGAAACGAAAAGGAAGTTGTCAAAGAATCAAATTATATATCAGAAGAAGAAGAAGCAAACTTTGTGAGAAGACTCCAACTAGGAACTGGAAGATTCAAAGGTCAGCTTCCCTTCAAGTGTTTTACTTGTGGAAGAGTTGGTCATTATGCTGCTAAATGTCCTTATGAAGAAAATCATTGTAAAGGGAAACAATTTGAAAAGGGAAGGAGTTATTATACAAATGAAGATAATGATGAAGTGTCAAATGAGGATGAAGAAGGTTCTGACCACGATCTGCAAGTGCTCATGGTATCTACTATGGAAGATGATAACTTCACAAAAGAAAGGGATCTGATTGGTAAAGAATTGCATAGAACAAGAAAGAAGGATTGCTTTCATGGATGTTGCTTCTATTGTAAATCATTTGGTCATAAGGTCACTGATTGCAGGATAAGTATGATGAACAGATCTGATAAATTGGAGAATTTCCAGCACACTATAATAAATCACAAGCAAAGCTGGAAAAAGAAGAGACACCAGTCAGAAACGTAGGGAATATTGACCCTACTGCAATCATCTGCTTCTAAAGCTTACTTCTCTTAATGACTGCAGGAGTGATGTGAGATACATTATAGGGATTAGTAATGTATCTTCACAGGGGGAGCGATGTATGGTGATTCCCATGATTTTTTTGGTTATTCTGGTTATGTTTATTTCTAACAGAGCATCTGATGTGAAGAAGATAGGTACAGGTGGTACAAACTCAGGGGGAGATGAAGGAATGTGAAGTTTTCAATGCTTCACTTTCCATACGTGAGTTCTGTGAACTAAACCCACGTATACACGCGAGTTACAGTGGATACAGTCGCGTATACACTTATGATAAGAAAATTAGTATGACAGCTGAAGATCAGGAGCACAGGTTCAGGGGGAGCATCAGTCCAACTGCTAATGATTGTACTGTTGACATTGTAACTGATTATACTCATGTTGATGAAATGAAACATGGTTTCTTGTAATGAGATTATGGATGAGCCCTGTTTGCTTTTTTCTGAAGAGTATTCTTTGCTTTCACACATGGATGAGATGGAAGTCTTATGATTCAGAGATAAGGACAGATCATGCAGAGATTGTTGTTGATAACTTGCTGTTGAAAAATTTTCAGGTTGCAAAAGCTAAGGAGGAGCCTTGGTCATATGGAAAGGATGCTTGGATGCACATTTTCAGGGGGAGCATTAGCCTTGCTAAGTATAATGCATTGTTGGCATTATGATGGTTCTGAAATATGATCTCTCTCTTGAGGTATTTCTGGTATTGGTCATAAAAAGTCATATTTGTAATTTGATGAAAAGGTCTTGATGTAAAATTGTAATATTCAGTCATGTAAGGACTTGATCAAATGTGTAAACCCACTTGGTTGGGTACTTGAGTCAAAATGTGTAAACCCTCTTGGTTGGGTACTTGAGTCAAAATGTGTAAACCCTCTTGGTTGGGTATTTGAGTCTCATATGTAAATCTACTTGGTTGGATCTTTGATGTAAGTATGAATCCTTGGTGATAGGAAGGTCATAGAGTCATGTACTTCATTGAAAAATATGTTTGAACATTCAGCATGAACTCAGGGGGAGCATGGTAACTTCAATGCACATCAGATCTACAACGCTCTTCTTTCTACATGAGGAGGAAAACCTTGTATTGGTTTTGATCCACCCTTTTCCCTTAATGTCAAAGGGGGAGAGTGACATGGTGTTTGAATAGGGGAGAATATCATTATGCTTAATGTATCAATCTGTTGTGGTAATCAAACACCATCGTGGTTGCCATCAAGTCCAAAGGGGGAGATTGTTGGCAATATGATGCAGAGTGTTGTCCTTGATGGCAACCCACTTGATGAAGATGATGGCAACCTACTTGATGAAGTTGTTCTTGACTTGATGAGCTTGTTAATGATGTAAATCTGATGTATCTAAAATCAGTACAGAAGGTGCAGAAGAAATAAATATCAGTAAGATCCAGAACAATGGTGAAAAGTGTGTGTCACAAAGCATATGCGGGTTTGTTTAGGATAAGTAGTGTATGCACGCGGAAAAGTACGTACCAAGTCGCATATGCCTAATTGTGCTCTAAATTTATAAAACCAGGGGTTCTTACCATGGTATTGACCCATTGTATTGAGCACTTGAATATCTATTTGATCCTATCCAGGAATACCATCGGATGTGATGTGGTTTTGGCTCATGGTATTGACAAAGGCTAAATCTATATAAGGAAAAGAAATTCATTGTGCAAAGGGCGTGCAAGATGTCTGGGTTTAATGAATACTTCTCTCTGAAGTATATCTATATGGAATGGGTAACAGTTGAATGATAGATTTGAATTCATAATGCACCTATGAAGAAAATAATGAAGAGGGATCTCTAAATCTGAAATGTATTTGTATCTTCTAGATCTGTTTATGGAATGTTTAGATCAGAGATGAGGCGAACATGTTTCTGAAGTGAAGGGTAAAATCTGAGCTATGCATCTATTCTGAAGAATTGTGCTGACCTAAAATGTATGAAGATCTATACGCAAGTTTGTAACAGAGTAAGTGCGTATATACGCGCATTGGATTAAGAGAAAGCGCGTATGGGTTGTGAAATTAGTTCTGTAATATGTGCAGATGAATACGCGGGTTTATATACATGAAAGTGCGTATATACGCTGGATCAGTGAATAGAAAGCGCATATGAAAACTAGGGTTTGCTGAAGTTTGTGGAATGAAATGTCTGATCTGTTCTTCTAGTTTACTGCTATCTGTCAATGAGGTATTCATACAGATCTAGGTTGTTTGAATGATGACAAAGCACTGGTTATAGCTGATGAAAGATCAGTCATGATTGATTGCTGATGATCAATGAATGAAGTGATGGAGTTATAAGTTTCATTGATGTATGATTGAGCTTAAAAGTATGGAGTGGGTCCAGTCTGAAAATATGATGAAACGTGGCCTGCAAGTTGTGTCCTAAAGGAAGCTTTGGATCCAGTGTGAAAATTGATGAAACGTGGTCCATAGAGGTGCTGAGGGTTGTAGCCTTCAGTCAGGGGGTTGTAGCTCCCTTCCAGGTGAGGCCGGTAAACGAGAGTAGGGGGTCGTAGCTCCCTTCCAGGAGAGGCTTGTAAACGAGTCAGGGGGTTGTAGCTCCCTTCCAAGAGAGGCCGGTAAACGAGAGAAGGTTGTAGCCTTCTGCAGGTGGGTGCCTGCGTGCTGGTATGAGTCTGCGCCAGTACATGGTTGTAACATGTTTTCTATATATAATAAATATTGAAGACTGAGACGATGACAGCAGTGGTTTTCTCTCGACTTGGGTTTCCACCTTAAATCATGGTGTTCATGTGTGATGCTTATGTGTGATGGTTTATTCTGTTATTACTGCACATGCTTACTATTAACTAAACATCAGATGAATGAATTTTGCAAATATCTAAGTAAAGAAATAAATGCATAATAAGATCTCTATGTATACGCGAGTTGTATGAAGGATATCCGCGTGTATACGCGAGTTGGACTCAGTAAAGTAGGGTATGGGTTTTAGAGAAAGAAAAAGTAAAAAGATTTGAGTTCTAATATCGATTCACCTCCCCCCCTTCTCAGTATTTTTCCCAACAGTCACCGTATAGGTAACACCTGGGGGGAAATGTCTTAGATTTGTATATACAATAGCTTATACAAAGGATAAAACAATCTCTTATAAGCAATGCAATTGCTACATGAACTACTCTGCATTGCTACATGAACTACTCAACATGTAGGTAACGTGTGGGGGGAATATGTTAGAACTGTATATACGATAGCTTATACAAAGGATATAAAAATATGTTATAAGCAATGCAAGGAACTACTCAAAATCCTTATTGATATACTCAAAGTTCTTCCACAATACTAATCAAGTGTCTAAAGAAGCCATCATCACTCAGTCACCATATAAGTAACACTTGGGGAAATGTCTTAGAATTGTATATACAATAACCTATACAAAGGATATAAAAATCTCTTATAAGCAATGCAATTGCTACATGAACTACTCCGCATTGCTACATGAACTACTCAACATGTAGGTAACGTGTGGGGGGAATATGTTAGAACTGTATATACAATAGCTTATACAAAGGATATAAAAATCTGTTATAAGCAATGCAAGGAACTACTCAGAATCCTTATTGATATATTCAAAGTTCTTCCACAATACTAATCAAGTGTCTAAAGAAGCCATCATCATTTCCAAAATCACATATTTAAACATATAAGTTGTAAAAAATGAATTTGTTCCATAAATTTTAATAGAATCATGTGCTCAGATCTAAGATATCGTTCTTAAACTCCAAAGCCTCTTCTTGATTGAAAACATAGTAAACTGATAAGATATAGCTGAAGAGAAATAATTTAAAAACTTCTTGGCACAATTGTTACATAATAATTTGTTGCACAACTTGTATAGCAGTAAATGATAAGATATAGCTAAAGAGAAATAATTTAAAAACTTCTTTGGCACAATTGTTACATAATAATTTGTTGCACAACTTGTATAGCAGTAAATTTCAGCTCGCAACAAGTCCAAATAAAAAAATTGAAGTAAATACTATCGGTTGGTTTTCAATGCGTTTATGCAATTAAAATAGAGCTAGGAACTTTTGAAGACCACTCCATTGAAAATTAGAAGCATCTTCATGGCTGGTTTTCTAAGCTGGCCATGAATAACTCAGTGGATCACTTCAATCAAAACTTCATTTCTTTCACCATTATCTATGCCTTATACAAATAAAAATAGTACAAAGAATCACATTAATTATCATGACCATCATGTACCTCCCTCTTATTACTTTTTAAATACCACGTGTTTGTAACTTAATCAAATAGTGTCAATTTTGTAAAACTATAATCTACAAGTCTCACTTTTTATAGCTTTGGTGGAAGGGTAGAGTATCTAAATTCCTCTACTCTTTAAGAAGCATCCTCAATTATTGTACCACCCACCTCGATATCCAATCTAAACATTTTAGGTTATTCTAAATTGATCATCTCTAGCCATTTTCTTTGATTGTGGATCAAGTTATAAACTAATAACTTGTGAAATCCCTAGGCATTTTATTTGATTGTGGACAAAGTTATAAACTATAATATACTCTCTCTTCAAAAGCCTCTACAATATATATTGGATGGAGGGAAATGCTATGATAAAACTTGTACAAAAAACCCCTTAGGGTTGTCTCAACTTACTCTATTGTTATTTACATAGTGCGAATTTTGTAAAACTATAATCTACAGTAAGGACTGAGTGGGTTTTTTTTTGTATGTTTTGTTTGGTATTGAAAAATAAAATAATAAATTATAGAAGTTAAAATTATGTAGCTAAAAACTTTGTTTAAAATTTTAGAATAAAAAGTTGAGTAAGTTTGACATCATATACTGTGAAAATTATTTATGATTATAAAGTAAAAAAACATGTAAGATTTTTTAGCTACAATTAGGTAATTAAAGATATGTATAAAGTTTCTTAATTTCTCTCTTTAAATAAACTACATTCAACATGAATACCATGGGTCAATACCATGGCGTGTTTTTATAGTTTATTATTATTTTAGTTTATTATTTCTATTTTTTATTGTATTTTGACCTACTTCAAATGTTCATTACATTATGTTAATCTTTTTATTTAATTTACTTCCTTTTTTTTGTGTAATTTGACAAAGTCAAAATGTTAAATTGAGGTTAAAATCTAACAAATTTTTAATAACAACATTTCAACTTAAAAGTCAACAAAACTTAAATTCATTATAAAAAACATATAAAAAAACTTTTTACTTGTAGATCTAATGGCCTAAAACATTTGTAATCAAAAACTTTGTTTAAAATTTCAGAATAAAAAGTTGAGTAAGTTTGACATCATATAATATGAAAATTGTTTATGATTACATAGTAACAAACATCTAATATTTTTTAGCTACAATTAGGTAATTAAAGTTATGATATAGTTTCTTAATTTCCCTCTTTAAATAAACTACATTCCACATGAATACCATGGATCAATACCATGTGTTGTTTTTATAGTTTATTATTATTTTATTTTATTAATTTTTTTGTATTTTGACCTAGTTAAATTTTTCATTACATTATGTCAATCTTTTTATTTAATTTACTTTTATTTTTATTTTTATGTAATTTGACATAGTCTAAATGTTAATTTGAGGTTAAAATCTAACAAATTTTTAATAACAATATTTTAACTTAAAAAGTGGGGTGGAATGAATCACTCTGGGAGAGAAACTTCCTTCAAGGAAAAAGAAAAGTATATTTTTCATAAAAAATAAAGCAAAAAAGTCTAAGCAAAAGGTTTACAAACCACTTAGGAATCAAGGAGATTCCAAAGGGCAAGAAATTCTTAACTCAAGGAGAACTGTTGGAGACACTTCATGGTTGGATGAAACGTGTCTTCCTTCTAAATATTCCCCAAGTTGTAAGTATAGTTAAATGAATTTCTAATTACTTTTTATGGTTGATTCAAAATCGATCAAAGATATGTATTGACCGAATATAGAAAATGATGTAGTTATTCATTTGTACTTATTATATGGTAATATTTTTTCTTATATGTTATTGTAATTTGTACACAAATTTCTATATCCATACATGGAAGATAAGATTGTTGAAAGTAATTGTAGTAGTGATATTTGCGATTCACTAGTATAATCATATAAATTAGAGTCAAATAATTTGTTTCTCTTAATTATT
Source organism: Pinus albicaulis (assembly GCA_034641835.2). Classification (NCBI taxonomy): domain Eukaryota; kingdom Viridiplantae; phylum Streptophyta; class Pinopsida; order Pinales; family Pinaceae; genus Pinus; species Pinus albicaulis. Next base: position 552,760,215 of record CM076569.1, read on the forward strand.
TCTCTTAATTATTATTGGAAATTTTATAATTGGCTTATAAAAGATTCAAATAAATAAAACCATTTTTTTTAGTTATTCCTTTGAGAATAATTGTTAATATTATATTATGATATAAATAGAAAATAGAGAAAAATATATTATCCTAGAATTGGTTTTACTAATACACTTACGGTAATAGATATAAATACAATATTTAAACAGAGGAAAAAAAACCTATAATCTCACGAAAGGAAAACATGAAGTATTCCTATAGTCTAGTAAATTGAATAAAGATTATTGAATTTAAATTATATATTTATTTTAAACGAGTGTTGATTATACAGAATATAGACCGTAATAATTTAATATTATTATAACTAAAATGGTATGCCAAAAGTGACTGTGAAGGAGAAAGAAAACGAAATTCAGTTAAAAATTAACGTGTGAAAAGAAGGGATTGAGAGAATACGTAAATTAAATTGGTAAAATAATTATTTTTTTGTCTGTTTCGAACAAACCAAACACTTCTATTTATTATCCTGTAACAAAAGGCAGAGTTGTATTTGTTATGGCTGCCCTGTGTTTCCCTTTTTACTCTCTATAATTGTATTGTATTTGTTATAGTTGTCCCGCTACTTCTTTTCTTTGTTCTGGGGATAATTTTATTATGGAAAACATCACTCAATCAACAGTTTACATTAACAATAGTTGGATATAAAAATTTTGAACATATTTTATGTTTACCTACAACGCCTAACTGTATCTCTAAAACCAGTTTGTCAGCCCACCCCACAATTGCTGAGAAGTGAAGTGATATTTAGCATTTCCAAAGAGATGTGATGTGCATTCAAATCACAGTAAAAATCTTTTAAATGCATTCAGTGAACAAAATTTCAATCAATCAAAATATAACTCAAGCATCTCACACAACTAATGTACAAATCGTTTTTTATAAATGAAATCCTTTTGATATAATTTGACAGACTAAAAGTGAACAAATTTTCCCTACTGTCAGATAAGTAATACCAGAACTTCACTTACTGCATTATGTCCAAACAGAAAAAATTGGGAATGGTAGATCTGTGTTTTGAAACAAATGAAAAGAAAATGAAAATAATACAATACGTAATAATTCTGAAAAAATTCTGAAAAGAATTAAAGGAAAATTGAGAAAAATGCAGAAAATTATTCACCTTAGTATTCCTTGCACGAGACCTTCACCAAAATGGTTGAGTGCAACCATCACCCGCATGACTTTGTCATCATTGTCATCATGGCAGCTGTCTGTGACCCAATAGCATGACTTACCATAGGAAATATGCAGATCCCAAGCCGAGATGCGGGAGAGTCGGTCCTTTTTCTAGCGGTCCAGATTCGAATATGTTCGAACTTACACCGCTGGCTCTTTAGGCTGTCACCCACAACATATCCCTCGTTTTTGTTACATGGCGACTGTACGAGATGCTGCATCAAAGCCTCTGATGTTGCCATTCATGGTCAACGAGATCGCTTATGAAGATTCAGTCCCTTTTCCAGCCATCCAGAGAGACGTCTTCACGACGAGATCGCTGAGGCGGTAGAGATCCTTCAGAGAAAGAAGAGTGCTCGAGGTGAGATCGAGCGGATGATAGAGGAGGTAGCCCTGGCTAGTCGTAACCGTTCCATCACAACGGTTACGGTTATATTCAAAATCAACAATTAATAATGTCTCAATCGTCTAACAAAAGATCTAATGGCATATATCATGACAGAAAGACAGTTAGGAAAGTTGTTTTCAAATAAAAACGCCTTACGGCGTAATTATCAGATTTATAGTTTTATATTTTACATGTTAGTAATTATTACAAAGCAGAATTTGATTTGGTTTAATTAATTATCAATTAGTAATTTATATTTTGAAAGAATGTTTGCACATATGTAATATATAATTTCATTCTAAACATAAAATACATGATAATGTAAAATTTATATGGTACATTTTATATAGAATATGTATTTTATATTGAATATTATATTACATAATCTATATTATAATTGGTTATATGGACAAAAATTTGCTTACAACGTGCTATTCTAAATATTAAAATAGGCTTTAAGAACTATATGTATTGAAATTTGTATAGATATTTTGTTTATATAAAATATTATATTACATAATCTATAATATAATTGGTTACATGGAAAAAAATTTGCTCACAATTTGTTATTTTAAATTTTAAACAATAAAAACTATATTTCAGAATTTTTTATGTATTGAATTTTAAACAATCTATTTTTTTTGGTACAGGATCAAATTCCAATTAGAACTTGATAACAATAATTAAAACCAAAAAAATTATGAAGTTTCATAAATTTGTATTAAAACAAAATTTTGAAAATTAAAAATTATTTTAAAACTTTTTTAAAATAAAATTTATGCTTTTCGATTGGCCATAAATATATTTGATAATAATTTTTATGAGGTTTTAATTGTATTTGTCAAGAAAAAAAAATAGCAATTTAAAAAGGCATAGTCGAATTTATTGAGCAAAATAATTTGAAGAAAGAACATGCTTTTTTGTTATTTAAAATGCATTTTTGAATATATAAATTGATTCAACACCCTAAAAAACCCCTAGGGCACTCTAATTCTACAAAGTAAACAACTTACACTCAAGTTTTAAAAATCTATGGGAGATTTTGATTAAAATTAACTAAAAAACATGTAGTAAAGAATGTCATTCTGTCTATAAACTAGACTAAGCCATTTAAAAATAAACATAGTAACTACATGTATGTATTAAAATTGAGCGTATTTTATCTTAAATTTCTTCAGATATGGGATCAAATGGGATGAATACATTGAAGTTGACTCCACTACCTGCGATTAACAATTTAGTGTATTTTTCATTTCCCTTGGTAGCATACAGGGTAGGAATTTCAAATCTCTTTTCTCTAGGTGGCATACAGGGTAGGAATTTCAAATCTCAAACACCAGTCATGATTCCTGCCATTCTAATAGCCGTTTTGATTATTTTAACATAAAATCTTGACAGTGGAAAAAAACTACTTGTATTTGAGGAAGAAATCACCTAATAATAAGAAATTTTCCCATCAAATTCCATCCCATAAAAATTTCCAATGTCACACTATACAACTTCTGGCACTGGTTGTTCATTGTCATATTTGCCTTACCATCCAACCAAGTCATCTATTGTCATCATTATTACTATTAAATATTAATATGTAAGATTAAGAGATCATTGGAAACATCTAGAAACATTAAAATATAATATAAATACCTTGTTCTCTAATACCTTGTAAAATCCTTGGATAACTTGCACACAAAATCTAGTTGCAAAGAAGAAATAACAATAGAAAAATTGAGGCCAAAGATAATGAGTGAATTGAGATTTTTTCCACAAATGAATCACATACTTCTAGTACATGTACATAGGTAATTAGTAATAAACAATCTCTTAGTACATGTACATAGGTGATCAGTAATAAACAATCCCTTAGTTCCACTTAACTGGTCTTGCAATGGAGTTATTCCTCAATTAATTAGTCATGCACAAGTGAAGAACTCATGCATGCATGACAAGCCTTATTTAACTAGTAAAGAACAAGTGAAGAATTTATGCATGTATAACAAGCCTTAGTTAACTAGTCACACACAAGCAAAAAAACCTATGCATACATAGACACTACACTCACATGCCTACCTATGCACATGGGTGGAGTGATGAGTGCAATACTTGTGTAACTAATGTTAACTCAAGGAAAGTTTGCACTTGTCTAAGAGGAGAATCTTCTCACCCAAGGAAGATATCTTGGACCAAGTGCACTATGAACTATAAGACTTGGGAGAATATGAACTAGGTAAATGTGCATGTGCTCTAATAGTGCCATAAAGAAGTGTTTGAACATTAAATTAGAATTACTAAATAGGTTATGTTCAAAGGCTCACAAATATGTGATGTTGCAAGCTTATCATCAAAATACTAGCTCTTCTTATAAACTTTTTTTATAAAAACTTGTACTTCAAAATTTGGGACAAGTTTTCTTTTAAACAGTGTGAAATCTTATCATAACATAATGGTTAAACTAATAGTGGGGACAACCATCACAAGATGTTATCCAAAAAAGAAGGCGGACTCTTCATCATTATTAAATGAAAACCAACCCACGTGGAATAACTTGTCATTGGTCCATAAGGGGGGGAACTCTCACTCTTGTTAGATGCCTCTAGGTATTCAACCATTAACATGATGTCGAATGAAAACAAGCTCTTAACCAAGTAGAAACAGTTTTAAGTCAAACTCCTAGATGGTTAGGATGAGTTTTTAATTTGAATAAAAAATCAAATATTATAGTATGGGTTTTTTCAATAGTTTTCACTAAAATTATTATTCTTCTTCTTCTTTTGGAGTTATGAATTTTTTTTTTGAAACTATGTTGAAACTAGGTAAGGGCTAACCCTAATGTTTAATGAAATGACAAACCCCAACATTAGATGAGAGAATGCTATACCCATTTACAATGTCTTTCAGGATTGTGTGAGGCTTGGTCAAACATGAATGTCTGGTAAAACATTATTTTATCCCCAAAGGTAACAATCACTCTCAACCCCTACCCACAAGATTTGAACCAACTGAGACTCACTCACTCGTACCATAGTATTTGGTGGATGTGTAATGTTGTGAATGACACTCTATCGTGGGGGTCCTATTCTCGTTCTCTGTTGGTAACGTGGGGGGGCATTTCCTCTCGTCCAACCCTAACTCCTTACTCCCGAAGTTCAAATATAAGAAAGAAATTCATATATTTCCTTCCTTGACCTACATGCTAGACATACTTTCGACAATGCCCTTCTAGCAATGAGATTGTCTATGTGTGGCTTGTGGTGGGGCTATGTCGAGTGGCTATGTGAGGTGCTTCTGCCGTGTTTATGTGGGGCTATCTATGTATGCCTATCATATATGAACCTCTCGTGAATTAATGTATGTAACGCATCTTCATTCCTTCCATCTATCCCAATTAAGAACATTCCAAATGTCAACCCCTACCCATAAGATTGGAACCAATTGATATATGATTATTTCGAAAGAATTTATTTTCAAACTTAATAGACGTTATTACCAAATTTAATTTAATTAAATAAATTTTTTTATTTCAAAATTGTGTAATCTATATATTTTAATTTAAAAATAAAAATAAACAATTAATATAAAAGCAATTCAAATTTTTCTAATTTTTATTATATTTAACTTATATAAAATTAAAAATTATTATTTGTGATTTTGACCATTATTACAAATTTTAAATATAAATAATACGAATAATACTAATAATCAAATGATGTCTCGTTGGTTACGGCATTTCACGGTGAGTGTCTAACAAGGCGATTTTATATTACGTTGGGCATATTTTTCGGTCGCCAAAAGTCGCGTCGTTAGACTATACCTTTCGTTTGTCGTGAACGCCAATCAACTTCAATGTGAACCCATTATTTTGGGGCAGATTTTTCGGTCACAGAAAGTCTTATCGTTAGACTAATTTCAATGTGGCTCCATTATCCCTCCTCTTATCTTAAAATAAATCATAACATTTGTGAATGAAAGGCCAGGAACCTATTGAAGTCACAAAGGGATGTAATGGCCCGGAAGTAATCAACTATGTAAATCATAACATTTGTGAATGAAAGGCCAGGAACCTATTGAAGTCACAAAGGGATGTAATGGCCCGGAAGTAATCAACTATGTAAATCATAACATTTGTGAATGAAAGGCCAGGAACCTATTGAAGTCACAAAGGGATGTAATGGCCCGGAAGTAATCAACTATGCCTTCTATGACACGTTAAGTGGAAGTTCGAGAAGAGAGATATTTTTAAAACCAAAATACCCGTTCCTAGTTAATCAAATATGCCTTCTACGACACATGAAGTGAAAGTTCGAGAGAGAAATATTTTTACGCTGAAAGACAGTTTCCTCGTGGAAGTTTTTAATGCCTCCTTGAAAGGATCGTCTTTCATGGCTAAGGAATATTATTTATGGTCTTTCTTATCTTTATTATTACTTTCATCACGAATTCTTTCAATTGGTCCAAAAGAATAATGGAAAATGCACAATCCACGAAATAAATTTAAATAAATCTATGTATAGAGATGCTTTTTAGAGATCAAAAGAGGTTGATGGTAAAAGAACAATGAATGTAAGTGTTTTTATAGGGACGTGTCTTTGAGGGTGGGTGGTAGCAGGGGTTAATTTGACGTATATATATATAGTTGGTAGTGAGATATGTGGAGTTTTTGATTCTTCTGACACCCTAACCCCTACTTCATCCTATCTCAGTTTTGTGGGCAGTTCTTACTGTCAACAATGCCCAATGTCATGTATTTTGGTATGTTCCACATAACTTGTAACTTAATAAAGTGACTTAGTCAAATTACATAAAAATAAAATTAAAATTAAGATTAAAACTAAATAAAATAAAATTATAAAATAAAATAAGATTAAAGTAAATAGTCAATTTACCATAGATAGTTTTTGTACTCTACATTTTGAATATAATATTTTTATTTTAAAAAATAATACAATATTCTTTAATATAATAATTTTTATTTTTTTGATAAAATTATATATTTTTGACCTGAGTGAAAATAAAATGAAATTAAAAATGGATCTATGTGAAAATATTTGTATTTGGTCAATGTAAAATCAAATTAATAAAAAAATTACGTTAAAATAAATAAAACTTCATGGTATTGACCCATAGTATGACAAATCATGATATTCATGTGGAATATAGCATATTTAAAGGGGGGAATTAAAACAACTTAGATCCATCTTAACTCTGAATCTACACGATCAAATCTCCTTTCACTCTAAAGAGGTTTGCATCTCAAGAGATTTGATCCCTTTGGGCCCTTGATAGCTCCCAATTTAAGATGGATCTAAGATGGATCTAGGTTGGTTGTAATGTAATGTGTTGTTTATCCCTAAAAATAAAAAACACACTATGTGAAAACATTTTTACTTAATCAAAATAAAATAAAAATAATAAAAAATAGCATTAAAATAGAAATAATTTCATGGTATTCACGCATGGATATGACACATGATATGAGAACACATGGTATTAATCCATGGTATTCATGTGGAACATAACATATTTAAAGGGTAAAATTAAACCAGCCTAGATGTGACAGATGACTTTCGTGCAAACTAATTATTATGTTATTTATTTTAAAAGAGACTAAACATTCATTTTTTCGAGAACAAGGTTATGAATGATGAACATAAATTAATTATGTTTCCTTTTTTTTGAAATAAAATTTAACTATGGAATTTTGATTCCATAAAATAAAAATAAAATACTGATGATAAAAATATTCCAAGAACTGACAGTGGTTGAACAGAAAACAGTTAAAAACAGTTACCTTTCCTCTGGGGATAAAAGCACATCCCAATGAGAAAAAGGGGTTATGTTCTGTGACTGAGGAGAGGTAGGAAGAGAGTGAACATTCATGAGCTGGTGGTGACCAATGGAAACACTCAGCGTTCCTGAATCCTAGAAAAGAAGAGTACTGGACTAGGGGTTCCGAGGTCACTTCAAGAAAGATATGTCAACCTACTCATCTCAGGTGTGGAGCACGGAGGGAGATGAGGACGTAATTGCCTCTCTCATTGTAGGGAGGACATCATCAGCAAGTCTGAAACCAGACAAGTAACAGACTGCAGAAAATAGTAAGAACTTGAACTGTTGTTTAGACATAATATTTTTAATACAGGAAATGTTTCTTAAATTATAAAATGAAGAGATTTACATAGTGAAATTTGTAGATATGTGTTTATCTGTATTTCTTTGAGTTGTCCAGAAGTCACGGTAGTACCATTAATTATATAGACTGTGTGAGAATCTACATTTATGGAAGTTATGGTTTGTATACAAGAAAACGTAGTGTTTACATTATCAAGAAAAACAAACTAGAAAACCTTCTACAAGAAGTAAAACCAGAAAACTATTAGTTCAGGGCCCATGGTCAAAACTCTGGACCCCAAACTAGTCGTAATCTGTAAATCTATGATATACTCGGACAGTAGAGTTGTGGGAGAACAACTCCAAATTTTAGATGGTCCGGACACTTCTAATAACTGAAAGAAATAATACATATTACTATTCCTAATAGAAGAATGAAAAAATATGTTTGAAGCGCAATATATACATAGAAATTTCAGAGATAGCATGCACAGTTAAAACCTAGAAATACAATCACCATTGTAAATATAATTCACATCTAAAGTAATATCTCTGCAAAACTAATGTAGAAAACATGAAACTAAATATTGTTCAAACTAGAGAGGTCACGAGTCTATTCAAAAATGATACAAAGACTCTAGTAATGAAACCAAAAACCTTACATATACACATTCAAGAGAAAACAACATTTTCTGCCATTTCTAATCCAAAGGAGTAAAACCATATTAAAAAAAAGGCTGAAGGAACTATCATTCGAATATGCAGAAGATTCAAATAATCATTCATGGTAAAGATGCAAATAATCTTTCAGACAAATATTCAAATATATTAAAAATATTGTGCTTAGAGGAATTTCTCCTCTTAAGTCTGGGTCGTGAATTTGACGATAGCCAGGAGTCGCATATAGTTACAATAATGTTCCAAAATGCATGCAACCGCTCCATGCAGGGCGGAGCCTTCGAGCTTAACAGGAATTGACACAAACGACAGTATTGCCATAACTAAGAAATTAAATCTAAAGCTCATAATGTTGCGAGTACCCTCGAGGCTAGAACTGGGCTTCACTCCAACAAATCTTAAAACCCTATGGAGAAACCAGTACCTATTAGGCAACGACAGAGTCAGGAATTGCAAAACGAAGTACCTCAGGGGGAAAAAATCACAGTGTGTGAACCCAAGCCAGTCGAATATGGTGTGTTACCTGTTCAAAAATGAGACAAGAAACATTAGAAAAAACCATACTTTCCAATCTTGTGGAGCCAAGGGAAGTACTAAGGAAACAAAAAGAAAACATAGTAAAAATCGCAATACCTGTGTTGAACAAATTCCGTAGACTATGAAAGCAACACTGCGAAGAGCTTACCTGCCATAGTGAGAGGGAAATTCAGCATGAGAAGTTGGGTACACATAGTTGCGAAGAAAATTCTCAAAACCTGTAGAATTTCAAAAACATATTTAAACTAGAATTTCTTGCAGACCTGAGCGCTTAGTAAGTGGCACAAAGCCATTGCTAGCTCCCTGTGAAATAATAAATCGAAGAGTATATTCAACTTAATGATGAAACTCAACAATGTCTTAAGGGATTAAGCCCCAAAATATGTGAGTGAAATGGTTATACCTAGTTTGAATTACGCCATGGAAAGCAAGATTGAATTGGAGTAAAGGATTGTCGATCGTGAGAGTTCAGGCCGCGGAAAATTTGCAGAGAAGCAACACCAACGAAACTCACAACGTGAAAATGAAAGAATTGGTTAGGGTTTGTGGTGGTCGATACCCTAAACTGGTACCGCAATAATATCCACCATAGATCCTAACACTCCAAATCGAACGGTGGACAACAAGACATATGTTCACATGTGATTCAAATCCCCAGGTGTAGGTATAATACAATGTATCCACCTTATTACCACAGGGGCTTCAATTAATAAACCTCTAACATATCACGTGCGATCATAGCATATTATACATTACCCTTAATTTGAGTACATATTGGAAAATACACCTAAAAATCACATTAATCCCTTACCAATATATACCCAATACACCTCCCTAATTTAAAAATCCCCTTGATCTGGATTTATGCAGGAATGCAACATAATATAGAAATAACCATAAACATAGAGATGCAGCAGAAATAAGGTTTCATTTCATTAATATCAAATAACGTAAATATTCTTACAAACATAATGGAAATAAAATAGCTAGGGTGTTGGTAGCGAATCTCTGAGAAGAGATGTGGCAGCTACAAACCTCTGAACTATGTTATAATGAGGCTCAAGGGCCTATTTATTATGGAGAAACAATGGAGAACTCTAAACGTCCAAAAACCTAACCCTAGGAGATGAAGCGCCAAAACTATGGGCCCGTTTGGGTAACTTGGTGTTTCAACTTCCCGGGGACGTAACTTTGGAATATTATCTCCGTTTAATGCACATGATACATCGTTAGAAAGATCTATCCAAGGACAAAAACTGTCACTGCAAATATCAATTCTGGAACGGAATCATATTCGCCAGACAAACGATGCCCTAAACATCGTTTAGGGCCTCAAAACGGCTCTGAAAGTTCAGGGCTCGAAAAACTACAAAAAATAGTAAGTTGTGAAAAATTGAAAGAGACAATGGTGGGGCCCCAAGTGGAATAGGAAGGTGGCCACCAATATCCACCTGGATCATTCCTCCTCCCTTAGGAAGCAATGGTCCCCATTGCATTGAGTTCCTCCATGAGATGAGGAAACTTCTGCTGAACTTGGTCCCTGGTAAACCACTTGCCTTGGTGCAGGAGTTGGCCAGCTTTGACAACCTGATACAGTTGGATCTTCTGTTGGCGAGTGTTCTTGATTTTCATGTCCATGATATAGTCTGTGTTGGCTTGTTCCATGCAGTCTGGGTTTAACTCTTTTGGTGTGAGTTCTTCTACAATGTCAGAGGTGTCTAGTAGAGGCGAGAAGTAGGGCGAAGGCGGTCTACATTGAATACTGAGTGCAGATCAAGGAATGGTGGAATACTGAGCTCGAAGGCATTATTCCCTATAGCCTTGGTGATGGTGTATGGCCCATATCAGAGTGGGCGAAGCTTGCGGTGGGGTCTAGTGAGGCACTCCTTCTACAAATGTAGCCACACTTTTTCACCCACCTGGAAGTTGTGTGGTACTCGATGTTGATCATGTCGTTGTTTGTACTTAGCATTGGCTCTGTCCAATATGTCATGAACCTATTGGCGAATGTGCTAAATGTGCTCGATGAAGTTGTTTGATTTGTCAGCTTCAGACCGGATATGAGCTGAATTAGCCTGAGTAGCCTCAAATGGCATGGCTATGTCAATGGGACATAGTGGCTGGAATCCCAAGCCCACCTGAAAGGGGTTGTGGCCAGTTGCGCTGTGAACAACCCGGTTATAACTGTGTTGTACATAGGGGAGGCTCTCATGCCATGTGCGTGGATGCATTGAATTGTACATGCACAAAATGTGTACAATCATCCTATTGACGACCTTCGTTTGGCCATCAGTTTTGGGATGGAAAGTTGTGGACTTAGTGAACTTGGTGTCCAACATTGACCAAAGGTTGGACCAAAATGTGCCGAGGAACCTGTTGTCGCTATCTGATATGATAGACTGTGGGACCCCAAAGTGCACCCAAACTCGTTCAAAGAAGAGTTTAGCAGTGGCTTCTGCTGTGATATTCTTCTTGCAGGCTGCCATAATGGCCATCTTTGAGAATCTGTCGACGACCATGAAAACACAGTCGTTTCCATACTTAGTAGAAGGAAGGCCTGACATGTAATCCATGGATATGGATTCCCAAGGTCGACTAAGGGTAGGTAGCGGAGTATAGAGCCCTTACTTCTTGATGGTTGGTTTGGCAATGGCGCAAGCAGTGCAGGATCTGATGTACTTCCCGACATCCTGTCGAAGATTCAGCCAATAGAAATAATTCTGTAGTTTTGCCATTGTTTTCTCGACCCCAAAATGCCCAGTGACTCGATTGTAGTGTGCTTCCCATATCATCTTGGCACGCTCACTTGAAGGAACACAAAGGTGTCCTAGGTGACATAACAGTGCATCTTGGAGGTGAAAATTTGGAACTTGCGTACCCCCCAAGAGTGCCTTGTATGTGTAGCTGAATTCTGGATCACTCTTGTAAAGAAGCGGCCAATCATAAGTCTCATGCCCACAAGAGTTGAGAACAGTGGTTATGGCCACAATCAGTGGTCTGCTGAAGTAGTGTGCAACATTATTGGTGCTACCCTTCTTGTACTTGATATTCAAATGAAATTGTTGCAGATATGTGGACCACTTCTGATGGCGATCGTTCTGCAACTTCCCTTGTGTCTGTATGAACTGCAGGGGTTGGTGGTCTATGTGGATGATTGTCTCCTTCCCCAAAATGTAATGCTTCAATTTTTGACAAGCCTGCACAATGGAATACATTTTTTTGTTATAAGTGGGATACTTTCAAACTGTGTCGGACAATGTCTCACTGTGATATGCCACTGGATGCCCCTGTTGAGTAAGAGCTTCCCCATTAGCATAGTCAGAGGCACCTGTCTCGATCTCAAATGGTTGTTGCAAGTCTGGTAATGTGAGAAATGGAGCAGAACAGAGGTGATGTTTCAATTCTACGAACGCCTTATGTTGAGATTTTTACCAAAAGAATTTTGTTGTCTCTTCTCCCTTGGTGACTTGACTCAAGGGCCAAGTGATATGAGAGAATCCCAATATGAACCTGCGGTAGAAATTAGCAAGACCCAGAAAGCTATGAAGCTCTGTTAGGGTGGTTGGGGCTGGCCAATCCCAAATGACTTGGATTTTGGCTGGATCCACATGCACCCCCCTTTCATCAATAATGTATCCCAGATATTGAACCTGGGTCATGCCAAAAGTGCACTTCTCCAAATTGGCACACAACTTCTGTTGCCGTAGTGTTTGGAGGAGGTGCTCTTCCTAAGTCTGGTTGAAGATCAGAATGTCATCCAATTATACCACTACAAATGAGTTGGTGAATGGTCGCAAGATGTCATCCATCAACCTCATGAAGGTTGCAGGAGCATTTTTCAACCCGAAAGGCATGATGAGTCATTTGAAAAGGCCCTCCTTAGCTTTGAAGGTAGTCTTCCACACATCGGAGGGTTCGATTGGTACCTGGTGAAACCCAGACTTCAAGTCGATATTGCTGAAATATTTTTCCCCTTTGAGTTGGTCCAGAAGGTCATCAATCCATGGGATCAGGTACCTATTCCGGATAGTGATCTTGTGCAACACCTGATAGTCAATACAAAGTCTCCAAGTCCCATCCTTCTTCTGTACCAACACGATCGGGCTCCCATAGGGTGATGAACCTAGCCGGATGTGACCTTTCTGCAGCAGCTCCTGAATCTACCTCTTGATTTCATCATTCTATAGAACAGAGTGCCTATAGATCGGTCCATTAGGTAGCGGTGCACCTGGGGTTAGGTCAATGGGGTGCTTGACCTGACAGTGTAGAGGCACCCTTGTGGGTGAGGTGAAGATGTCCCTGTACTCCTCCACAACCTTGTCCATTTGTTGTTGTCGTGCAGAGGAGCCATGTCTAGAGGTCATGGCCACAATCTTCTTCTTGCCCTAGGGGCAGATCATCAGGAAAAAAAATTTCTTGGTTTGATAAATGAGCTTACTGCATTGTTTTGCAGTAACCAAAGAGACAGTGGGAGGCAGTGGTACCTCTGGTATCCTGTACAACTTATTTCCCAAAGTAACAATAATAGCGCGAGGCCAAGACTCATACACAGCATGTCGCTTCCACAAGTATGGTTGGCCTAATAATACATCAAAAACATCAATAAGAGCAATGCCACACAATACCTCATCTGTGAAGGGCTTGATGCTATAGGGAAGGTGACACCGCTGGCTGATGCGAAGATCCCGTCCTTGGTGAAGCCACTAGATGGTGTATGGTTGTGGGTGCGTTCTGGTTGGCAAGCCCAACTGCTTCACGACATCTGCTAAAATGAGGTTCTTTTGGCTCCCATTGTCGATAATGAGCCATATCAGGGAACCATTTACCCACATCTGGGAGTGGAAGAGACGCTCTGCCTCCTCTGGATCTTCTGGTTCCTCATTCTGAATCTTCGTAGTGGCAATAGTGGCATTGGGCTCCACATAATTAATATGTTTCCCTTTGTCATTCCCCTTGTCAGGTTCTGATTCAGAGTCATAGCATGCATCTGATTCAGAAGCCCTAATCTCAGCCACCAGCGATTGCTTGGCCCGACACTCACTTTTGTTGTGAGTGGAGCTCTTATGGAACTCACACCACTTTCCCGTGTCCTTCTTTGGCTTCATGGTGTTGTTCTTTGCTTGTGGCTTTGGCAGGTTGTCTTGCGCCGCCATGCCTTGGCTTTGTCCTTTGTTCTACGATTTGGGGGCACCTTTCCCTTGCTTTTGATTCACAGATCCAAATTCTCGCTTCTTCTATTTGAATTTCTGCTCAATCTTGGCAGCATATCGATATGTCGTACCAAGCAAGGAGATGTCGAGGAACTCCATTTCCTCCTGAATGTATCTGTGCAGACAACTGGGATACTTTAGCTCTTATCGTAGGGAAGCAAGCTCTTAAGAGATACGTGCCCATTTGACCGTGTTCTCTTGTTTTGGAGCGTTGTCAGAGGGATCGATTTTGTAGAGCTGAGAATATGTCTTACAGAATAATTTTATGTGTTCAGGGCACGTGAACCGATTCAAATGCAAGCAGCATAGGAGCATATGTGAGAGGCGCAACTGTTTGTGAAAGGATCAGACTCGATCAAGTGTGTAGCCCATGAAAGGGAACTCTGTAGATCTCATCGAGGAGGAAGGCGAAGCTATCCACCAAATCTTGTTGGCTGTGGAGGATGCAAGGGAGAAGTTAAAATGATATTGCCAATGTAGAAGCCACGGGACTGCGCATAGTCGACGGTCTATTATAATCACTCCCAGGCATGACATGGATCAATAAATTCGTGACACGGATAGTGAATCTCGGTGTGTAGACGGGTTATGGCATGTTGTCATATGAATGACGAAGGTGGCGCTCATGTCCATTTCGAGGCCTTTCAGTTGAGTGATCAGTGTGTTAAGCCTTTTTTAAGGAAGGGTGATTTGTCGACAATTGCACTGATTTGGATCTAAAGATATAGCAAGCCAACTATGGGCATTGGTTGGAATATTTTTTTTAATGAATGATTCAATGAAATGATGGTTTCATGCAACCATGGAAATCCATTGTGCTAGGAAAGTGTTTGATAGAATGTGTCAATCAAATGTTTTGATGAGAGAGAATTTAAAGTAAGAGAGGATATTTGAACGTGGATTAATTGATGAACCATGTATCTGAAGAGAACTCCTAGAGAACTGGCGATTACAGAGGCTGGTGACCCATGTAATCCGGTAGATGGATTCTTTTTATATGGACATTGATGTCATTCGGCAGATTGATGTACAACTATGATGTCCTCTTTGGAGAGGACATCATGTATGAATGTAGAGAATGGTTATACAAAGACCAGCAACAATGAAACAAAAAAAAAAAAATTTATTATAATGGAGTTAATGTTTTACATGTAAATGGGCATACTGCTGTAAGACCTGGTATGGCATGCGTACCCCTGGGTAATCACTGGTAAAGTCTGGGTTAGACCTAGGTGATAGGGGGGATGTCAAGTTAACAATTACCCTGGGTTAAAAAAAAAAAAAAAAATTTGAGGGGGGAGGAGCTAAAGTGAGCGGGGTTGTCTCATTTAGCAGGTTTGGCTAGATTTAGTCAATAATCCCCAAGTCAAGTTTAAGGGGGGAATTGTTAGGTAAACTTGACTCGGGATAGAGTCAAAGTTGACTAAGGTAAACAGTGGTGGTTTTGGGGCACATGGTTTTGTGCACCCATGGTTTTGACCCATGGTATTGCATGTGATGGAGCCTATAAAAGGGCTGGAAAGACTTCATTGTAATGTAGGCCTGGAGGTGAGCGGTGAAAGCTTACTTGGCCGGATTGGCCAGGGTTTTGGCCAATGGTTAATGAAATTTCATTGGTTGGGTTTTTCCCCGGATTTGGGGTTTTCCCGGATAAACATTTGTGTTTATGTTAATGTTTTGTTGCTGGGTTCTTTATGTTTATTTCTCTCTGAGTAAATTCTTTATGTTCTCCGTAAATTGTTTTACTGCTGCGGTAAATTCCTAACAACTTTAGCACCAAATGTTTCTCTGAATCTTTGATAACCAACTTTTTGTGTAGGGTATGGAACAAATTCGTCAACTCATGCACATCTTGATCCCTTTTTTGCCACAACGTGGTCCATTGTATGTACTTGTCCTCATAGCTCCCCACAGGATAGTATTGTTCCTTGATGGCATCTTGAAAATAATTTCAAGTGGGTACGGCTGAGAACAGAGAGGGTTTTGTCTCTTTCTTTTTCTCACAGTAGGTTTCCCACCAGTCCTTCACATGAGGGGTAGCCTTGAGGAGTTCAAAAATAATCTTCTCCCAGTCGAAAAAGTCATGAACTAAGAAATATCCTTCTAATAGATTCAACCATCTATCTACGACATCTGCATCTATTTGACCCTCAAATATGGGAATGTCAAAGTTTACTTGTACCTTAAAGGGAGTTGTGCCTCCAGAGCGGCTGTTGGATGCAGATGCGTCGTCGATGGGCAGTCATTGAAGGATCTGGGCAAAGTTATCCATCATCGCGTTCCTTTGTTTCTCGAGGGCCTCCTCGAGCAATATTTTGATAGGATCTCCTGCTCCCTCATCTTTCTTTTCATCCCCCATGGGCGTCCGTCGGGGTTTGCGAGGTTGATCTTGCAAAGGTTCCACCAGATCGAGCCCTAAATCCTTATACCCTGACCTCGTTGGTGACATGCAAAGAAATATTGAGAAAAAGCAGACTGCTCGGATACCACTGATTCGGATTTATGCAGGAACGCAACAGAATACAGAAATAACCATAAACATAGAGATGCATAAGAAATAAGGCTTCATTTCATTAATATTAAATAATAGAAATATGCTTACAAACATAATGGAAATAAAATAGCTAGGGTGATGGTAGTGAATCTCTAAGAAGAGATGTGGCGGCTATAGACCTATGAACTATGTTACAATGAGGCTCAAGGGCCTATTTATTATGAGAAACAATGGATAACTCTAAACTTCCAAAAACCTAACCCTAGGAGATGAAGCGCCAAAACTATGGGCCCCGTTTGGGTAACTTAGTGTTTCAACTTCCCGGGGATGTAACTTCGGCATACTATCTCCATTTGACGCACATGATACATCGTTAGAAAGATATATCCAAGGAATACAACTGTCGTTGTGAATATCAATTTTGGAATGAGATCATATTCGCTATACAAATGATGCCCAAAAAATGTCGTTTAGGGCCTCAAAACGGCTCCAGAAGTTCAAGACCCGAAAAACTACTAAAAATAGTAAGTTGTGAAAAATTGAAAGAGAAAATGGTGGGGCCCCAAGTGGAATAGGCAGGTGGCCACCAATATCCACCTGGATCACCCCTAATTTCATTATATATTGTAGGTATCCATTTTTTTATTAACACTTTTTATACCCCTTTATATTTTTCATTAACTTTGAGCTCCATTTTTTATACTTGCCAATATAAAAACCCTTTTATCCCCCAATATATTATGTCATTTTTTCCTCATTATATATCCCCCAATATGAACCCACGTGCTATGGTATTTATCAAGCAGTGAAGCCCCCATGCTTATGACACTTAATCTCCAACGAGACTTAATATTCCAGGAATTAAATCAAAACGTATAGGTTTAAGATATGCAATTATCACCCGTCCTCCAAAGCATTAATCTTATGTGTTATGAGTATTAATATCACACAGTTAACCGGATTAAGTTCACGAGTGTCACGCACATAGATAAAATGCGAACAACTTAGGGTATGGAGGATTAACCACGTTGATATAATACTTATATATATTTACTTTGTATGCTCGCAATCATAGTGTTACTTTGTACATTCGCAATAATATTATGGAGCTATGGGTATAATATAGTAAGTGTTAAAAAATTATTATTATTACTATGATCTATGTTACACTAGATCCATCTTAACTCAGGATCTACTGAGCTTAGAGAGAGAGATCAAAGAGATCAAACATCTTGTGACGCAAATCTCTTTTCACTCAGTGAAAATAAATTTGAACCCTTTCATGCTTGGTGGATCCAAAGTTAAAATGGATTTACGTTGGTCACATTTTGTAAGCCTTGATGATGCTTCAGAAGTGGGGATGTTTTTTATGTTATACATTCCTAGATGAGGCTTTAGAAGTGGGTATGTTTTTTATCATACACATTTTATTTAAAATATTGTTAGGAGTGGTAAATAATTCATTTCCCCATCAAGCTAGAGATTTAAAGATAATAGGGCAATTTAACATTACGGATTGTGTGAGTTTCAAGTTGATGTTTATAGAAATAGTTGTTTTCTTTATGTGAGTGAATTATAGCTTAGTGAGAGTCTTTATATTCCAATTTCTTCATTAAGTCTATCAATATGTATTTGGTGAGTGAACATACATGCATAATTTAATAAAGTATTGATTAGTATTTTTCTGTTATCGTTATTTGGTTAAATATTTGATCAATGCTTCAAATTAAAAATCACTTGGACACGAGCACTAGACTTTCCTCAAGCGGAGACTTCACCTAAACTAGGGTAAGTTTGAGTAGATTTTAATATATTTGAATAATTTATACGTGCAAATTCTGATATCTGGAGCGCAAACATTTTTTAACAAAATCTTCTTGTAATTTTCTCACGATGTTCGATTTCATGGAATCTTTTTCCTCCTCCATGGAATTCGTGCATGAATATCTAATATCCATAGGTTAGACATCATTTTAGCAAAATCTTATTGAAATTTGAACTAAAATGTTAGATTTTCTAAAAAATTAATCTAATTAAAAATGAACGTTTGGAAATTTATTTTTAGCAATGGCACGTTGTTTTTCACCCTAATCTCTTCAAAGTTTAATTGCATTCGCTTCCATATTTGCAGGTTTTTTATTTTAGTTAAATGAAACTCGTAAAATGAAATATTAAAAGTGATATGAAGGGTCGTTTAAAATAAGATAGTCATAAAAAAAATTTATGATGGGTAGGGGGATTTGTGAAATTTAACCCCTAGGTGGTAGGCTCTCCAAGTTTTCCATGCTCTTTGGGAAGTATGGGAAAATGTTTCCCATCCTTTTTTCAAGAAAATACAAGGGAAAATTTTTGTTAATGTAGAGGATGTGTTTCTTCAAAAAATGTGTTTGTGAGTATTTTTCTAAATTTGTGTAAAAATAATAATATATGAGTAAGGAAGTTAGATCTTCAACCTTAGAACCCTACTAATACTATGTAATTAATGATCATGTTAAATTGTTAAAGTAAAAGGTCACTTTTACTTACATTTCTTAACATTTCCTTTAATTATTGTAGAATGTTTGAGAGTAGTTCC
Source organism: Pinus albicaulis (assembly GCA_034641835.2). Taxonomy (NCBI): domain Eukaryota; kingdom Viridiplantae; phylum Streptophyta; class Pinopsida; order Pinales; family Pinaceae; genus Pinus; species Pinus albicaulis. The sequence continues at coordinate 552,779,430 of CM076569.1, forward strand.
AATCTCATTGGATTTCATATGGAGAAAATATAATTTTAAATTCCATTCTAAATTCAATAGATTTAACCAGTTTTAGGATTTTAGGATTGTGGGGATTGCAACGTTTCCATTAGATTTTATTATGTATGAGGGTATGGAACTAGCATTTAATCAAGAACACCAAACCCTCTATGTATCTCAATGTTCATGCCATTGATTATTGAACTCATTTGGCATGACCCGACACTCAAACAAAATCTCGATTTTACATGTTAACCTTTTTTTATCTTCTTTTAATGCTTAGAGGTTGATATTCATGATGAGGATTCCAATATATGAAATTATTTTGATGATATGTAGGTATTTGTTGTAGCATGATTTTCTTTGTACTATAGAGATCATCTAGAACCTCTTTATTGATGTGTTTTTGGTTTAAAAATGGATTGCACTCGACATCATTTTGGTTATATGCACCCTTGTTATATATACAAGATTATTTGCATATTTTTGTATAATGCTTTGGATTCATATGGATTCACATGAATAAATATGTATTTTTTCAAATTTGAATATTTATGTATATTTTGGTCGACAAATTTTTAGGTTTGATTTTTTTCTTATTCGAAGTTTTGGGGTGGATTGGTTCAATGACTAGTTTGGTTCTGATAATGTTGGTTCAATTTCCATTGTGCATTTTCAGTTTTAACTTTTGATTCTTGAATCTAGATGCTAATGACCTCAAAAATTAGAGATGTGCATGATATGCCTTTTCGAACACTCCTATTCACCATCATAAAGTTAGCTGACAGCATGACACTTCATGTCACGAATAGATCATACATGCACTATGCACTTGAGTGTCTCGAGCCGACCATGTTCAACTGGGCTGAAGCAGTACTCTCTCAGATGAAAGAACAACTGACCAAAGTGAAAAGTGGCAAGACGAATAATTTTAGCTATGGATCGATCCTGATCACTTTCATTCTAGAGCGAGTTAAATTGATGCAGCCACAACATGTGACACTCGATGTAGCTAGTCCTAGGGATTCGTGGATGCAGCGATTGGTAGAGTTGATGGCTAGTCATGCTGGTTAGTCATCGATCTCATTTGCTATTGCATTATCTACTTGGCTCCGATGAACATATCGTCATAGAGGAGCATCAATATGCAAGGTTGGAGTTATGTGGAGACCCAGATTTGATTTTACCAGTAGGCGCTCAATGGGGTGCTATAGGTAAAACGCTTTGATCATGTTTTTTGATTTTTTGGGTTTTTTACATATTTTTGTTTTTTTGATGTTTCAAAGACTAAACTAAATATTTTTTATGTATACAGATGTCAGTATTGTTCGACCAGTGGGTCATGCAAAGCAAGCGGGTGAACCAGGAGAGAGGATTGTTGGGAGGCCAAACCTTCGAGATTTGGACCTGATCGAGACTTTGGTTGTGTTACATCATCATGTAGACAGGTTGACTCCTGAGATACTAGATATCAAGATCGAGGAGTTACCTATGAGGCTGCAGCGCCATACTATTGGTGTGCCTAGCCGATGGATGAGGCTATTGTGCATGATAGCTCAAGCAGTGACCTATTATCATAAGCACCACTAGATCTACTTAGGATATGATATTTCTGCATACATTTTGAGGTCATGTGACCAACATGTCTTGGACACAATTTTTTTTAAAAAACTCGATTATCTATCTATTTTACTTTCAGTGTTTTCCTATGGTTATGTGAAATCCTATTAAATTGTGTGATGTGAATTAAAAATTTATCTTTACATATGTTGAAAATGTCTATTTAACATGTAATACGCTAAAGAATCAGTCAAAGTGTTAAAGTTTCTGGAAATGTGTTGATATTGGATGTAAACAAAATGTCTTTCCAAAAGATGAACTCTAAGGAACATGCGATGAATAGCTGGATTTCAGACAATATAAACACTAGTAAGTTGTATTACAACAAGTTATGAGTCCAGCTTGATAATGATACAACGAATGCCAAGTGAAATGGCATCATCGAGGATTTCGATCAATGTGTTATACTCGATGATATTGTTGGTGGATCGACCGATACAAATCCCTTGGAAACTCACTAACTCACCACTTGGAGCGAAGATGGCCCATGCTATAGAGGATATATTCTACGTACTACGACTAGCACCATTGGCATAACCAACAAATGCTTATGAATACTCTGACATCTGCAAATAAATTCAAAGTGGATTACTAACCACATGAAAACTCTTGAAATACACACTCTGACACACACACACAATCAAATCATATATACAATATCATACAGTGTTTACTACCCAGAATCAAGCATAATAACGTTTAAGATACAACCCATTATGAGGCCGCGACAATGGAATCGCATCATAATATAGCAACTCATAGGCACCCTTTGCCAGAACACGCTTGAAAATATAGGGGCCATGCCATAATGGTTCGAATTTTCTTGTTCCTATCTTATTAGCTTCCTGATCATAAATCAAGACCAGGTCTCCTTCCGAGAAGGTGTGAGGCTTGACATTGCGGTCATATTGCACCTTGATCCATCTCTTATGTGCTTTGTTGGCTAATGCGGCTTTACGACGCGTTTCATCTAGATGGATGAGATTTAAAAGACATGCCTATTCATCAGAAGTGTCAGGTAGCAGGTTAATCGTGAGTTTCAATGATGGAATTTCACATTAAATTGGCAAGATAGCTTCTAGACCCTAAACCAACTGAAAGGGAGTAAATCTGGATGTGTTTCTCACTGAGGTTCGATAAACCCACAAAGACGAGTATAGGATTAAATGCCAATTTCGTTTATGAACCCCAATCATTCGTTGAATCATACACTAAAGAATTATGTTGATAGCTTCAACTTTTCCATTAGCTTGCAGATAATAAGGGGTAGAACTATCATGTGACAATCCTAACTTGGCAGTCAACTCGGTCATCATATAGTTACGAAAGTTCTTTCCATGATCTGTAATTATGGCTTGCGACACACCAAACCGAGTGACCAAATTGTTAAAAAAAATCAATACAGTTGTCTCACCTCTATTGTTAAATGTAGGCATCGCCTTGGCCCACTTGGTAAAATAGTCGACGACAGTAATAATATAGCCATGCCCCCCAGCCGAGTGAGGTTTACATGTCATGAAGTCAATGCCCCATTTGGAAAATGGTCCCATAGCGATGACAAGATGCATTGGTGCTGGCAGCACATGGGTTTTACGATCAAATATCTGGCAAGCATGAAAAATTCTGACCGCGAGAATGCAGTCGCGAAGTATGGTAGCCCAAAAGTAACCAGCACGAAGAATCTTCTACGCGGCAGAAAAACCAGACAAATTTCCTCCACAAGTACCGGCGTGGCAATCATTTAAAATTTGCTCAGCTTCCTCATGAGTGAGGCACCTATGTAAAATCGTATCGACACCACGACGATAAAGAGTATCATCGACAATCAGATAATCTATGGCTTAGTATAGAATACGTCGTTGTTGCGAGCGAGAGGTATTAGGTCGAAAAGTTTGGGTCTGGAGATAAATCAGAAAATATACATACCACTGGTCATATGACGCAATTAGAAACAAAGAATCATTTGGAACGAATGGTTCTGATTTAGACTCAGTGCTACTCGAGGGAAGGTCGCAGATAAGCTCAGTGAAAACCAAAGACTTTTTTGACTTGGATTTGATGAATTCCAAATCGAATTCCTGCAAAATGACTATCCATTTTGAGTATTTTCCCTCCAACAATTGACGTGACAGAATGTATGTCATAGGGTTGCAATCTAAAATGAAAATGGTCTTCTAGAGCAGGATATAGTGGCGAAATCTTTGTATAGCTTGAACGAATGCCAAAGCGAGATTCTCAACATAAGTGTACTTAACTTCCGTATCATTGAGATTACAACTCAAACAATAGATCGAATGTTCAATCCCATATTATTCCTAGACTAAAACCATGGCAATGGTTGTATCTGCAGTGGTGAGATACAAGAAATAATCACTCTGATAACTTGGGGGATACATTAATGATGCTTGGATCAGGGTATTTTTAAGAGAACCAAAGGAAGCTTACACAATCTCATCCCAATGGAAGGGAGTCCCCTTTTTCAAGAGTCGAGTAAATACTTTAGCCATTTCATTGTAGTTGGGAATGAATCTCCTTAGAAAGTTAGCCTTCCCTTGGAGTCTCTGTAACTAAAGTAGGTTGGAAGGCACAGACAAATCTAGAATGGCCTGGACCTTCAAAGAATCAAGTCGAATTTCATCTTTCGACACGACAAAACCAAGAAAATGACCAAAACAAACACAAAAAACACATTTGTGTGGATTGAGGTGTATTTTGTAGTGACGACATCATAAAATGATGGCTCTCAAATGTAATGGGTGGTCATCCTATTTTCGTGAATGGGCTGGTAAGTCATCCAGATAAGGTTGAACAATATGTTTGATGTCATGGAAAGCATAATTCATTTCCATGTGGAAGGTTTCCCCATCATTATTTAAACCAAAAGGGAGTTTCCGATAAGCAAATGTGCCCCAGGGAAAGATAAAAATTTTTTTATATTGGTCCTCTAGGCGAATATTGATCTGATTGTAACTATAAATTCCATCCATGAAAGAAATTTTTTCACATCCAGAACATTCGTCAATGATTTGGTCGATAAAGGGAGTGGGATAGTTGTCCTTTGGATAAGCATGATTAACATCCTGATAATCAATGCACAGTCTGATTGTCACTTGTTTCTTCATGACAAGAACAATGTTGGAAACCTAATCGGTAAGCGGAACAGGGAATAAAACCAACACGAAAAAAAATAAAAATTCAACATCTGCTTTAATGGAAACAAATTTCTTAGGATGAACAAGATGGAGGCATTGTCATACTAGCTTGACATCAGGGTACATTTTAACCTTGTGCGCAACGATACCGGAATCGATGCCTGGAATTTCCTCATATGGCCAAGTGAATAAATCACGAAATTCATGGAAAAGAGAGCGGTAAGTGTCAAATTCAGATGCAGAACAAGACACGCCGACAAGAATGTTTTCTATAACACCATGTTTGGTCAAAATATCAATAGAAATTGTTTCTTCGATATTTTATGGATTTCGCATAGAATCGACGGCATGGATAGGAGTGGAATTCGTTAAGAAATCAACAACTGTAGGGTGATATATTTCATTTGGAATATTTTCAATGTAATATGGAAGATGGGATCGTTGATGAGAATCTACTCATGGTTCTTCTTTTGGAATCATAGATTCAATAATGCTCTCATCGGTTGAGAATATACATGAAAAAGGGTCAGAAGAAGTACCATAATCCAAAGAACGATCGATCCATATGGTCGGCGACAAAGGATCAGGATTGGTCGCACAAGCCAAAAATATTGATTTCTATGCGAGCTCAATTGGACTTAGCAGCATAGTTTCACCCAGCCTATGTATTTCAGAATCATTGGGAATATTCCATAAATCAAATGAAGTGTAAGATTTAATATTGCAAGTTTCTATTTTTTCGATTTACGTCGATGTTGCAGGCGACGGTAATGAAAAGGTGCCCATTAGGGAAGAATCCTTAAAGATTCCTACACCAATGTTCTGAAGAGATGGCGGGGGTTCGTGAATAAACAAAACGCTTCCAGTTGCCTGGGAACCAAAGGCGAAGAAGGCGAGTTGATCGATGGTTGTGATTCCGCCCTTATGAGGGAAGGCGACCATGAATAGGTAAGTAGATACAACCACAACCATAGCGTAAACCCATGGTATTCCAACTAAGATATTGTAGTCAAGGGGTCCTTCAACGACCTCAACTTCAATAGTAATAGTTTTTCCCCCTAGTTCAACTTTCAAGTTACTGAGAATTCTGCAAGGCTTTTATGTACAACCATCAAAATCTTTCAACGTCGTAGGTGATTAGGATAAAGGTGGCGAGCCAAGTGACTTCCAACAACTCATAAACATGATACAAGTAGTTTCACCTTCATCAATAATAGTCTGATGAATGAGTTTATTTAGGGGATTTACTTGGATCAAAAATGCTAATTGTGTTGGAATTGTGGCACATAGCCCATATGATTAAAGACTACGAGATTAGAGTCCGTCGAATCAATTCCACCAATTTCCGACAACAAAGCGTGCTTTTGGGAGGGACAATTCTGAAGAACCTCAAGCATTGACATAGTAGAAGGTGACTGAGCTAGATATTCAACTACGTTATAATTTTGAGCTACATGAGCTCGAGGGTTGAAAGTTGATTTATGAATGACTTCGTTTGGCGGCTTTATTGTTAACTCAGGAATAATAGGCGGCATAATTGAATCAGACAAAGTCGAAGTCGAAGTAGTAGGTTGATCTGTAGCCTAACCATTCGATGACAAAAGAGGATTGCTATAATATTTAATTCAAGTGGACACCAAAACATCATTTTTGGCCTTAGTGGCGGATAACATAAGCACTTGTGAGCTAGAAGCGAGATCCGTAGAAACCATATGTGTTTTCGAGTTTGGAAAAGGATTTGTCAACACTGCAGATGCAGAAGTATTATAAAGAAGTTTTGAGACTTCTGAGTGGTGAGGACAATTTCACATAAAATTCTCCTCATTACATATCAAACAAGGGTAACGAGGTTTCTGAGAAGTACCAGGTGTATCAGATGATTTTTCTTACTGGGGTGAATTTTGTTTTTTCGTATCTTTCCCTTTCTTCTTACTTCCGGGTTGCTTGTCACTTTTTCCCTTGTTAGATGACACGACATGTATTTCGGAAGAAGACGCAGGATCATATGCAATAGGGGTTTGATTGGACACAACAAAGTGTAGAAACAGATGGTCGACTTGCTGGTTGAGTTTTAGCGAAACCAATCACATCGTCGCCGACATGAATGTCCTTACCATATGGAGAAGGAGGATGATGCAGGAGCATCATGGTTCTGAAAATTTGTACATTTAGTAGAATCTAGGGGGTCTTGTGTTTTTCAAAAGAGTTGGATTTCCTAAGTATTTAATTAATGTAATTTCCAATATTTTGAGTGATTTAGGTGAGACATTTAGAATAGGATTTAATTAAATATTGAGAGGCATATTTGTAAATGTTCTCGAATGTAGGAGAACATGAGTGATTGATGAGTGAATGATGAGTGATTGGTGTGGATTGAGATATTTTGAAATATTGTAAATCTTAGATAAGAAATTAGTTCATGATTTATGGAGGATCCTTAGGATTTAGTTGAATGTTGAGATCTTCAAGGGATAAAGAAGATATTTTAGGAACTAATTGAGGACTTACAGGATTTTTAGGATTTTTTTGAGTAACTTATGGATCCGAACCAAAATTGATTACAGAACCTTTTGTATAAATTTGTAAAACCTCAAAGGCACAAACAGGTAGGTAGGTGGAGTAGAAAAAAAAGAAGATATTCTTAGTGGGAAATTTAATTGTAATCCTACGAGCATATATAGAGAGATAGGAAGAGAAAAGGGTCATGTAAAAGCAGATCATACCAAAACCAGATTGTAAACAGATTTTATTGTATTTGTAGATTTATTTGTTTAATGAGAAATCGAATTCCTGTTTGACTGTGTTTTATTCTTGTTATGTGCTCAGTGATCCGTAATAGAAAGAATTTGATATCAGTGTATTAATTCTAGCTGATTGTATAAGTCTTTCTGAGTGATAAAGGACTTATGGCTAGGTAGAATCTGGGAAGATTCTAGTATGGGAATTAATTTTCTAATAATAAATATTATGGAAGTAAATTTGTGTAGATAAATGTGTGTACCGGTCGAGTAATTCTGATTCGGAGAAGAAAGACAAAGAGTACTTTGTATTCAAGCGAGGCGGTGTAATGATATATGAAAAAACGAAGATAAACTCAAGAGAGATAGACTTGAAAGTATTCCGAATGAGAAAAGGAGGAGTAGCGGGAAGAAAACAGAGCAGCAGAGTGGCATAAAGCAGAGGAATCGACAAAGGCAGAGAATACTTAAAGATTTCCAAAGAGGTGAATGGACGAACAGGATTAAAGCACGAAATCAAAGTTTTAAGTATCAACGGTAGAGATCAATGCAGTGCAACATCGCACATTGTCCATTTTAGAAGTTAAGTTGAGGACTTTGCAAAGTAAATAAGATAAGTTGCGATGCGATGAGGGAGGCCATGTGTCGGAAGTACGCAAATTCGCAAATCGTAGGAAATAAGTTTTAGCATTAAAGAGTTCACACGATAAAAGGTTTTGAATGCGATGCAAAGAGGAAAGGATCGGGAGATGCGATGCGATGGGGGAGGACACATGTCATCACTGCGCAATAGTGCACTTTGCAAGATTTATGGTTTAGCATTATCGGTATCGTGTTAAACTTGCGGGCAAGTGACTTGCGATGCACAATGATTGGTTCAAGGCGTTGTGGACCCTACAGCCTAGGAAATTCCGTGCATATGTAAATAGGGTTAAGGTTATGTGTAATATTTTATAAAGTGAAGCATTGTTGATCGCCAAAGCATGTATGTTGTATTTAAATCCGAGGTTATAACCTGCTGCATGCGTAAAGGAGTTATGTGGGCCATAACCCACAAGTCCTAGTTATTGGCATAATGTTGAACCCGTGTATGATATAAGGTTAAGGTGAAGGGGCTTTAAGGATAAAGTTAAAGTTTATTATGTTAAGTTTTCAATCTATTTTAAAAACTTCCACATGTGTTTGATTTAAAATTGATAAAGAGGTAAAGTTAAGGGGAGAACATGTGGGGTTAATTCCACTAACCTTGCATGTGTTGGTGCTTTGTTAATTGCGGCCTTATGGTTGCATCAAAGGAACAATAAAGTTCAGTAGCAGTGCATTCATATTCTTTTCATGGAGCGTTCCAGACTGAATATAAATCAAATCCAAATACTTGGCACAAGAAATTACATGCTCTTCAGTGACAACACCGCCTTTGGCCACGTCCTCGGTGATAGATGGAAACAAGGACTTTTAAACCACTCAGCTAAAAGCTAATATGGAACAATGGTTTTAAGCATTCAGCTACTACGATGCCACTCATGAATATGATCTAATATGTGAGTAGCATTCGTCTGTTTAAAGTTAGTCAAAAGTTTCATTCTAGTTTCATATTTGATGGGTAACTGGAAGTGGGTTAGAAAAGTAGTAGCCAAAGTCGTGAAGTTATCGAAAGAAGCTCGTGGTAATTCAATATACCACTTTATAGCCAGACTAGTGATAATTCGCTGGAAAAGACGAAGTCTAACAGAACCATCATTCAAGGAATTTGAGGAACACCATAAATGATAAGTCATAATGTGCGTAGATAGATCTTCTCCATAGTTTCCATTGAATTTCATAATATCAAATGGTAATTTATGAGGAATCACCAGCCACCAAGGTAAATAATGAATGGGATCATTAGTGAGTCGGTTTAAATTAGGTAACTCTAGTGTTGCAACAAATGGCAACTGTCGGTTTAGATTGGGTTGAGCATAACCAGGGTAAGATGGAATTTCTTGGGCAATAGGATGTTGTGCACCAACATAAGGATTCTATAACTGGTAACCCTGATAGGGGTAAGTTTGTTGACCAAACCCTTGATACGCTCGTTGACCAGGACCTGGATAATCTTAATACTGTTAGAATGGCTATTGCGGCTGCCATGGGATTTGATAGTATGGTTGTTGCCCGCTAGGATAAGTTGGACCAGGTTGTGAATAGACAAGATTGGTAGAAGCCTGTGACAAGGGTAAACTATCATGTGGTTGTGAAATTCATTATACAGATGGTTGTTGTAAACCAGCCTGGGAAGATGGAGTCTATAGACCCAAAACTTGAGGGTTAAGGGTTGAAGGACCCGCCTGGGAAGGTTGATCTACGACCAAGGAATTAATAACAGGTGTAGTAGGTACAGATGGAACATGTTGAACTAGTTGATATTGGTATATAATCGTTTGCGGTTGGACAAGAAAGGTAGGCTGCCATTGACAAACAAGCATTCCAACGTAAGATTGACATAAAAATGAAGGAGTACTACAATATAGGGTAAACATTTGTTTCCCCCAGCATATGGAGTATAAGGATATTGAACATACTGACCTTCATATGATGGGAGTGCATTAGAAATTGGATAAAATAGACTAACCTAATATTGAGCTGATGATGTCAATAAAGGATCAGGATGTTCAGTACTCGTAAGAGAGGACCTAGAAAAAATTCTAGATGATGACATGGGCGAAGTCCATGGAATAGAGGAGGCACCAGAATAGGTTCCATTTAAAGCTTGGTAACCATGTGGGATGAACGGACTGCCATAAAGATGAGACTCAGGTGTCGTAGAAAACATCGAAGAGGTAGCAACAGTAGATGTTGTTGCAACTGTAACAGATGGTACAGTCTGGGATGTTGTCTCAGCCATGGTTAAATAACCCAGTAAATACTCTAAAGAATCTACGAGAACTTGAGACTAAGAAGGATTACCAAGAGTTGTGTGGGTAAAATGAGGTAAAGATAGATAAAGATGAAGCCCCGACCCAAAATGAGTTGGAGTTGTAGGGGTTGTCTCTTCCTCAGGTTCTTCCTCAATTGAAATCAAACTAGGTGGAAGTACTTCACCGTCAGGCCCGAGATAAATTTTAGGCAGTAAACTCTGTGGTAAAGAGGAAGACTCAATAGTTACAGATGACTGAGGATGGACCTGTTGATCATCTTCTAGCACAGGAATAACTTCTTTTTGTTCAACTTTGAGATCAAGATGTTCTGGTAAAATAATTACAGGTTCTAAACCAACTTCTGGTTCAACTAATTTGGGTTCTGGATTTACTGTTTCACTGGATTCAATTTCAGTGTCCTCAGGTAACTATGGGGGTTCAGTCTCGACTATAGCAGATAAAACAGGATCGGTAGAAACGACTCGAGGCTCGGTAATCAAAGGATTATATGACTCTAGTAAATTAGATGAAGATGAAGCACCAAAGGTTTTAGAGGTACCAGACTCGGTAGGATGAGCTCGCCTTCGTCGACTAGGTGTAGCTTCTAGTGGTAAATGTGGTTTATTCACTGTCCTACACGAACGCTGGCGAAATGGTTGATCTTCTTCCACGATTTCTGATTGATTTTATAACAAAAATAGGATAATTTTAGGCAAAACGATTACCAAGAAACTGTGAACTGCAATATACCGCCCCAGTAAACCAAGGACTTACGTACGTGCAGGAAATCTCCCTGAATGTTGTGTTCATTGTATCACAATGAACAAGGTGATCGACTCGGTTACCTATGGATGATAAGCTACGTAATGTTGTCCTCCCAAATATACTCGATGGTACGTGGAGGCCCAATCCATATTAGCGTTGTCTAATGTGAAACTGCACAGTGAGAGCATCCCCTTATACTTTTCATACTAGAACATCGCCCGATATACTCAAGGTACGTGGACGAGCTCCGATATACTTACGTACGTGGGATTAGGTATCACACTTGGAATGTATCGTAGATAATTAATGATAGCTGCTATTTTTCACAACGTCGGAACACGTCTCTAGCATAGACCTCTAAATGTTATCGTTAAGTGACAATTCTCCCTTAGGCTAATTGAGATAAATTCTAAGTTGATATTGCTTAGAAATTTTCCTTTTAAGTTCACCGTGTGATGTATTTGAAATTCCTAGAATGCAACAAAGATGAAAAGCATTCTTTTCGATTCAATTTCATCCATGAAAACTTTAGCTACAAGGGATAGAGAAATCTGATTATAAGCAGTCAACAATGAGCACATCTAAATGAAAATTCCCTAACCATTCATATGCAACACTCACAAACACTATATGTAAATGCATGTTTTATTTATTATTTATTTTAAGTGTGAATGAACGAAAAGGAAACTAAAATGCACAAACAATCAATATATACTTTCCAAAGAAACGTAGACTAGAACGAAAATTCCTCTTTCTGAAAATAAAGAACTGGTCAAGTGTAAACTTTAAAATTTGGAGATATTTCGACAATGATAAATAAAACAAGAAGAAAAATTGAACGAACAGACATCCAAGGTGAGCAAGGATAGTAGAAGCAATCCAGACTCTAGAGGCAATCAGACACTTGAAAACTCAACAAAAAATACACTGAAATGGATGGGAAAAGAAAAAATATGATGAATTTTGGTTGGTCACAGGAGCAACACACCCTTGAGTGGGAGATGATGCGTTACAGAGAAATTTCTCTAAGCCAACAGTGCTTTGCAGATCACTGTTTCAATACCAACAATACGTTGGTGCCAGAGGAATCTCAAAATAGGTAAGAAAACACACTTATTCTACCAAAACAACATTCAAATGACTGTAATGAAGCAAGTAAATTCTACTAGAGGCTGATAAACAAGGATAAAACCACCAGGGTTTTGTGTAGGTAAATCTCCTCTGTGGACAGAGGCGATCCCTCTAGCCCTAGGGTGGGTCTAGCAACAAGAGGACATGCTAATATTTGGATTCCTAGTTTATGAATGAAACTGAGTCGAGATAGATGTCCTACCTTTGTTCCAACGCAGTTGTCGTAGCTGTGGCAACAGTCTCCTAATATTCATCTTGACACGTCACGGTCCTTCAGTGGTAATACTCCGGTGCCTACACAAGGATCGGAGAACGATAGCTGCATATGAAAAAATACTTGCATTCATAACTATTTAATTGGTCTAGGAGAAATAAATGTAGTGCATAAGATTAATAATATCAAACACAAAACGGGAACCAAAACATCAGTGATGTATTAATAAGGAGAGAGAAAGAGTTTACAACCAAATAAGCCTTGGCATCGCAGCCTCCTTTAGCAGGTCCAGTCGAACGCCTCTCAAGCATTCGTCATAGAATTGGACTTGGCGAGGCAATAAGCCTAGACTCTCTCTCGACAATGGGTTCCTCTCTCTCTATCTCACACCAGCTATTCAACTATTCAACCATTTCAACTATATTAAGGACTGTTCAGCTAGCTGCAACTATGTGAGAGAGATGTATTTATAGGAGAGGAGGAGGTGGTTTGGGATCCCTCATAAGGTGGAAGGGAGACCTTATCCTTTGGGGAGTTGCTCAAAAGTAGGAAAAAAGAAGCCAAAGGAAGGTCTTCGACATTATTCAATCAAAAAAACCATGCTAACTCCGCTCACGAAGTGGTTAGGAATGGAAACTTCGCTTCTATTTTAAAAAAAACTTTCCAAAAACAGCTCGGCGCAGGCAGTTCACTGAGACAGAGTGCCAATGGGCGCGAGGCCTACTGTTAATTTTTGTATGGGCGCGAGGCCATAACTTCCTACCAGAGTCGACCCAAAATCATATGTTTTTGAGACCCTGCTCCAGGAATAGTCAACAGAGAAAATGTTCTTCTCATGTTAAGGGATGCAATTATACTTTTTGCAAGGTATGATAATACATAGAAGTCACGTAAATGGTCCTCCAATGTGCGGGATGGGGATTGTAGGGACGATGACAAAATACTATGTAACAGATGCCCCTTAAATTATGAGGTCCGAGAGAGAGGGAGGAGTGAAATTCTTTACGAGAACGTGTTCAAACTAAACATCACTGTCGGAAGACCTGCAAGTACAAGTACAACTGATATCTCTGATATATGAAAATGTGGCATGGGCGTAGCCATCCATAATGGAGTACATATAAAAATGATATCTGAGGTATAAATGCAGCCATCCAGCAAGAAGGATCGATAAATAGACTCAGGCATGGTCGCAACCATCCAATCAAAAAGAGTCATGCATAGAGTAATGATAAACCAAAATATCTCGCAGCTTGGATTGTATCAGACAAAACCCAGGGTCTTGTGCTCCATCTCGACCCGAACAAGTACAAATTCAAGCATCCGAATATGTGAGTTGAAGTCGAACATGCAAGAAAGTTACCTGATTACTAGCCAATGATGAAAGCTATTAACATGCACAAGAGAAACCAACAATAATGACAATGGCTCTCAAGGTACAACAAGTACAATCCATGAAATGTGAACAATAATCTGGCGACGAACACCCACCGAATCACTCAATCGAAGGCCAATGATGAAGACCTGTCGTCGAATGCGAAGAACTTGCCATTGAGGCATGCAAGCTCCAAGGTATCCGAAGGGAGTCTCTAGATCCGCTTCCTGGATAATGAGCCGAACTCGACAGGAAGTAACCTGGTCGAAGGAGGGCCATAATGTTTCCCACATCATCGACATGAGACAAAGGAATAAGATGATAGTAAATCAAGACCAAACAGAGGATCAGAGGTTGAAAACTGCAAAAGGAAACTTCTCTTGAACATATCGGTGACACGACTCTGGAATTTGGAAATATTTGACATCAAGGGATCTGAGGTCATGATGACGCGGAAAAAAGAAAATGACAGGTCAAAACAAATTACCCAAACCCATGGAGGCAAAAAATGACGAAATGGGATGCCCCCATACCGACATGAATACAGATGAGTGTCATGTTCAACAGCGACATACTTCCGACAAGACTGACAAATGGTTCCATTTTCCACCACCATTGTGGGTGAGTTCCCCCATTTTTTTTGAAAAGCAAGCTTGAAGGGGATATCATATGCTTGTCATATAAGTTTTTCCTTCGGACAAATCCATCCTAGTACATTTTATAAGCCCTAGGAAGGACGAACTCGATTGCGTCATGGTGACAATTTCCAATGTCATTTAGGTGTTAACGAGTCTGACAAAGGAAAAAATCAGCATCTTTTCATGTTTAGAGAGTTTGAAAAGAAGCAGAAAAGAAAACTCCAGCAGTCCCTTTTCGTAGGTAGTCTCACAAATTCGAAAAGGTAGAAAACTATGTCTGAGAGAGCCTCTTAGTCGCGATAGTCTAAGGTATTCATTTTTCGTAAATAATCTATCCCATCCCAAAAAGGGTTAAACGTATACTGCGTAAATATCGTTCCGCAACCTTTAACGAGTTCAAAACGACAAGAGTCTCGACAATCTTTCAATTTTTGAGAGTCGGAAAAGAGCTGAAATATGACTCCAGGGGTGACATTTTCGTGTTTTTACCAAGTCCGAAAAAGTATAAAATACAACTCGTTACTTCATCGTCGTCACATTGAGGACCTGTTGCTGCACAAGAAATGCAAGTAAAACCCATTTTTCGAGATAAAATAGCAAAATAATTAAAAAATATGTTCAAAAACCTAAATAGGGTTTTGAAAAGTTTATAAAATGCCAAAAATAGTAAAAATAAAATTACTTTTCACTTTTACCTCTTGTGAGCAATTTTTTACCATTTTTCACTGTGAATTTGCGGAGCTGACAGCGGCCAATCGTGAATCCGTCTTTTCCAGGTAAGAACTCATATCCTTGTCTGAATTTTGATATACATTTCATTGCCTGCAATCCAATTTGTAGATCTATGGAGGGATTTTTGTAAAAACTAGGGCACGATAGTCGGCGTGGGTATCGGGCAAGGACTCGCGCCAACCGGTCTTGAAGTCAAACAGGGGTGCACCAATCGGCACAACTATTTTTAAAATAGTCGCACCAACCATGGCTGTGATTTTTATCTTGTAAATTCAAATAATTAGCCCATTTTAAACACTGAAATAGAAAATGATTTGACTAGTGATGACCCCATTGATGTTTTTGCAGGTGTGAAAGAGAAAAATGGTGATTGAATGGAAGGAAAGAGAACATAGTGAAGAAGATGAGCTAGCCTTGGACAAAGTGAGATGCATGGACGTTCTCAGGGACCGCGGGCTCAAGAAATTCTTCATGGCACCATGTCTTAGAGCTCAACGAGAGCTACTATAGTACTTGATCAGTGTTTGGGAAATTGAGCAAGAAATATTCATAATCCATGATCAGGAGTTAGAGATTGAGGTCTAAGATGTGTACTTCATAACTGGATTATCACAGAGGGGGGTAGTATTAATCCTGACAGGTACCCGACCGACAATGGAAAACATGAGCGTTGTCATCAACAAAGTATGTCGAGGGGCAAGGAAAGGATCCAAGAGCGGGAAGGTGGATATCCAAATCATCCCAGATTTGGCACTAAAAGTAGTGTTGCACACCATCACGCGAGCTATGGGAGTTCAAGCTTTGAATGAGGCCACAAAAACATAGCTATTTCTTGCGGTAGATTGAATGGTTCCCACTCTCTACAACTAGGTAGAGGTGGTAACGATCAACATGAAATGACAATTAACAAAATGAAATAAGGGTAAGCTGAAACAGTTCAGCTATGGGTCCATCATTGTACGATTCATCTTGGAACGGCTACCGATTTTCCAATGTTAGGAAGTAATATTTCCTACACCACCAGCCCAAGAGCCACAGATGGTCTGATAGGTGGCTTTGATGCCAAGATCAAGAGGCGGTCAATAGATATCTTGGAGACAGGAGTTCTTCGAGTGGCTCCGTTGACAGCTGATTGTCGTGGAGGATTGGCCCTATTATGGAATGGAATTTACCAGTGATGTGGATCTCCCACTCCCAGTAGGAGAGGATTGGGATGAAGCATTGGGTAAGACTCATTTTTTATTTTGATGAGTATTATGATTCTTTTTATTATGCCTATTCTGATGTTAATCCATGTATTTGAATATGTCGGCCCAGAAAGACCTGCAGGAATGTCTCCAATAGCACGGCGAATTCCTCGTGATTTCGATGTGGCCCCTCATGGTGAGGGAAACGTGGAGAAGGAAATCATACACAACCTGGAGGGACTCACCAGTAGAATCCCAGACTACGTGAGATATGATGATGTTCCTTGCGCGTACCAAAGACACACTGTATGGGTGTCGAACCGTGTTCACCGCTTATTGAGGCGGCTCGTACGGGCAATGACATGCTACCATGAGCATCACGCTGACTAGGCACCTAGGCTTTTATTTCTCCATATTTTTTGAGAGACATGATGTCTTAGAATGTAACCGAAACACGCATATTTTATGAAATTATGATGCATGTGGATGCAAACACTCGATATATATATATATTTTTTCCTGTATGAATCTTTTCATGTGATGATGATGTTTTACAAATTACGCAAATGTCTATCTAATATAATATTAGCTATTGTATCAGTTAATGCATTCATTCGTCTAGGAATATGTTGATATGTGATGTAATAAGAATGCCTTTTCAGTAAACAAACACGTAAATACAACCTTAATATTTGAGGATAAGGATTAATATAAATCTGCACAATAAGCGACGACCCAAAAATCGGGAAAACGCTTGCAAAGCACACCAAGCCAAAAAGGTGTCATTTTTACGCAAGCTTGAAAACAAAGGTAAATTATGCTTGAGACTGGTTTCATTTTTACACAAGCTTGAAACACAGATAAACTATGCTTAAAAAGTAGGCATGCCCCCACCACGGTGACTCAATTCAAGGTACATGCCCCCCAAGCTTCAGTCCATCCTCTAGTTAATGAACGGCGGATGGAGTGATGAACCATGCTCCATAAGAGACTTGTTTCATTATTTAAGGAGCTTCACACAAGAAACGAATTATGCTTCGACGACCTTGTTGCAATTTTTACAGGAGCTTGACACAAGAAAATGAACTATGCTCCAAAGACAACTCATTATGTCGAATAAGAAGTCATGGCTTCCAAGAGGTTCCCATCTGATGGGAGAACAACATCTTGGAAATCGCGATCAAATGCCCCCAGTAGATGGTACTCAATGGCATTATCATTGGATGAGGGAAACGAACAAGTGGCCACATAATTAACCTATGGCAGGGAATATATAACCGGCGGATAAATATCAGGAAGGGACGATGGCAGGCCAGATGTCACAACAAGACCAAAGAATGAAAGTTGATCAATGGTCACAATCCGACCTTCATGTGGAAAACAGATCACACGAAAGAGGGAAGAGACAAGTGCTCCCATGACATAAGTATAATCATGCCCCAAGAGTAGATTAAAATCCAAGGGGCCTTGGACCACCATCACGTCTATATAGACGGTTTTCACTCCCAAAGTAATAGGCAACTTCGGAAGAATCCCTAACGGTTGACTAGTTCCTCTGTTAAAAGCCAACATATTCTGTGTAACAGGAACAAGTGATGGAAAACCAAAAGCTTTCCAAGCAGTTGAAGAGAGAATACTAACAGACGCGCCTTCGTCTATAATTGTGCTAGGTATGGCCACATTAAAGGCCTGTACCGTGATGTCAAAAGGCACATAAGAAGGAAGATGGTATCCTGCGAATTGACTCCAATCGAAAGAAGCGACCATACTACTTGGAGGGGTTACCACAAGAATGGAATGGTCATCCCCTTGTGTTACGGGAGCAGGAGAAGAATCCTTCTATATCACTGGCATGGGAGCAAGAGGAGAAACTTCCTGAACCACAGGAATGGGAGAATCTTTCTCCAATTTTGAGGAATCTTAAGAAACAAGAAGAACATGAGGGGTATGAGGTCCACTCTTGATGGAAAAGACTTGATGAACCATAGGTGGGATCACATCGAGCGATTCCACGACCAATGGTTGGTCAGGAATGGATTCGTGATTTTGAATTTCTGGGGGAGCGGGATCAACCAAAGATGAATCTTGACCAATTGTTCGATCAACTAGCAGAGGACTCAAAGAAAGCTTCTGGTAACCAACCAGAAGGCAGGATGTAGAAACATCAAGGTTGTACAACACTCTTGTGGCCTCATCCAAGTACGGGCAAAGGTGAATGGCATGATACCCTTCACACAACTTACAGGGATTCGTGATCTTACACTGTTTCTTACGAGTCTTATTAGTACTAGTTGAATATGTGTCACCAACATGACTTCTAGAGGCCAAAGGCAATGACGGATGACTGTCGGACCATACCTTCAGCACCTTGGGGATGCTAGGGCAATCTTGAAGAAGATGGTCACCCTTTCACAACTTGCAAGGGAATTTGACTTTCCGTGGAAGGTTGGATTGTTTATCGATGGAAGGTGTCTTAGGAGCAATAGTTGCAGTGTTAGCCTCTCGCTTATCTGACTTCTTCTTTTTCGTCTTCTTCTTCTTCTTCTTAGCCTCCTAGTTACTGGATTCCAAGCTTTCACCAGGTGAAGTAGAAGAGGAGGACGAAGAAATAGGCGAAGAAGGGGAGAATTCCACTTTAGAATCAACATGATTTTTTTCAGGCAAAGGAAATGGTTGAACAGAGGTCAGACCACTCGGGACCATCGAGGTTGAGAATAACCACACGGCCAAACCAACAGTTAATCCAGGAAGGGAACAAGTTTCCATATAAGAAGCACCAACATTCCCAAAAGTAGGAAAAGGACCAAGATTCCCTTCGGAGGGGATTCCTTGGTTGGTAAACTCTGGAAATGTTGCCATTAGAAACAACCTTGAAAAAACCACTAAGGAAGATAAATGGATCCAAGAATATTTCGTGGGCAATTAATTTTTGAAGACATTGAAACAAGTCTCTGTCGTTTCATATTTTAAGACTTAAGAAATAGGAAAACGATGACTCTAGTCACTTTTAGGTTGAAACGAGCGTGAAAGGACAAGTGCTCGAGGATATTTTCACTTTTAGAGAGCCACGAAAAGACCAAAATGACTACTCAGGAAATCTAAGCAAGAGGGTGTACAAAGTTTCCGTGAACTGCAATTTACACCTTGGTGATCAAATGAAAGAGAAATGACCAAGGACTTAACGTACGTGCAGGCAGTCTCCTCAAATGATGTGTTCAGTGTATCACGGTTATAAGGCAGCAGACTCGACTTCCTATGGATAAAGGATTGCAACCTATAAGGGTCTCCCATTATATACACGATGCTACAGGGGGCACAATTCCGTGTTAGCACTGTCTAAAGCCAGGTGGTGAACGATAGCTACTAGGTTTAACGATGCTAGAACATGTCACTAGCCTAGATCTCTACAATATGTGTGTTATGTTTCAATGCTTCCTTAGGTTGATTGAATTCATTTTAAGGTTAAACTTGAATTAATGTTGTGATTTCAAGGCCTTACCGAATGTGATCTTGAATATTGATGCACAACTACATGCAAAGGAAAATCATTCCATTTCAATGAATGCTAGCTAAGAGAGGGATAGTAATTCAAAACAAAGCAGCAATCAATGGAATACAAGAGAATTTTCCCTAATGCATCTAAGACAACCAAAGCAGAAAACTAAAAGCTCTTTCCTTGTTCACTAAACGCTACTAATGCAAAAGAGCATTTTCCATTTTCAAGCTAAGAGAAAGAATGAAATTTTTTTCTTTTTAGGGGAATGAGAAGCAAAATGCACTGTTACACTAAAAAGCAAAATGAACACTAGTTTTGAGAAATTTGAATGAAAATGATCTAAAACAGAGAGATCAATCCAATACAAGCATCAAACACACTAAAAAACAGAGATGCACTCTTTCAAACAAAAAGGGCTTTCGAGCCGATTCAACGAGCAATGTAATCTATGCTCAAGGTGACAAATGGAGAGCTAAATGAAATGCAAGACGATCATCCAACAAACCAAAGACACGAAGAACCGAAAGAAAAGCTAAAACAATCAGTCAATCAAACTGAAACAAATTAGACCAAACTTAATCGAACTCAACTCAGAAGGCCCAGTGAAGAGAGAACCGAACAAGCGGCACAAGGCACCTAGAAACCCTAGAGTTACAAACTCCACCGATAACATGATAAACAAACACTTGAGAAGGACGAGACAAGAGGGTGAAAATAATCTCAGTGGACCAATTTTAGGATAAAAATCCAATCCAGAGGCATGAAATACTAACAAAACTCAGAAAGCAGGCTAAAATTCAATCCTACAGGATTCGACGCGATTATTTAGCTACAATCCGTGCTAAATAGGGGTTGGCGCACTTGTGACAAAAGCAAAAGGCACCAATCGGCATGTTTGTTCAAAGAAAAGCAGCGACGAGCTAGAAAACCATGGGAAGAAATAAAAACCACTGAGAAGAGGTTAGATCTGACACTCTGGGACTAAACAGGATGGCTGAAAATTGTTAGACATGCTAAACAAAACATAAAAATGATGAAACGACCAAAGTCAACTCGACAAGAAAACCACTAGACAAAAAACGAGAGACAACAAAACACATTGATCCCCAATATGGTCGCCAACTTGTTGTGCAGGTAAATCCCCTCTACCGACAGAGGCGATCCCTCTAGCCCTAGGGTGGGTCTAGCAGCAAGAGGACATGCTAATATTTGGAATCCTAGTTTATGAATGAAACTAAGTCGGGATAGATGTCCTAAATTTGTTCCAACACAGTTATCGTAGGTATGGTAGCAGTGTCCTGATCTTCGTCCTGACACGTCACGATCCTTCAGCAGTAATACTGAGGTGCTTGTACAAGGATCAGAGAACGATAACAACATACGAAAACATACTTGCATTCATAAATATTTAATTGGTCAAGGAGAACTAAACATATTGCATAAGATTAATCATATCAAACGCAAAATGGGAACCATAACATCAATCATGTACTAATAAGGAGAGATAAAGTGTTTACAACCAAATAAGCCTTGATGTCGCAACCTCCTTCAGTGGGTCCAATCAATCACATCTCAAGAATTCGTCAGGGAATTGGACTTGGTGAGGCAATAAGCCTAGACTCTCTCTCGACAATGGGTTCCTCTCTGCTATATCTCACACCAGCTATTCAGTTATTCAATCATTTCAACTATAGTAAGGACTGTTTAGCTAACTGCAACTATCTGAGAGAGATGTATTTATAGGAGAGGAGGAGGTGTTTTGGGATCCCCCATAAGGTGGAAGGGAGACCTTATCCTTTGGGGAGTTGCTCAAAAGTAGGAAAAAATAAGCCAAAGGAAGGTATTTGACGTTATTGAGTCGAACAAACCATGTTGACTCCGCTCACGAAGTGGTTGGGAATGGAAACTTGGCTTCTATTTTAAAAAAACTTTCCAAAAACAACTTGGCACGGACAGTTCACTGAGACAGAGCGCCAATGGGTGCGAGGCCCAGTGTTAATTTCTTTATGGGCGCCAGGCCATAACTTCCTACCAGCACCGACCCAAAATCGTATGTTTTTGAGACCCTGCTCTAGGAATAGTCAACAGAGAAAATGTTCTTCTCATGCTAAGGGATGCAATGACACTTTTTGCAAGGTATGAAAATACACAGAAGTCACGGAAATGGTCCTCCAATGTGCGGGGTGGGGATTGCAGGGACGATGACAAAATACTGTGTAACACAGGGACGATCAATCGAATCCCCAGTGGAATTGCCAATTTGTTTTATGAAAATCAAAACTACGGATAGATAAGTTTCCCTAAGTGTGGTGGATGCACTTAGAACAATAGATGAAAGAAACTTGACCTTTTCCTTAAGATAAACAGATAAGATAACAACACCTACTTGTGATCTTTCACTATTCTTCATCTCCCTTTTGTCACTTCCGTCGCTCTCAATCGAACTAAACTTTTTTGATTAGTACCTGCAATTGCTAATAGAAGACAAAAAACTATATAAAGGCATATGATCTATTCATCTTAATCAAAATGAATCGATTTCATTTGAAAATACATATATAAAAGCATGAACACATGTATTAGGAAAGGAACAAATCTCTTTATTATAAGATAGAACGAGAATTTACAACCAGTTGGATCGATTCGATGTCAACTCGCTCTAGCTCCAGTCCTATCCTCATCACATCAGCAACATCACTCTAGCAACATAACATTACATGCAAACAATACCTCAAAGAGCTATAATCTTACCAACATAACTCTACAAATTGAAACTCTTGCTCCCTTGTGCACTATAATCACTGCTCAATTTATAAGAAATGAGGGTAGTTTGGCATTAATTGATCATTGGGTGGTTTTTCCATAAATGGATGAGAAGTTTCCTTGTTCAATGGGATAGGAGGATAAGTGATTTAATGGCTCCATGGTGTCCATATTCAAGGTTCTCAGATAGTATGATAGTTGGAACAACTTCTAGAAGCCACAAGAAAGTGGGAAGATTCTCGAAATCCTTTGAAAAATTCGCTCCCAGTCGACCAACACAATATTAAGTGGGCCCAGGTGCTTTGCAACACTACATTGCATGGGAGTAAATGCTCTGCAAAACACTTATTGCACTCTAGGGGTGCGTTGATGGCTCAATGTAGCATTTCAACTAGACTTCAAGCAGTGAAACTTTCATGGATAAAAACCAACAATGGGGTGACTTGTTTAAGGCAAGTAGCAACTGATTTAGAGTATGATAGAACCTAATTTGTACTAATCTTGGTTTCGGGAGTGATGCCCAAATTGGCCTGTAACAACCACATAATAAAAAAAAATTTATTAGGAGCTAGTTTTCTCACAAGAGTTTTCAAAATAACTTATGATCCATGTGTTGTCACCTCTATATGTTGGTATAATTTTTTTATTTATCTATATTTTTATAACAGATGTATCAAAGTTGAGGAAAGAGCACTTTGTACAACATAAGCTCTATGGTTGAGCACTCTATACAACAAAGGCTTTGTGGTTGTACATGAGTTAAGGAGAGATGGGTGTAGTAGATCTAGGTTGCATTAACGATAATCAAGCTAGAGTACGGAGGCCATTTAGTTGCATGGATAAAAATATCCAAGGTAGCCATCATATATGTGGTTAGGTATTTTATTGAAAGTGGCAACAACTTGCATCCATTGGCATAGAAGATGTCACCAAGGATGATGAGGTGCTTCTAGTAGAATGCAAGGCATGGTGAGAGCCCTAGTGGGGACCTAGAGAGATGGGTGCAACAAATGATTGTTGAGTTGTGGTTAAGGAGTATGTGAAAACTATAGATCAACATGGGATGGAGATACAGTGAAATAAAGGTCACATAGCTACATGGATGAGAAAAAGTAAATGGAGTCGCCAACATGTTATGGAGAGACACAATGGTACATGAACACCCTCGAGTGTTTGGTTTAAGCCCTAGCTTTTCTGGTAATAGTGTGGTTAAACATATATGCCTCTTGAGAGATCCATATCCACGTTGAATATTGTAAATTTGCCGACTAACATTTTTAGTTCCTGGTAATGAGTTTGGATAATTAACCATTGGGGAGTCCAAACTAGTGCCTTTCAAGCAACATGACCTGATTCCAGTTATGTCTTGGTTTCTTGGTAATAGTGTAATTAATCATATGAAAGAATAAAAAAATGTACAAAAAAAAAATTCACAGCTCCAGTGGTCCAAAACCACAAAATTGGACTCATGGTGATCTGAAGGCAAATATTATGGGAGACCAAGCTTGTACCTCCAACTATCCCTCCAGTGTGATAAGTTATTGGAGAGCTCAAGTGGTCCAAAACCACAAAATTGGACTCATGGTGATCTGAAGGCAAATATAGGGGAGACCAAGCTTACACCTCCAACTAGACCTCCAGTGTGATAAGTTAGTGGAGCGTAGGAGTTTCTTGGGTTATAAATAATTTTCTTCAAGAATAGGATGTGTGTCTATGTAAATATAATAGAATCAAGATCAATAAGATCAATTTATAAGCATCATTTTTCTTTAACATGTGATTTTGGCAAAGGGGATCAAACATTCCATTGCCTCACCAAATAAAGCACCCTTGTTATTGCTTCCAACAAGACTAATTACATTATCTCTGCCTTCAAAAAATTTCACCAAGTTAATAGGTCATCAATTAAATCGCATGAGTGGGATACAAGATACAAAAGACATGTGGATATCAGTGTCCAACATGGGACACTTTGACCCTTGAAATGTAACTTGAGGAACACGTTATATATATCTCTACTAAAATGTTACAAATACAAAAAGAAAATATAGACATAAAGATCCAAAACTTTACGAGCATCCACAAAATATTAATATAACTAATTACCACATTGAACACACAAGAAATTAGAATATTCATTACAGAAAATATAGGTTAGAACTTAAAACCGTAAATTGCAGTTTTCTCATTGAGTTATTTGATGTCATCAAATCAAAACACATGGCATATATGGCAATGCCAATGGAAAATACAGAATAGGGTAGATTCTAGAACTATAGATGAAAACATCTCAAAATTCATTTGCCATCCTCCTTGATGTCAAAATCATCAAGATCACCACCATTGTTATTGTTCTCTACTCCATCCTCCTCCCCCTTTAGATCCTATCCAATACTTGCATCTAGTGGTGTAGAGGATGACCACTCAAGAGGATCACCATAATTAAAACTGATTGGTTGTAGCATTGGTTCATTGAGATCCAATTTGGCTAATGTCAACTCAATGTTGTTGTAGAAACCCATATTGTTAGGAAATACATCCCACATCTTTGTCTTTCCCTTAAGCTCATATCTTGCATTGCTATGCCTAGGTTGTCTCTTCTGCATTGAATAGGCATGAATTTTGTATGTTGAGGCCCATACTCGCCTCTTTCTGCATTGAATAGGTATGCAAGGAAGTAACAAACTTCCATGTTAATTGTTGTAGCAGTAGCACATACGACAACCCATGGAGCTTTCTCTGAGTGGGACATTGCAACAAGTTCAAAGATTCAATTTTTGTTTTGAAGGGATTGCTAGAGATGCCCGTGTGTTTTCAACTCAGTGAAGGCAAGGATGCATTGAAACTTGGATCTTTCTCTGAGTGGGACATTGCAACAAGTTCAAAGATTCAATTTTTGTTTTGAAGGGATTGTTAGAGATGCCTGTGTGTTTTCAACTCAGTGAAAGTGAGGATGCATTGAAACCTGTTCCCTAAAACCATTGTTGGAGTTGGTGTGTTTCAACAATATTTGGGTTTATAAGAAGGCAAGTGGTGGGCTAGTTCCAATAATACTTCCATTGAACTTGACGACACAACCCCCTTTGACTAAAAATACTCGAATGGTTCGTAAGGTGCAAAAGTCATAAAGTTCATTCCCTTTAACATGACATTATGTGTCCCATAAAGTGACAATGATGTTGCGTCGTGACATGTTGCAGAAGGGGAGAATTACACAACACATTCCCCACTCCTCCTCTTATTGGTGTTTCTTTCCACCTATCGGTTCAATTGCTAGTCATATTTGTTTCTCCGTATTTATTTTGAAATTACCTCGAACCCACTTTGCAACCATGTACAAGTTATTAAGTTTATATGTGTTTTTTCTTATTATTATCCTTACACAGGTGGTGTGTGATGTCGAGCTTTATGCAAAGGAGAAGAGAGGTGACGAGTATGAATCTATTGTGGGGCCCTCGAATGAAGAGCCACAAGCTAAGGGTTGTGCAACCAAATGGAACTTCTGCAATGAAGAAATCAGACAGGAAGCTCCTGGAATAGGTAGTCCAAGCCAATCTGACTGCGCAGACATTTTCTACCCTCTCTTCACTACAGCTAATTAATCAATTTCATTAGCTTTAGAATTTTTTAATTAATTGAATTTTTACATATAATTTTTAATTAATTAAATTTTCAAGATGCCACAATCAAGTTGCAACGGTAGTGAGAAAAATTTAACCTCGTTGTTATGATCTTACATGGAATCTACAGAAGTGGAACCTTTCATATCAAAAATGACCGAAAAGAGAAAGTCGGTCTCCATTCTCTCACGAAGATTTAAGAAAAATGCATGTCTCGATCACGACCAAAAAGAGAAAGCATTTAAAAAAAATAACGATGTCTTGATCATGCTTCGTTACTATAAATATCCCTTCGTTGTAAGAGTTGTAAGTGTAAATGAAGTGTAAGAAAATGGGAGAAGTGAAATTTTTTATTCATGTCAAAATCATGTTAAAGTATTTTATTAAATTAATATAAAAGTATATACATAAATATAATATACATGTAACTAGCAATTGCACCATATGTTGCAAAAGAAACGTCGTAAGGCAATAGCATAGGAAAGAGTAGCCTATAAGAAATAAGAAGGCAATAGCATAGGAAAGAGTAGCCTAGAAGAAATAAGATGTTGCAGAGAACAAGTCATCATAAAGGAATGAAAGGAAAATTTTGCTTCCATGGAAGCAAGTGGTGGAGGTTTCAAAGATATTGATGATAAGAGTTATCAACCAAAAAATTTTGTTATAGATTTTGAAATAGGCAATTGGGAGTGAAAACATATATGTAAACCAACATAATATGTTCACATATATACAAATTTTGCTATAGATATTGAAATAGGAAATTGGGGGTGAAAATATTTTGGTGATTAATAATCTAGCACGTAACTCAAATAAGATATTTTAAATACATTCAAGTACAATCTATCTAGCATAGATGTAAATAAAGAGATTTTTTATTAACAAAAATAGAGTTTACTTCAAGCTCATCTACATATCTAAGAGCCAATTGCATGCTTATCAAGAATTGTATATGAAGAACAATAGTCTTGGTATACAAGAAAGTGAATGTCATTTTGATATGGAGACATTTTTGGAAGGAGATATTGTTATTTATGTTATGGTTCATTTTCTTAACTCCAAACTTGGTTTATTCTTTCTCTATATACATAAGAAAAAAAAATACAAAGTAAATTCACAAATTTAAGTTATAGTTTTATATTTCATTATTACAAATCTAGTTTCTTATTAAAATATTTTACACATTCTAGGTTATTCTAAATTGATCAAGAGTATAGAATTATTAGGGTGGTGTTCTATGTGCACTAAAATTCCCATGAGGTCCATCACAATGTATGGGGTTCATTACAACCTTGGATATATTCTGTGAATTGTTGTGATTTTTTGCTTGTGGCTACAACTTAGTTTTGGTTTTCACCTAGTTATCATGATTCAAAACTTTGTTATCATCTTAGATCCTTACAGCATTATATATATTATGTGAGCTAATGTGATGTTTTGTTTGTCACAATGATTCAAAAATCAATTATTATACCACAATACTGACTTTCTTGTTGTCTGTTTTGTTTATCTTATTAAAATATTTTACACATCCTAGGTTATTCTAAATTGATCAAGAGTATAGAATTATTAGGGTGGTGTTCTATGTGCACTACAATTCCCATGAGGTCCATCACAATGTATGGGGTTCATTGCAACCTTGGATATATTATGTGAGTTGTTGAGATTTTTTGCTTGTGGCTACAACTTAGTTTTGGTTTTCACCTAGTTATCATGATTCAAAATTTGTTATCATCTTAGATCCTTATAGCATTATATATACTATGTGAGCTAATGTGATGTTTTGTTTGTCACAATGATTCAAAAATCAGTTATAATACCATAATATTGACTTTCTTGTTGTCTGTTTTGTTTATGAACCACTTAAAAAACCCAGAGGAACATTAGATTTTACAGTGTGATCTCCCTAGCATGGGTGGGGGTTTCAAAAATTGGAGAGTAAATTGAGTGGTTATTGTTAAAAATTGTTGTATAAGATGGGAAATTTGGATGGTTTGTAGACAATATGGATGTCATAACATATATCTTTTTTGAATCTTTTAGTGTCTCTAGCCACCATGCATCTAATAGGATCCATTTCAACTAAGAACGTCAATTCATCACTGTGTGAATGATAACTTGTGACATCCCTAGCCATTTTCTTTTATTATGGATCAATTTATAAACTAATAACTTGTGAAATCCCTAGCCATTTTCTTTGATTGTGGATCAAGTTATAAACTAAAATATACTCTCTCTTTCGAAGACTCTACATTATATATTGGATGGAGGGAAAGGTTATGATAAAAATTGTACAAAAAACCCCCTTAAGGTTATCTCAACTTACTCTATTGTTAATCATAGTGTCAATTTTGTAAAACTATAATCTACAATAAGGTCTGAGTGGGCCTTTTCTTTTGTAAGTTTTGTTTGGAATTGAAAGATAAATAAATAAATTATAAAAGCTAAAATTATGTAGTGGGAAACATTGTTTAAAATTTCAGAATAAAAAGTTGAATAAGTTTGACATCATATAATATGAAAATTGCTTATGATTATAAAGTAAAAAACATGTAAGTTTTTTTAAGCTAAAATTAGGTAATTAAAGATATGTATATAGTTTGTTTTTAGCGAAAGAAAGAGTATGTTTGTAGTTACAAACTGTTATGTAGTTACAAACTATTACAATTAAGTAATTAAAGGTAAATTTAGTGTTATTTAATAAATGAGAATTATGAACATTCATCATTATTGCTCAAGATAAATCATGTGGTGTGAAATAATTTGGAAATTTAAAACGATCACATATTTTAAAAAATTTCATTATTAATTTAATTTTTTATATATTAAGAAATATTACTCATGAATAATAAAACAATTGTAACATAAATAATATATAACAAAAAAAACCATGTATTTTTGGAATAATAAAATAGTTGTAACAAAAATAATATAGAACAAGAAAAACTATGTATATTTGGATGTATGAAAATTTAGATAATTTTAAAAGAATAATGGTTATAAATATTTTAAAATAATTTTATTAAATAATTAGTTTGATCAATGAGGTTTGCATATCAAGACATTTGATCTCTCTTGACTCTTGGTAGATCTAGAGTCAGACCATCTTAATTTCCCCCTTTAGATAAACCACATTCCACATGAATACCATGAGTCAATACCATGGGTTGTTTTTATAGTTTAGTAAATAATTTTATTAAATAATTAGTTTAGATCTATATTATTGATGAGAGGGATCAATGAGGTTTTCATATCAAGACATTTGATCCCTCTTGGCTCTTGGTAGATCCAGAGTTAGGCCATCTTAATTTCCCCCTTTACATAAACCACATTCCACATGAATACCATGAGTCAATACCATGAGTTGTTTTTATAGTTTAGTATTATTTTTATTTTTTATTTGACCTAGTTAAAATGTTCATTACAATATGTCAATCTTTTTATTTAATTTACTTTTATTTTTATTTTTGTGTAATTTGACAAAGTCACCAAAACATAAATTCAATCACTTATTAAAAAAAAACCTAACATTATAAAAAACATATATAAAACTTTTATTTGTGAATCTAATGGCCTAAAACATTTCAATCATCTAACATTTGATCCAATGGCTCAGACATTGACACAATGACATCTAGGGGAGTTGTTTTCAAATAATAACGTCTTACGACGTAATAACGTCTTATGACGTAAATATATTAATGTTCAGTTTTTTAAAAATAAATATTATTTTATCAAATCAAATTATTAAAAAATAATAATAATACTCCATCTTTTAAAAATATAAAATAACATTGTAACAATACATCGAATAAACTTATTATAAGATGTTATTCAAATTTTTGTAGGTTTAATTTTATATTTATCCAATACAATTCAAAAATTTAACCCTTTTAGTTTATTTTCAACCAATCTCCATATTTACACAACTTTCAACTTTCCATGAACTAAGTTAAAAAAAAAAAAAATCTGTGGATAATCCTTAATTTCTGAAAAGAGAAGAATAAAACTTGTATTACTCATAACAATGATTATGCAATCAAGCGAATCACTTTCATCTCAAAGCCAAAAATGTTCATGCTTCCCATTAAAAAATGCTCATGTACGGTATACGCCATTTCGCCACCTCCCGCGGGTTTGCAATACCAAGTTAGCAACAAGGTCCGCGTGTCAAGTCCATGAGACTCCAAAGCACCCAACTTTTTCCAGCAAAGGACAAAGAGCTACCGAACACCACTTCTCCTCGGAAGGCTCTCCGCCCCAACTGAGATCTACCTTCCTGAAGCCCATTTTGCTGACGTCTGCAAACGTAAAAGTCTCTGCCACAAAAGTGCCCATCAAGAAAAGCAATAGCGACGTCCTTTTCAGTGCAAAATTCAACGGTTTGTTTGGCGAATCTCGGGCGGCGGTCGCGATTGTCCATACCAACGCCACCGCATTGCTGTAGAAGCCGTCAGGAAATGGAGGCTCGAATCCAGTGCGGACGTCCACGGAAAGCAAAAGCTGTCCCTGGAATTTGCTTACTTGTCAACATTCTTTGTGAAGGTCATCAAAAATTGCAGCAGTAATCTAAATTGAGGATCTTTAATTCTCTGGTTCCATTTCATCCCAACAGGGATACTTCACAAATCAAGAAAACAATTCATTGCCAGTGCAGAGTCTCGAGTGTCAGAAGAGATGAACCTGTTGAGTTTCACACAGAAGAATGACCAACAGTGGGCACAGATTCATAACGTATCCCATGATGATACAACATAAATCATGCAAGTCTTATATAAAGACCTCTTAAGAAATCACAGCTGATGGCGATCTCTCCTTGCCAGAAACCCTTCTCCTACCAACAATGGAATCATATGGTTGGCACCAATAATTTGGTCATTTGCCAACCTCTGAGCAGCCCATTTCCACTCCTGTGGATCACCACACCCGGCCATTTCCCTCCCTACAACTTTTAGTGCCAGGGGAAGCCCTCCACACTTACTACACACCAACTTGGCGTTTTCCTCATTGATATTTGGTGGTATGCTTCTATTATTATACGGAAATGCATGATATGCAAACAGCTTCCAACTCTCATCTTTGGACAAGTTCTCCATTGTTATTGTGTACTTATCTGCAACTCCCATTTTTAACAGCACACTGCGATACCTAGAACTCACAATAATTTTGGAGTTGGAGTGATCAACTACAGCCCACAGCATGCCCAATCCTTCCAACAATTCTGTGGCGTCCTTTTCCCAAACATCATCTATGAACAAGGCAAACCTGCTACTCTGCTGCAGTGTCTCATTCAACCATATTTTTACACCATCTTCGTCCATATTTTGCCCCAATGCTACATCTTTTTGCAAATTTATTTGTGTATAAAGTTCATTCCTGAGACTTGTAACAGTTCGACTTTGCGAAACAGTTAGCCAAAGTAAAAAACCGTGGCTGAAGTGATTTCTCACCTTTTCACTGTTGAAGAGTCGGTTGAGAAGCAGAGTTTTCCCAGATCCACCCTTCCCGAGCACGCCGATGCTATTAGCCTCAACATCATCTATTACCCATTTTTCTATACTTGCAAAGGCTTTGTCTTGTCCCACTACAAGGGGTTCGTCCATCAACTTAGTCCTTGCTATGCCTTTTGGAGCATAAGCCGCTTGGGAAATGCTTGAAGAAGCCAAAGCTTTGGTACTTTCATTAATCTTCTTTTGTCCCTCCAGGATCTTCCGAGTTTGCTCTTGAACTTGGACCATGTGAACCAAAGGAGATAATCGTAGATATTATCATATTTGTCTATATTTGCGATCAGCTTGTTGATCTTCTTGGTGGATTTATATCGAGAAACAAGATCCCACCTAGGTATTGTACACTGATGCATAATTTCTGATGCTTCTTTGAGAAGCACATGCAACTCTTGAAGCCATTTGTTAACAGTTGAAGCCTCATCTTTGTGCTGGTTCAATGCGAGCCGGCAATGCTGGATCTGCTCGATGATAGGCTCCATTATTATCAATTTATCTTTCAAAGAGGCCAGCACTTTCCTGCAGCGAAGGGCAATGTTAATGTGCCCAAGTATTTGGTGGATTGTAATCTGTAAGCCCACACCAATAAGGCCAGGGACAAAACCAGGATCAACCATGATTTTTTAAGAAAATTCACTCCACAAATTATATATGCAATCCCCTTTGTAATGCAACAAAAACACTCCCCCAACTTAACTCATATTTTCAAAGATATTGGAAGTGTTTAGGGTGGAATTCCCCAACTTAACTCAGCACTTTCGACCTCCTGCAAGTGTTAATGATGGTTCTTGTTGGTGAGTTTAGTCAATTGA
This sequence comes from Pinus albicaulis, assembly GCA_034641835.2. NCBI lineage: Eukaryota > Viridiplantae > Streptophyta > Pinopsida > Pinales > Pinaceae > Pinus > Pinus albicaulis. The sequence goes on from CM076569.1 coordinate 552,812,077, forward strand.
AAATGGTAGGAGATGGGTTGAAACAAATATGGTAGGATTTTGAGTGCCGAAAGCATCGTGTTACGATGGCATCCAATGACCATAGTTGATGCGCTGCGAACATATGCATGTGAACGCTACCTCGAAGTCGAAGTCGAAGTCGACGAAGTTTATGGAAAATTGGTGGTCGGTGTTACGGTTGGAATTTGAATGAATTGGACGCGGATAGAAAATTTTGAAACGACACATAAATTGTCCTTAAATTCTAAGGAGTGATTTAGACCGGCTAAGTTTGCCGAGATTTCATTACAACACTTTTTCTTTTTCTTTTTCACTATTTTTGTGGATAGATTGCAAATGAGATACTTACAAAAAGCAATACTGAGAAAGACTGCTTTACAAAAAGCAATACTGACAAAAAATAAAATAGTGACATTCTCTATTTAAATATCATTAATCTGCATTTCATAAAGTACTGAGTTATTATATTTTCTTTTTTCTAAAAATAACCATTTTAAAACTTATTTTTTTTTCGCTATAAAAAAATTGTCTATAATCACATATAAAACATCAAATTTACACAGCCTAAAATAGAAAGCAAGGGAGATTAATTTGAACCCTATTTTCTTTTTTCTAAAAATAACCATTTTAAAACTTATTTTTTTTCGCTATAAAAAAATTGTCTATAATCACATATAAAACATCAAATTTACACAGCCTAAAATAGAAAGCAAGGGAGATTAATTTGAACCCTATTCCTGTGCACAAGTTACCTGGAAATATTCCCACCTAGGCTGCTTTACACGTGTTGCCAATCAGTGCCAGGGTTGGAATTTAAAGATTTTGATTTCACCGGCAAGGCAAGTCCAGCTGTCAAATTCTATCTTTATCGGCACTACATAGACTGGAAAATAATGTTCGGCACTATCTTTATCATTATCTTTATCGGCACGGTAGTTTTAGGGATCGACTTTTTAGTTCTTTGGATTATTCACAAGTATTAAGCATTTATTATTTTAAATATTGATCACATGTAAATTAATGATTTAATGCTTTATAGTTTAATATTAAATATTATGTTTTATTTTAAATATTAATCACATGTAAATTAATGATTTGATGTTTTATAGTTTAATATTAAATATTATATCTGGAAAATGAATTACATTAGTTAATTAGAAACAAATAAACCTAATTTTTGCATATATAATTAGAACTGGAAAATCTTGTTATACATAATTATGTGTTAAGCCAATAATTAATTTTATTTTTATATTTTTTATTTTATTAATTAAATAAAAATAGTATTATATTTAATTAACATGATAAAAATATAAAAGTATTCATTAATTTATTTGATAGTACCTCATCTTTACCCACCAGTTAAACCTGGATCCTCGCCGTACACTTCTATCTGTTCTTACACCGACCTACTTTCAAGGGTAACCTCTTCGATTCACTAGGAAACTTGTGTGCAATCTTCATTGGTTCATTATTTTTGACAACCATTTTTTCCTGCCTTTTATGATGCTTCCAAAATCGTGGAGACTTTCAGACGAGTATTTGTTGGTTGTTTTGGACAACAATGTCCAACCATTTTCCCATTAATTTGTGATGGGTCGAACGCCTTGGAGGCTTTTCAAAGGCCCCTCCCTTTGAGACTTTTCAAAACGCGAATTGACATTTAACCATTTCGACTATCGTTACAAAACGCCACTACTATAGTGGGCCTTCTCAAGGTGCGAAGTGGCATTTATCTGTTACTTTTCAAAGTGAAATCTGACTTATATATATATATCCCAAAAAATCTACCATATAATTTTTATGTTTTTGGTTATGGTTGAGGTTTTTTATATCATAAGGGTAAGTTTGAAAACAAAAAACAAGTTTGAAGAGAGCATAAATTAACTTGGAAAAAAATTATGAATTATATAAATATTTTTTTATAATTAGTGTAATATCGTGATACCATAATCCATTTGCATAACATGTCTCAATTAAGTAATCATGCACAAGTGAAGAACTCATGCATGGATACACATGAGTGGAGTGATAAGCTAGTGGTGCATCTAAAATTTGATTCCACTTGAGTAATTAAAGTGCAACTAATGCATAGCTCAAAGGAAAATTGCATACTTGTCTGGGAGAGTATTCTCACTCAAGGAAGAACATCTAGGACCAAACGCACTATGAACTAAGTAAAAATACATGTATACTAATACTCGACTTGAAACACAACTAATGTGTGTTGAATAAATGGATCCCAACAATATGTAACCATATTAAACACCCATGTACAAAACAACCATAAATAAAAGATGATATTTGTTCCTATATGAGGTTCCTTCTACTTGCATTTATCAATTTTCTTGTTGCTAATTTCATGCAATGCAAGCACATGGACCTTGCAATTCTCGAGAGCACCCAATTTTATGAACTTATCTTGCTTTTGTAGAAGTGATCTAATGAATGCAATCCACGATACTCTTATTGTTAACTTTGGAGATTTAAAGGAGGAAATGAATATCAAGTACTTAGGACTAGCCTCAAGAGAATATAGAGGATTAGTTGCTTCTCTCCACATGCCTGGATATGTAGAAGCAAAAAATTGAAATTTGTGAAAAGATCTTGTACAATATCAAAACTACTTGGGCTTAACGAGTTCAGTTCATTCTCCAAATGGCATCCTTGTACTACAGCATGTTTCCTAAATAGGCCCTATAATGTGGTCCAAATTTCATTTGGCATGCCAACATATTTTACATGGAAGAATACATCTCCAGATATTGACAAGCATAACAACCTAAATGCTTCATCCATCATATTTAAATTGTTTTTCTTTCTTAACTATGGAATTTGGATCTAGTTTCGTTCCCATAGTAATCTATAGAGTCCTTTGCTTCGAAGTAGAAGGAAGTTTTTTGGTTTCCATTCAAAATAATTGAATGGTGTAAGGATCACTAATAGAGGCTTAATCATTCTCTATGAATGCTGCAATCCTTTGTAACATGTAAAGAAAAATATGAGCTTCTTCTTACAAGCTCCTCTTGTGCTCGAATATCTTGCAAAATCCTTTGATAACTTACACACAAAATCTAATTGTAAGGAAGAAATGACAATTACAAGATTGAAGCCAAAGAGAATGAATGAATTCATAGTGTTTCAAAGAATGAATGAATCACATATAAAAAAATATTCTGCATCAGTGAGCTAATGCACACTAAGTTGGACTTCTAGTACATGTACATTAGTAATCATCGATAAACAATCTCTTAGTCTTAGTTATTTGGCCTTGCAATGGAGTTAGTCGTTAACTAACTAGGCATGAACAAGTGAAGAACTCATACATGCACAATCAACTTAGTTAACTATTCATGCATAAATGAAGAAGTTATGCATGTATAACAAGCCTTAGTTAAATAGTCATGCATAAGTGAAAAACTCATGCATACATAGCCACTACACTTGCATGCCTACCCATGCACATGGGTGGAGTGATGCGTGCAAAACTAGACTCCACCTGAGTAACTAATGTTTAACTAATGCTAACTCACAGAGAGGATTGCACTTGTCTAGGAGGAGAATCTTCTCATCAAAGGAAAATATCTTAAACTAAGTGCACTATGAACTATAGGGCTCAAGAAAATATGAAATAGGTAAATATGCATGTGCACTGATATTACCATAAAGAAGTCATTGAACAATGATTTACAATTAATAAAAGGAGATGTGCAAAGGCTCACAAATGTGCTAAGTTGCAAGCTTATCAGCAAAATACAATTTCTCCTTATAAATCTTTTTATAAAAACTTGTACTTCAAAATTTGGGATACGTTTTCTTTTAAACGTGGGAAATCCTATCATAACAGAGTGATCAAACTAATAGTGGAGACAACCACCACAAGATGTTATTCGAAAATGGATGTTGGTTCTTCATTATTATTCAAGGAAAATCAACCCATGTCGAATAACCCATCAATGGTCCATAAGAGGGAAAACTTCCACTCATGTTAGATGTCTCTAGGTCGTCAACCATTAACATGATGTCCAATGAAAGTAAGCTCTTAACAATTAGAAACAATTTTAAGTCAAACTCCTAGATAATTAGGATACTTTTTAATTTTAATAAAAATGTCAAATCATAATATTTGAGTTTTTTCAATAGTTATTACTTAAACTAATTTTTTTGTAGCTATGAACGAGGTCGGGGTTAGCCCAATGTTAAATGAAAGGACCAGCCCCAACATTAGATGGGAGAATGATCTCGCTAACAACAATATGTTGATTGTGTGAGGCTTGGTCAAACATGAAAACTTGGTAAAACAATTTTTTTATCCCCATAAATAACTATCACTCTCAACATCTTCCCATAATATTTAAACCAATAACTTAATAAAATTTATTACCCAAACTGAATTTAATTAAATCTTTTTTCTAAATGGTAATTTTTCAAAATTTATTTTTAATATAAAAGAAAATTCAAAACCTTTCAAATTTTTATTATATTTAAATTATATGATATTAAAATTTAATATTTAAGATTCCAACCATTATAATTTTTAAATAAAAACAAATAAATAAATCAAATAAGCATATTTAAATTACGCTTAGTCGAAGTACAAATTCTAATGTGGGATAATACGGAAATGGAGTTGTCTTTAGTGCGACTTTTTGGAGTTTCAGGTGTCGGAATCTGGTGAAAAATATTAAGGTAAAATTTTGATTTCTATTATTTAAACTGGTTTTTTGACTGTATATATGGATTCAGCATCCTAAAAAACCCCTAGGCACTTCAATTGTGCAAGGTTACTCATCAAACTTCTATTTTCACTAAATTCCTGCCGGAATTTAGAGAAATTAGACTGGAAAAAACTACCGTAAAAACCTTCAAAAAGTCGCATTATAGACTACTCGATACGAAAATTGCCTCTCCCTTCCCGAAATCTTCAATGTGACCCCAACCCCACCCCGAATGATGAGTCATTGATTACGTCATTTCATGGGCGGAGTCTAAAAAGGCGATTTTTAGTTCAAGAAGTCGCAGCGTTAGACTAACTTCAATATGGCCCCATTATCCAAATCAATCATGAAATTTGTGAATGAAAATCTAGGAACCTTTTGCAGTCAGTGACGATACAACTTCACAACGAAGAAGACGTGCAGGGATGTAATGGCGCGGGAGTAATCAACTATACCTTCTTTGACACGTTAAGTGAAAATTTGAGAAGGGAGATACTTTTACGTAAAATACCTTTGGAAATATTTTTACGCAAAAAGACCATTTCCTACTTGAAGTTAAACATCAATGCCTACTCAAAAGGATCGTTTTTGAATAGGTGAGATATTTAAAATATAACATAGTTTTCAATAATTTTGGAGAAGAGTTGCTTATACTGTGTGGTGCTTTCAATTTAATTAATTGCAATGGTCTAAATATATGGAAAATGTCTAGGTACTTCATTTGCAACACATACAATGGGGCAAGTGTCGTTGACTATGTGATTTGTTCACAAATCTTGATAGAAAATATAGAAGCAGTTAAGATTAGAGAACATATTTGAGACTTAAAATTGGACCATAACCCAATTTATATAAAGTTATCATGGTAAGGAGAAAGACAACATAGGAAGAAAACACAACGCTCTTGGAAATCACTATCAAGGGGCAAAATTCTTCTAACACAAGAAAATTGTACTATCTTCAAGACAATGCTAGAGAGATTAATTCAGAAGGAGAAAATTGTTTTCCAAAGCTTCAAGAGTAATGAGTTAACAAATATAATTCAAAGTGCACTTGAGAAATGCAATAGAGCAAAAAATAGGAAATCAAAATCAAATTATTTTCCTGTAAATTCTTTGTTTGATGAGGAATGCAAAATGGCAAGGAGAACCTTAAAAAATGCATGCAAGGAATATTATGGGAAAAACCATAAGTTGTTAAAATATAGAGTGCAAAAAACTGTTAATAATTTGACTCAGTCAAAATGTTTGGATCACATAATATCATAGTTACCAAGTTCTAATTTGAATTCGAATCCAGCTCGATTCTATAAGAAAAAAATTCTGCTACTTAAAATTCACTACAAAAAAATTGGGGAATACACATCTTACAAATACTTAAATATATTATTTTTCTAATATTTTAAAAAGTTGAAAATTGAAATATGCAATTTAATAATGAAATTCTCAAAAACATCTTAAAAATAGTTGTAATACACTAAACAAAACACATAGTTTTACACTACAATAACAAATTGGAAGATTTTATGTGTTCACCCATATACACATATTATATGATGTGTAATATAAACTAAACTTTTATTTAAATTTTATACTAGAATGAACGATATGTATTCTACTTTACAAATCATATTTGTCTTTAAAATGGTGTCATATACATTTTTTTTCTTTCTAAATATACATTTATATCTTCAATTACTTAGTTACTCATAAAATAGAACAAACCAAATTTCATTCTATAATAATTAACAAAATATTTATTATTTTTAAATACCAATTTTGTATTGATCATCAAACCAAACCAAACCAAATTACACATTATAACAATTAATAACAATATTTATTATTTGTTTATTACAAACTTTCAATAAATTAATATTCAGTTTAAAAAATTTAACTTAAGAAATAATCATAAAAATAATTATCTACATAAATTCGATAAATATATACCATACATACATTTATCCTATTATCGCATCATCTAAACTATTCTAACACTTCTACATAAATCATATAGCATAAGTTCTTACAATTTTCAATAAAAAATTACTATACATCATAAATCATAAGTTTTTACAAATATCATCATAAATTTTTACAAATTTCATTAAAAAGTTCACTTTGGGGAGATTTAATAATTGTAAGTTTTTACAAATTTCAATAAAAATTTACTATACATCATAAATCATAAGTTTCTACAAATATCATCATAAATTTTTACAAATTTCATTAAAAAGTTCACTTTGGTGAAATTTAATAATTGTGATTGGAAACCTGCTCTCCTATCGTAAACGGACGATGCCAAACGGAAACGGAAAGTTGCATGCGGGTAATGCGAAAGGGTGTATGCTATCTGGCAACTTGGAAAAATGTTGTGCTCTCCTCGAATTAGCGTATTAATTCACGAACCAACCGAATCAAACAGCCGTATTTTCGAATTTATTCTCTCAGTTCGCCCGAATTTGGTAACGATGCATAACCTAACAAAGCATTACAACAAGTCTCTCATACCTAATTTCGTTGGCGAGCGCCTCTCAAAGCAACTAGTTAAAAAGAACTTTTTAATAATCAAATCATATGTCATAACCTCTTAAATATTAGTTAAAAAGAACTTTTTAATAATCAAATCATATGTCATAACCTCTTAAATATAAGGAAACAATTTTTTGAGAGATGAATTTTACCTCATGATGACTAATATAAGCAAAAAGTACCTAACCATGCAAATGCTCAAAATTTTTGATTCATTTAAATTCTTTTCATCCAAATGTACAAACAATTGGGTCAACAATTTCTTAGATCTCATTAGTGCAATTGATTGATACACCCACTCTTTGCAATTTCTTGGAACTAATTAATGCATTTCATACACCTCCCATTGCCTGCAAAACAACATATTTATTTTTCTTCTTATAACAGCTACACCATTCCCCTTCAAAAGTAAGTCTTAATCCTTAGCTTTTCTTGAACTCTTAATCCTCAGGTCAAGGCAAAGTCTTAATCCTTAGCTTTTCTTGAACTCTTAATCCTCAGGTCAAGGCAAGCAAAGGTCCCTGGTGTTTTGGTACAGGATAAAAAGCTATTGAACTCACTCAGCACCACTTCTCCACACGAGATGGATCGTACAAGATTATTAGCTCACCAGACACGAATCACCTCCTGCAGCACAGGTTCGAATATCGGCATACGATCGATGTTTCAGGCATTGATACATCACACAAAGATGTCCACCACCACCACTTCGATATCATGATCATCGTCAGCCTGCCCATGTACCCTGCCCCTTGCACGAATAATCTGGTATTTTGCGAATGCTGCAGCCATGTATGGAAAGCATAACTACAAACAAATATTCCCCCTTGTTACACAATAATTTTTCACTGTCCCTGCAATCCCTTGTCCAGGTAAATCCTCTCTGCGGATAGAGACGATCCCTCTAGCCATAGGGTGGGTCTAGCAACTAGGGAACATGCTAGCATGTAGCTTTCTAGACTGTAAATGAAATTCATATCAAAGAAGATGGCCTACCATGTTCTGATGCTATGTTGTCATCTTCCGTCGAAGCTTCTTGATTTGTCGCTCTTCTCTAGCTCGATACATGCTGCTACCAACGTTCGATCACCTATACAGACAATCAAGACACCATGATAAGCGTAAAACCACGAGAAACATAAAAACAATTACAACGTATCTAACTGATCAAGGAATGCTAGAAATCTCATTATATACGCAAACAAGAATGGAAGATAAACATCAGATGCATTTTATTATGATAAAGACAAGGGGAGTTTACAACCAAGCCTTGATGTTGAGGCTCTCCTTCGGCAGGTCTGTATCCAAGCATGTTTTCAACACCCTCATGAACAAAGGTCCAACATCTCACTATGTTCTCAACACACACAAACAATCACACTCTGCACTATTCTCCCGAAGCTATGATTGCTTCTTCTCTATGCTAACTTTTTCAGCTATCTGTTCAACTAGAATATGTTCAACTAGCACATCAATGGAAGATGGCTATATTAATAGAGGAGAGGAGGAGGTTGGAATCTCTACAATAGTGGAAGGGAGGCCTTATCCCTTGGGAGGTTTCCCCATAAGGTGGAAACAAGAGGCCAAAGGAGGAAGGCCGTGGTTATTCAGTCGAACCACTCCCTATGACTCATCCACGAAGTTGTTATGATTGAAACTTCGCCTCTATTTTTAAAAAACTTTCCATAAACAGATTGGCATGGGTGCTTAACTGGGACAGAGCGTCCACTGGTGCGGGCTCAGTGTTAATTTTCCTCATTGGCGCGAGGGCCTAACAGGTTACCAGTGCCAAGGAAAAAACAAGTGTTTTTAGTGGTCCGCTCAGGAAATGGTCAACAGAGGGAATGTTGTCCTCATGGCAAGGGATGCAATGTTGAGATTGCACAAGATGATGAGCTTAGTGGAAAGGAGTCACCTTCACTAAGTGGGCCCGCAGGCTATTTTTGGCGCAAAGTCTATTTTTAGACTATTTCTATTTTTAGACATATGGATCATGTTCTATGAGTTGCAGCATGCTATTTGTGGATGGTTGGTCAAGTCGGAAAAAATAGATGGACTTCTATTTTTAGACATACTGGGCAAAATCTATTTTTAGATTGCCAGTCTAAAAATAGATATGTCGAATATTATTAGCTCTTAATAATATTTAGACTCTAAACATTATCTTATTCTCTTGGAGCACTTCAGTTAAGTGCACAGATGTGGCACAGGAGCTGACAGAAGGAATTACGCTATTCCCGAGGGTTATGTGGAGCTATTGCATGGATACTTCAGTTAGAACTCATGTGACAGAGTTTGGTGGAGTTGATTGAGGAAGTTAGTGGAGTTGTATTCAGTTTAACTAATCTAAACATAGTTGAGCTATTTGTATTCAGTTTAACTAATTGATACAATTCGTGAGAGTGGTGTGAATTAATTATTAATTAATTCAGTAATTATAAACTCATTAATCAACTAAAGAATGCATCAGTTAACTTCAGTGCATGGACAGTTTCTGTGGAGACCAGTGCAGAAATAGGTGAAAGAGTAGGTTAACTATCAGTTGTGACTATATTGTTGCTATTTGCCCATGAGGATTGCGCAGTACAAGCCAGGTGGTTTATCTATTTAATGAAGCCATCCCATAGCATTGATAACGAAATAAAGGCTGGCTATCAAGTGGCAAAAGATTGGAGCATGTGTTTTGCTAGATCTAGCTTGATAGTGTGTAGCAATTGAGGGTGTGCATGAGAGCTTGTGAGGAGCTTTGTACTATGATTGTTATATGATCTCCATGACATATAATATACAGATATTTGGGGTTTTCAGCTTTAATCTTTCCCATTAAATATTGTGTTCATATGTGTGATTGTTCGTGGTTTTAATGTGTGCACGCAATTGATTTTATTTCCGCAATTAATGATCAATGGTAGAAGAGATTCTGTATTATGCATGAAGCTAAAATAGTGTGTGATCAGGAGAATCTCGGTGAATAATATAACAGTTATTCAAATTTCTACATGCAATGATGGTATTAGAAAGGCATGACACTGCTTATTGATCACAAAAATGACCCTCCAATGGGTGAGATGGTGATTGCAGGGACAGTGACAAATTATTGTGTAACAGATGCCCCCTAAAGTATGAAGTCCGAACATGAGCGAGGGGTGAAATGCTATGTTCGGACTTCATACTTTACAAGTACATGCAAGGAACCAGATGCTGCTGTCGGGAGACCTACAAATCAAGCATAGATACATATACATAACTGAAATCTCTGATGAAAAATACATGAATCCATGGTATAGGCGCAGCTATCCATCAAGAAAAGGATCATGTGCATGGATCCTCGATATGGACGCAGCCATCCGAATGAAAGGATCATATGAAATAGATCCACGGCATGGGTACAACCATCCGTCTAAAGAATCATGTATATAATCATGAATGACTCATCACTCCTCGCAACCTGGAATTTTGTGATCGAAGCCCAGGGTCTTGCGCTCCAACACACTGGATCAAAGCACAAATTCCAACATGTGAATAGACGTGTTGAAGTCAAACATGCTATAAAATCACTTGATTACCGGTCAATGATGTAAACTGTTAACAAGTGTGAGAGAAACCACCCATAATGTCAATGGCTCTCAAGGTACTACTAGTACAATCCACGGAATGTGAACAGTGAGTTGAAGTCGAACACCCCTGAGATCACCCGATCGAAGGCCAATGATGTGAACCTGTTGTCGAATGCGAAGAACTTACCATTAGGGCATGTAAGCTCTAAGGTACCAGAAAGGAGTTTCTAGATCAACTTCCCAGATAATGAGCTGAAGTCGACAGGAAGCGATCCGTCAAAGGAGGGTCATAATGAATCCCACATCATCGACACGAAACAGAGGATGAAATATGAGTGTGAATCAAGACTGAAACAGAGGATCAGGGAATGTAAAAACTACAGAAGGATTTTCTCTTGAACATATCGGCGACACAACTCTGGAATTTGGCAGCATTTGACTCAAATAGGATCAGAGGTCATGTTGACTAGATTTGTAATCGGATGAGAGGAAAACGGATTGCCCAAACCCATGGAGGCAAAGTGACAGAGTGAAGATATCCCAACCCAACACAAACTGCAGACAAGTGTCATGTTTAAGTGTGACATACTGCTGACACAACTGATGAATAACTTCCATTTTCCCCCACCATTTTTGGCGAGTACCTCTTTATTTTTACACAAGCTTGAAGAGGATAGCATATACTTGTCATATAAGTTTGTTCTTCGGACAAATCCATCCTAGTACATTTTAGGAGCCCTAGGAAGGAGAAACTCGAGTAACGTCATTGTGACGGAGTCTGATGTCATCAGTTTTTAACGAGTCTGACAAAGGAAGAACTTGACGTCTTTTCATGTTTAGAGAGTTTGAAAAGACATCAGAAAATAAAACTCCAGTGGTCCCTTTTCGTAGGTAGTCCCACATACCCGAAAAGGTAGAAAACTATGGCTGGGAGAACCTCCTAGTTGCGATAGGCTAGGGTATTCCTTTTTCGTAAATAATCTATCCCAGCCCAAAAAAGGGGTAAACATATACTGGGTAGATATCGTTTCGCAACCATTTAACGAGTTCAAAACGACAAGAGTCTCGGCAATATTTTCAGTTTTTAAGAGTCAGAAAAGAGCTGAAAGGTGACTCCTCCTGGAGGAACGAGTGGTATAAAGGGTAGCAACTGGTTCCGGTAGTGGTGGAACTGCTCAGAACAAGTAAAGGTTAAGAGGCTGGCTAACAAGACCACTCATCGCAGGAGTTCCTCATGAATGGGTAAAACAACCAAGTGAAGGCGTATGATCGGCCAAGCAGATGGGGATGATGGAATGAGAAAACCAAGGTTCATCTGGTAAAACAGGCTGATAAAATGGCAATCACGAGAGGTAAAATAAGAATGGTTTCATTTTTACACAAGCTTGAAATCATGGGAAACTCTGCTTGAAGTTGGTTTCATTTTTACACAAGCTTGAAACGGAAACAAACTATGCTTGAAATGTTTGCATGCCCCCAGCATGGTGACTCAATTCGAGGTACATGCCCCCCAAGCTTCAGTGCATTCACTGAAGTAGACTGCTAGTTATTGACAGGTGGATGGAATGAAGGTTCAATTATGAGACCAAGAGAAAGACTCGTCTAGGATTTTACGAGATCTAATCAGAGACTCAAATTGAATGGAAACGTGTTTCATTGTTTTAACGAGGATGACACATTAAAAGAACTATCCTCGTGACACCTTGTTTCATTTTTGAAGGAGCTTGACACAAGAAAACGAACTCTGCTCCAAACACCTTGTTTCAATTTTTAAGGAGCTTGACACAAGAGAAAGAATTCTGCTCCGACAACCTTGTTTCATTTTTTAAGGAGCTTGACACAAGAAAATGAACTGTGCTCTGAAGATCTTGTTCCATTTTTTAAGGAGCTTGATAGAAGAAAACAAACTATGCTCTGACAACCTCATCATGTCAAATAAGAAGTCATGGATTCCAAGAGATTCACCTTTGATGGGAGAACAACATCTTGGAAATCAGGACCCAATGCCCCCAGCACACGATGCACAATGGCACTATCATTGGATACGGGCACGGGATAGGTAGCCAGATAATTAACCTGTGACGGCGAAGATACAACCGACAGATAAAGACCCGGAAGGGATGATGGTGGACCAGATGTCACGTCAGGACCAAAGAATGAAAGCTAATCAATGGTCATAATCTAACCTTTGTGTGGGAAACAGATCACACAAAAGAGGGAAAATACAAGCACTCCCATGACATAAGTATAGTCGCGCCCTAAGAGTAAATTGAAATCCAAGGATCCTGGAACAACCATCACAACTATATAGATGGTTTTCCTTCCCAAAGTAACAGGCAACTTCGAAAGGATCCCTAACAGTTGACTGGTTCCTCTGTTAAAAGCCAAAAGATTCTGCGTAACAGGCATAAGCGGTGGAGAACCAAAATCTTTCCAAGTAGTGGAAGACAGAATACTAACAGACACGCCTTCATCTATAATAGTGCTGGGTATGACCAGATCAAAGGTTTGTATTGTTATCTCAAAAGGCACATAAGAAGGAAGGCAGTATCCTGCAAATCGACTCCAATTGAAGGAAGCGACCAAAGTACTTGGAGAGGGTACCATCGAACTGAGATGGTTTTCCCCTGGTGTTACGGGAGCAAGAGGAATAGCCTCCTAGACCTCAATCATGGGAGTAGGAAGAGAAGCTTCTTGAACTATAGGGACGGGAGAATATTTCTCCAAGTCCGAGGAATCTGAAGAAACAAGAGGAACGTGAGGGGGATGAGATCCACTCTCAACAGAAAAGACTTGATGAACCATAGGCGGGGTCAAGTCGACTGATTCCACGTCCAATGGTTGGTCGGGAATGGATTCCTGAATTTGAATTTCCAGGGGAGCGGAACCGACCAAGGATGACTCTTGACCAATCGTGGAATCAACTAGCGCAGGACTTAAAGAAAGTTTCTAGTAACCAGCCAGAAGGCAGGGTGCAGAAACAGTAGAGTTGTCCAACAGTCTCTTGGCTTCATCCATGTACGGAAAAAGGTGAATGGGATGATTCCCTTCACACAACTTACAGGGATTGGTAATCTTACCCTATTTCTCATGAGTCTTATCAGCACTAGTCGAAGATGTGCCACCAATATGACTTCCCGAAGTCAAAGGCAATGACAGACGACCGTTGGACCATGCTTCAAGAACCTTGGGAATGCCAGGGCAATCTCGAAGAAAATGGTCACCTTTGCACAACATGCAAGGGAATTTGAATTTTTGAGGAAGGTTGGATGGTTTATCAATGGGAGATTTCTTAGGCTCAATAGTCGCAGAGCTAGCCTCTCCTTTATCTAACTTCTTCTTCATCTTCTCAGCCACCTGGTTGCTAGAATCCAAAATTTCACCAGGCGAAGTAGAAGAGGAGGATGAAGAAACAGGCGAAGAAGGGGAGAGGTCCACTTTAGAGTCAACATGATGCTTTTCAAGTGGAGGAGATGGTTGTACAATGGACGGAACACTCGAGACCACAGAGGTCGAGAATAACCAAATAGGCAACCCAACAGTTAACCCAGGAAGGGATAATGTTTCCATATAAGGAGCACCAACATTTCCAAAAGAAGGAAAAGGACCAGGATTCCCCTCGGAGGTGATTCCTTGGTTGGTAAATTTCGAAACCGTTGCCATTGGAAAAAACCATAGAACAAAACACTAAGGAAGCTAACTTTAACTAGGAATATTTCATAGGCAGTTAATTTTTAAGACATTGAAACAAAAATCTGTCGTTTCATATTTCAAGAGTCGAGAAACAGGCAAAGGGTGACTCTACCACTTTCAGGTTGAAACGAGTGTGAAAGGACAAGTGCTCGATGATCTCTTCTCTTTTTAAAGAGTCACGAAAAGATCGAAATGACTGCTCATGTAATCTAAGCAAGAGGGTATACCAAGTTTCCGTGAACTGCCATATATACCTTGGTGATCAAATGAAAGATAAATGACCAAGGACTTAACATACGTGCAGGTACTCTCCCCGAATGCTGTGTTCGGTGTATCACGGTTACAGGGCAGTAGAATCGCCTTCCTACGGATAAAGGATTGCAACCTAGAGGGGTCCCCCTTTATATGCTCTACGGTACATGGAGCACAAGTCCGTACTAGCGTTGTCTAGAGCCATATGGCGAACGACAACTACTAGGTTTTAAGACGCCAGAACATGTCTCTAGCCTAGACCACTAATCTGTGAGCGTTAATTTAATGCTTCCTTAGGTTGATTGAACAAATTTTATGGTTGATCTTCAATTATGTCTCGGTTTCAAGGCCCTACCGCATGTCATCTAGCAATCTCCTATATGCAGCTATATGAGAAAAGAAATCTTTCAATTCGATGAAACAAGGTCTTCGGAGCACAGTTCATTTTCTTGTGTCAAGCTCCTTAAAAAATGAAACAATGTTGTCAGAGCAGATTTCTTTCTCTTGTTTCAAGCTCCTTAAAAAGTGAAACAAGGTGTTCGGAGCAGAGTTCGTTTTCTTGTGTCAAGATCCTTTAAAAATGAAACAAGGTGTCATGAGGATAGTTCTTTTAATGTGTCAACCTTGTTAAAAAAATGAAACACGTTCCCGTTCAATTCAAGTCTCTGATTAGATCTCGTAAAGTCCCAGTCGAGTCTTTCTCTTGGTCTCATAATTGAACCTTCATTCCATCCACCTGTCAGTAACTACCAGTCTACTCCGGTGAATGCACTGAAGCTTGGGGGGCATGTACCTCGAATTGAGTCACCATGTTGGGGGCATGCAAACATTTCAAGCATAGTTTGTTTCCGTTTCAAGCTTGTGTAAAAATGAAACTGGTTTCAAGCATAGTTTATCTTTGTTTCAAGCTTGTGTAAAAATGAAACCAACTTTAGGCAGAGTTTCCTAATTTCAAGCTTGTGTAAAAATGAAACCATTCCCATTTTACCTCTCGTGATTTCCATTTTATCAGCATGTTTTACCAGATGAACCTTGGTTTTCTCATTCCATTGTCCCCATCTGCTCGGCCGATCATACACCTTCACTTGGTTGTTTTACCCATTCCTGAGGGACCACTGCGATGAGTGGTCTTGTTAGCCATCCTCTTAACCTTTACTTGTTCTGATCAGTTCCACCATTACCGGAACTAGTTGCTACCCTTTATACCACTCGTTCCTCTAGGAGGAGTCACCTTTCAGCTCTTTTCTGACTCTTAAAAACTGAAAAGATTGCTAAGACTCTTGTCGTTTTGAACTCATTAAATGGCTATGAAACGATATCTACCCAGTATACATTTACCCCTTTTTTTGGCTGGGATAGATTATTTATGAAAGAGGAATACCTTAGCCTATTGCGACTAAGAGGTTCTCTCAGACATAGTTCTCTACCTTTTCGGATTTGAGGGAATATTTACGAAAAGGGATTGCTGGAGTTTTCTTTTCTGTCTTCTTTTCAAACTCTCTAAACATGAAAAGATGTCGAGTTCTTCCTTTGTCAGACTCGTTAAACCCTGATGACATCGGACTTCGTCACCATGACATTATTGAGTTCCTCCTTCCTAGGGCTCGTAAAATGTACTAGGTTGGATTTGTCCAAAGGAAAAATTTATATGACAATCATATGCTATTATCTTCAAGCTTGTGTAAAAATAAAGAGGTACTCACCATAAATGGTGGGGGAAAATGGAAGTTATTCATTAATTGTGTCGGCAGTATGTCACTCTTGAACATGACACTTGTCTGCAGTTCGTGTCAGGTTGGGATATCTTCACTTTGTCACTTTGCCTCCATGGGTTTGGGAAATCAGTTTGCCTCTCATTCGATTACAAATCTTGTCAACATGACCTATGATCCTATTTGAGTCAAATGCTGCCAAATTTGAGAGTCGTGTTGTCGATATGTTCAAGATCAAATATTTTTGCATTTTTTACATTCCCTGATCCTCTATTTCAGTCTTGATTCACACTCATATTTCATCCTCTGTTTCGTGTCGCTGATGTGGGATTCATTATGACCCTCCTTCGATGGATTGCTTCCTATCGACTTCAGCTCATTATCCGAGAAGTTGATCTAGAGACTCCTTTCTGGTACCTTAGAGCTTGCATGCCCTAATGGCAAGTTCTTTGCATTCAACGACAGGTTCACGCCATTGGCCTTCGATCGAGTGATTTCACGGGTGTTCGACTTTAGCTCATTGTTCACATTCTGTGGATTGTAATAGTAGTACCTTGAGAGCCATTGACATTATGGGTGATTTCTCTCACACTTGTTAACGGTTTACATCATTGACCAGTAATCAAGTGATTTTCTAGCATGTTCGACTTCAACACTTCTATTCACATGTTGGAATTTGTACTTTGATCTGGTGGTGTTGGAGCGCAAGACCCTGGGCTTCGATCACAAAAGTCCAGGTAGCGAGGAGTTATGAGTCATTCATTATTATATACATGATTCTTTAGACGGATGGCTGTGCCCATGCCATGGATCTATTTCATATGATCCCTTCATTCGGATGGCTGCGTCCATACCGAGGATCCATGCACATGATGCTTTTCTTGATGGATAGTTGCGCCTATACCATGGATTCATTTATTTTTCATCAGAGAATTCAGTTATGTATATGTATCTATGCTTGATTTGCAGGTCTCCCGATAGCAGCATCTGGTTCCTTGCACGTACTTGTAAAGCATTTCACCCCTCACTCATGTTCGGACTTCATACTTTAGGGGGCATCTGTTACACAGTAATTTGTCACTGTTTCTGCAATCCCCATCTCGCCCATTGGAGGGTTATTTTTGTGATCAATAAGCAGTGTCATGCCTTTCTAATACCATCATTACATCCCTTGCCATGAGGACAAAATTCCCTTTGTTGACCATTTCCTGAGCAGACCACTAAAAACACTTGTTTTTGCCTTGGCATTGGTAACCCATTAGGCCCTCGCGCCAATGAGGAAAATTAACATTGAGCCCGCGCCAGTTGGTGCTCTGTCCCAGTTAAGCACCCGCACCAATCTGTTTATGGAAATTTTTTTAAAAATAGAGGCGAAGTTTCGATCAAAACAACTTCGTGGATGAGTCATAGGGAGTGGTTCGACTGAATAACCATGGCCTTCCTCCTTTGGCCTCTTGTTTCCACCTTATGGGGAAACCTCCCAAGGGATAAGGCCTCCCTTCCACTATTGTAGAGATCCCAACCTCCTCCTCTCCTCTATTAATATAGCCATCTTCCATTGATGTGCTAGTTGAAAATATTTTGGTTGAACAGATAGCTGAAAAAGTTAGCATAGAGAAGAAGCAATCATAGCTTCGGGAGAATAGTGCAGAGTGTGATTGTTTGTGTGTGTTGAGAACATAGTGAGATCTTAGACCTTTGTTCATGAGGGTGTTGCAAACGTGCTTGGATACAGACCTGCCGAAGGAGAGCCTCAACATCAAGGCTTGGTTGTAAACTCCCCTTGTATTTATCATAATAAAATGCATTTTATGTTTATCTTCCATTCTTGTTTGCGTATATAATGAGATTTCTAGCATTCCTTGATCAGTTAGATAGGTTGTAATTATTTTTATTTTTGTCGTGGTTTTACGCTTGTCATGGTGTCTTGATTGTCTGTGTAGGTGATCGAACGTTGGTAGCAGCGTGTATCGAGCTGGAGAAGAGCAAAAAATTAAGAAGCTTCGACGGAAGACGACAACAGAGCATCACAACAGGGTAGGCCATCTTATTTGTTCTAAATTTCATTTACAATCTAGGAAGGTAGATGTTAGTATGTTCCCGTAGTTGCTAGACCCACCCTAGGGCTAGAGGGATTGCCTCTGTCCGCAAAGAGGATTTACCTGGACAACACCCCTGCCTAGTGCATTGTAACTAATCAACCTTAGGCAAGCATTAGGGCTATGGTCATTTTCCAACCTCTGAGCAGCCCATTTCTACCCCTGTGGATCACCACACCCAACCATTGCCCTCCCTACAACTTTTAGTGCCAAGGGAAGCCCTCCACACTTATTACACACCAACTTGGCGTTTTCTTCATTGATATTTGGTGGCATGCTTCTATTATTATAGGGAAATTCATGATATGCAAACAACTTCCAACTCTCATCTTTAGACAGGTTCTCCATTGTTACTATGTACTTATCTGCAACTCCCATTTTTAGCAGTACACTGTGATACCTAGAACTCACAATAATTTTGGAGTTGGAGTGATCAACTACAACACGCAGTATGCCAAATCCTTCCAACAATTCCGTGGCGTCCTTTTCCCAGACATCATCTATGAACAAGGAAAACTTGCTACTCTACTGCAGTGTCTCATTCAACCATATTTTTTCACCATATTCGTCCATTTTTTGCCCCAATTCTACATATTTTTGCAAATTTATTTGTGTATAAAGCTCATTCCTGAGACTTGTAACAGATCGAATTTGCGAAATAGTTAGCCAAATTAAAAAACCGTGGCTGAAGTGATTGCTCACCTTTTCGTTGTTGAAGAGTCGCTTGAGAAGCAAAGTTTTCCTAGATCCACCCTTCCGAAGCATGCCATTTCTATTAGCCTCAACATCATCTATTAACCATTTTTCTATAATGGAAAAGACTTCGTGTTGTCCCACTACAAGGGGTTCGTCGATCAACGTAGTCCTTACTGTGCCTTTTGGAGCATGAGCCACTTGGGCAATGCTTGAAGAAGCCAAAGCTTTGGTACTGTCATTAATCTGCTTTTGTCCCTCCAGGATCTTCCGAGTTTTCTCTTGAACTTGGACCATGTGAACCAAAGGATATAATCTTACATATTTGTCTATATTTGCAATTAGATTGTTGATCTTCTTGGTGGTTTTATATCGAGAAACAAGATCTCGGCTAGGTATTGTACATTGATGCACAATTTTTGATTCCTCTTTGAGCAGCACATGCAACTCTTGAAACCATTTGTTAATAGCTGAAGCCTCATCTTTGTGTTGGTTCATTGTCAGCCGACAATGGTGGATGTGTTGGATAATAGGCTCAATTGTTATTAGTTCATCTTTCAAAGCGGCCAACACTTTCCTGCAACAGAGGGAAATGTTAATGTGCCGAAGTATTTGGTGGATTGTCATCTGTAAGCCGACACCAATTAGGCCAGGGACAAAACCAGGATCAACCATGATTATTTTTAAGAAAATTCCCTCCATAAATTATATGCAATCCCCTATATAATGCAACAAAAATAGTCCCCCAACTTAACTCATATATTTTCAAACATCTCAAAACCATACAGACTGTTAAGAAATTACCAAAAAGCTGTGGGGCACTATATTTCCTCTTTATTTTGGATGTGTTTATGATGGTTCATGTTCGTGACTTTAGGTAATTAATTTCCCTGGTCCCCTTTTAGTCAATTGAGAGTGGGAGGAGATGACTTGGAACAATTATTGTAGAGGATTTAGAGTGCTGAAAGCATCACATTACCATGCATCCAATTTCCATGGTATAAGATACGCATATATGTAAGTGAACACTACTTCTTCACACTTCAAGTCGAGAAAGTTTATCGAAAATAATGAATGATATTTTAATGTCTACGAGACTAAAAATAGAAAAATAGTCTATGGGACCACCAACTTCCTTATTTTTTGCCTTCTGCAATTCAATTCTTTTCTTACTCAAATTGATGATGAGCTGACCCAACCTTCTAACAGTTCCATCACTGAAAAGACAATGCCATGGAATTGATGCTAACATACTACGGTAACTATCTCTGATCTCTCTAAAAGCGTCACATTCCAAAATGAAATGTTTCTCTGATTCCACTGCCCCAGAAGTGCAAAAAGTACATGCCCTTTCTTCCCAAGCTTCTTCAGGTCTCTTCCACCTTCCCATTTCACACCGAAGTTGATGTGAGTTAGTTCTTAATTGAGAAGTAAGAACCTTTGCCTTTCACAGAATGCTAGCTCCAATGTATTCTTTTTGTTGGAGATCACAAGTGGGATTGAATTACTAAACATAACACTTCTTCTTTCTACCCAACTCTTTTCCCCATATACCCTTACAAAACTTCTCCAACACAAAATTATTTAACTCCTTGCTATTTGTGGGACATGCATTCAAGTAAGTAATCCATTTTTGCATCCATTTGTTGTTTTGTCTCATCCATGATTTCTTTCTTTTACTCATAACTTCATTGAAGATAACTTTCAGCCATCTACCTTCTCCCATTTGCTCCATTCTCTTTAGGTACCTTATAAGACGCACCATGGCAATTTATTCGATGGGATTTGCCCCTGTTTCACTCAACATTATCTCATAGGGAACCGAAATTTTTATTTTGAACTTGCTCATGATTAAGCATTTTTGAATTTTTTCAATTTGTTTCCATTTTGAAATAGAGATGCTGCTAGCCCACAATTCACACCCATATAATATCATTGGACAAACTAGGAGTCCAAAAAGTACTTTGATCATGTTCCAATCCCATAACTCTGCCTCTCTACATCTATTTTGAGGTTCATATAATGCTTTCCACCCTCCTAAATTTTTTTTCTTTCTACAATCCTCCCAATTAAGCTTGTTGTTGAAATCGATCCCGAGGTACTTGTATTCATTTACTTATTCAAGAATGTTTCCTTCAAAGAAGAACGTATGATGTCTTTGCTTCCTTTTATTAGATAAAATCATTATCTTGGTCTTACTGGTATTGACTTGCTTCCCCACTGCTTTACAAAAATGCTCAGGGGCATATAGGTGCATCTGCAATCCATGGGTCGATTTAGCAACTAGTACAAGATCATTGGCGTATAGAAGAAGCTTTATCACAAACTCCCCCAATCGAACACCCTCCCCACCTTGAAAATTTAGGCACTCTTCGAGTTTGTAAATATATAAACCAAAAATGGTAGGGGATAAAGGGCAACTTTGCTTGACTCCGATGTCACTTCTAAAACTTTCTGAAATGCCTGCTGAAGTTCTAATCTTGACTTTCACCTCTTCGTAAAGCCTATGGACAACAACTCTATATTGTAAAAGGAATTTCAAGTTCTTCCATTCTACGCCACAACTTATCTCTAGGGACCATGTCAAATGCCTTTTTGAAGTCAACAAAGCAGCAAAATACTTCTTCTTTGTTCCCCCAAACCTTTTCAACAATGTGTCTCAGCATGATACTATGATCTACTGTAGAATGCTTCGACCTAAAACCTGCTTGCCCTTTGTCCCTCTTTTCTTTTACTTCTGCCCACTTACTGATTCTATTTTCTACCATGCCACTGAAATTTTTTGCAAACAGAGGATTGATCATAATGGTTCTATAGTTGGAAGGATTATTAATGTCTCCTCTTTTAAAAAGGGGAATTGAAAGAATAGTTGTCCAATCCCCTGGGAACCCTTTCTGAATGACATTGTAGAATATTTCCATGATATGGGGTGCCAAAATTTTCATTCCGCACTTTAGATATTTTGCTTGAAGTTCAACCAAGTCCTTTGCCTTCCCTACTTTCAACTTTTTAATTCCTGCCTCCACCTCCTGTACTGTGAAAAGCTTTGTAGATGTGTTGATCCTGGGAGGAGGCTCAACCTCTAATTCTCTTTCATAGAGTTTCCTTGCATAGTCAAACCACTGATTGGCTGTAATATTATTTTCAAATTGCTTCTTCCTTGGTTGAAGTGCCTGCCAAAAAAAATTTGGGTTATTCTTGCCTAGATATATCAACTCTTCCCGCCTTGTTTGCATGAATTCATATTTTTTATTTTTAAAAATATGCTTATATAACTTTACATTCATCTTCCCCTCTCCTTCCTTTTTCAAGGTTCTCCTTGCCATTTTGCATTCATCATCGAACCATGCATTCACAGGAAAACAATTTGATTTTGATTTCCTATTTTTTGATCTTTTGCACTTCTCAAGCACACCCTGGATTTAATTTGTTAACTCATGGTTGTTGAGGCTTTGGAGACCAATTTTCTCATTCTGAATTGATCTCCTCAACATTGTTTTGAATATAGTGCAAGTTTCTTGTGTTGGAAGGATTTTGCCCCTTGATGCGGCTTGTTGAGAACATTGGGTTTTCCTCCTATTCTGTCTTTCTTCTAACCAGAATAAATTTATATAAATTGGGTCATGATATTATTTTAAGTTCCAAATATTCTCTCTAATCTTAACTTCATCTATTCTTTCTATTAGGCTTTGTGACCCAATAACATAGTCAACTACACTTGCCCCATTGTATGTGTTGCAAGTGAAGTTCCCAGACTTTTTCCATCTCTCAAGACCATTGCAAATAATTAAGTTGAAAGCACCACACAACGTAAGAAAATCCTCTCCAAAATGATTACTAACTTTGTCATCTTCTGAACATCTCACCCATCGAGAATTCTCCGCTTCAATGAGCCAGATTGGATTGTGATCCTATTTGCAGCAAAGAATACTAGCTTGTTGATTTGATGTTCTAGCATTGAAATCTCCCACTAAAATAACTTCTCCCTGTTGAGAATATGCAGAAATATCTTGCTTTAAAGCTGCATATGGATCTTTGCTGTCCAATCCCTTATTTTTGTAAGTTTTTTTATAATTGAGGCGCAAAATAACATGCCGCAATTCTCATGTCGTTCTCATTCTCTATTATGTTGAACCATAAATATTGCTTATTTGTATCTTCTTTCACTAACTGAATGTGACGACCTTCTTTTTCTTTCACTAAAACCAGTATTCCTTTGTACCCTTTTCCATTTTCTACTGCCTCGTTCCAAACTGCTAACTTCAAATAACCATCAAAGATAGGAGTTTTGCAACCATCATGTTCATGAGTTTCTGTGAGACAAATTATGTCTCTACTTTCTGCAATCATTAGAGAACTTTTGAGGTCTAAAATAGGCCTCCTAAGAAAAATGTACAACCAAAATAAAATTTATAAGAACCAATAGAATTCAAGATGATGATGTCAACCATGGAGGATGATTGACCATTTTTGGCCAAAAAAGTAAAAATATTAAAAAAGATTAAAATAATAAAACTACTTTTTCAACTTGTATTTTTAACTTATCTCCCTAAGGTTTTACTCAAATTACGAGCGGGAGTACTCATTGGATGCAAAATTTGATTCATCATCCAAGGAGTACCCATGTTACATACTTTTGATCGACCCTTCTATACGAAAAATGAGAAATACATGATAAAACATGATTGCAATCATGTTTTTCATGTATTTCTCATTTTTCGTGTAGAAGGGTCCATCGAAAGTATGAAACATGGGTACTCCTTGGATGAGGAGTCAAATTATGCATCCAACGAGTTTTCCCACTCGAAATTTGGGTAAACCCATAAGGAGATAAGTCGAAAATATGAGTTTAAAAAGTAGTTTTTTATTTTTTCTCTCTAAAATTTGATGATGTAATCTAATCTTATTTTATTATTTCCACTATTATTTTATAATTTCCTTAGGCAGCCCATTTTAGACCTCAAAATTCCCCTAACGAGGCCCTATCTCAGGTCCCCTCCTCCAAGGGTAACCTCTACAGTTCCAACAAACTAGACTTAGGTAGACCTAGGTAGGATTTGGTTGCTACGCGGTTTGGCACACAAGGCTCGAATTTGAGTCTTCCCCATTTTCATCCCATCTTCATAGGTAATTAATATTTCATGGTAACATAACATCTATTTATCCCGATTCCCATGCACAAGTTACCTCAGAATATTCCTACCTACCTTGCTTTACAGGTGTTGCTTTAAATATTTTGACAACCCTGGTAACTGTTTTGACCATTCTATTGAAGATTGCTGACAATTTTATTTTAAAATTTATTAATCGTATTTGACAGGCAATTCCAGCTGTCAAATACCATCCTTGTCACGACAGGGATTGAATTTTTTATTTTAAAATTTATAATCGTATTTGACGGGCAAGTCCAGCTGTCAAATACCATCCTTGTCACGACAGCTTTAGGGATTGAATTCTTTATTTTAAAACTTATTAATCGTATTTGACGGGCAAGTCCACCTGTCAAATACCATCCTGGTCACGACAACTTTAGGGATTGACTTCTCGGTTCCTTAAATTATTCACAATTATTATGCATTTGTTATTTTAAATATTGATCACAATTCAATTATTGGTTTAAAGTTTTCTGTTTTAAATATTAAGTTCGTCCTTAATTTATTATTTATTAATTTATGAATTCAATAAAAACAATATTATATTTAATCTACAGTATAAAACTATTAAATTATTGTATAATATTAATATTTATTTGCTATTTAACTTATTATATTTTTCTATAGGTTTAACTTATTATAAAGTTATAATTGTCTTTATGTAGGTTATTTAACTTATTATATTTGTCTATAGGTAGATTATATTGTAATTAGGTTTTGTTAAAAATAAAATTTGATTTCAATTAAAAAACTATAATTACTAAATTAGCTTGTTTTTTCGAAAAAAATTAGAAAATTCGATTGTTCGATTCGGTCCCGAAATAATATGTTGATTCGTAATTCTGCATGGGATAATAGTAGCAATTGCACCACATATTGCAAAAGAAACTCCGTAAGGAAATAACGTAGGAAAGGGTAGCCTAGAAGAAATAAGATGTTGCAGAAAAGGAGCCATCGCGGAGGAATGGAAATCAAAATTTTCTTCCATGAAAGCAGGTAGTGAAATCTTAATGCAATACTGCTTCCTTGAGCCCTACAAATCATGAGGCATATGTTGAAGTTAATCTAAATACCTTGTTTGATCATACCAACATGAATGCCTCATGAATAAAGAAATAGATCATGGTTTTCTACCTTCAAAATCAAAGGTTGTTTTGGTGCAGTTCCTCCATATTTAATCTTGATCAATTCCTATTGAGTCACCTATTTATTATTTCCTTCATGATCTTTGAAAATATTTAAAATATCACATTGTTCTTTACCACTGATGTCCCTTGTGTCTGCGATGTTCTTGTTTTTTTCAGTATCATTGATATGAAGTTGGTTTTTTTTGTTCTTTGTGCAGATAGTAAAAAATGTATGGGGAGGTGGCTTTCATCACCTCAAGAGCAGTAAAAATAAATTGATTGAAAAAATAGCTCCAACACCGAGAGAGATTTGGTAGCATTTATGGAGTTGGCAAACATGTCTTGTTCTATGGTGTTGGCTACTCGGCATAGATTTCTTGATCTTGTGTAGAAGAAATGAATTTTTATTTTTCTTATATTACATTAACCATGAGATTGCCAACATTCATGACACACTTTCCATCACATTTGTAGAGAAAATTATAATAGAGTATCACACAATTCTTATAAGAGCTAAATGCCCCTATATGCAATAACGATGAATTTCATCACTTAAGAGCAGTAAAAACAAGTTTATTGAGAAAAAAACTCTAACGCATTTGTAGAGAAAATTATAACACAGTATCACACTTTTGTTATGAGAGATAAAAGCTCATATATGCAACAACGATGGATTTCATCACTTAAGAGCAGAAAAAACAAGTTTACTGAGAAAAAAACTCCAACACATTTGTAGAGAAAATTATAACACAGTATCACACTTTTTTTATCAGATCTAAATGCTCCTATATTCAACAACGATGACTTTCATCAGTTCAAGAGCAGTAAAAACAAGTTTATTGAGAAAACAACTCTAGCACTGAGAGAGATTTGGAAGCAATTATTGAATATGTGAACATGTCTTGCTCTATGGTGTTGGATATTGGGCATAGCTTTCTTGATCTTGTATACAAGACTGTAAATTTGCATGTAGCTTATACTGCATTACCCATGAAATTTCCAACATTTGCATTACATTATGTCAATCTTTTAATTTAATTTAATTTAATTTTTTTGTGTAATTTGACATAATCAAAATGTTAAATGGAGGTTAAAATCTAACAAATTTTTAATAACAACATTTTAACTTAAAAGTCACCAAAACTTAAATTCAATCTAACTTATTAAAAAGAAAAAAAAAAACTAACATTATAAAAAACATATAAAAAACTATTTACTTGTGGATCTAATGGCCTAAAACATTTCAATTGTCTAACATTTGATCCAATGACTCAAACATGGACACAGTGGCAACTAGGGGAGTTGTTTTCAAATAGTAACACCTTACGACGTAACAAGAAACACAGTGCAACTTTCAATGAAATTTTGTAGCATAAATGACTCACCAAGTTTTAAACTAATTCATAGTGACTTATAAAGTAGCCAAAAGCTCTAGTGTATACCCATATATATAAATTAAGCTATAGAAATAGTTAACCTGACATTAAACATCCTTAAATGAAAGTACCAATATAAGTGATATTTTTAATTTGTAAATTAATAATGTGTGAATAGGTGTGAGATATGAAATATCACATTTAAATAAAAATAAAATATTAGCATGATAAGAAAAAAACTATGATTTTTTAAAAATTGGATCATAAAAATCTTATATCTAACAAATATAAAATTATAAGATTTATAGTTTTATATTTTACATGTTTCTAATTATTATAAATTAGAATTTAGTTTGGTTTAATTATCCAAAAGACATTCATCCACATTATGGATCACAAAAGTCTTATATCTAACAAGTATAAAATTATCAAATTTATAGTTTTATATTTTACATCTTAGTAATTATTACAAATTAGAATTTGGTTTGGTTTAATTAATTATCAATTAGTAATTTATATCTTGAAAGAATGTTTGCACATATTTAATATATAATTACACTCTAAACATAAAATACATAATAATGTAAAATTTATATGGTACATTTTAATATAGAATATGTATAGAAATTTTGTTTATATTGAATATTATATCACATAATCTATGTTATAGTTGGCTATATGGACAAAAATTTGCTCACACCCTGTTATTCGAAATATTAAAATAGGCTTTAAGAACTATATTTCCTAATTTTTTATATTGAAATCTATATAGGTATTTTGTTTATATAGAATATTATATTACATAATCTATAATATAATTGGTTACATGGAAAAAATTTTGCCCACAATTTGTTATTTTAAATATTAAGCAATGGGCTGAAAGAACTATATTTTAGAATTTTTTTTATGTATTGAATTTTAAACCATTTAAAAAAAAAAAAATCAAATTCCAATTAAAACTTGATAACAATAATTAAAACCAAAAAATTATGAAGTTTCATAAATTTATATTAAAACAAAATTTTTAAAATTAAAAATTATTTTAAAACTTTTTTAAAAATAAAATTTATGTTTTTCTATTTGCCATAAATATATTTGATAATAATTTTTATGGGGTTTAAATTGTATTTGTCAAGAAAAAAATAAAATTTAAAAAGACATAATCTAACTTATAGAAGAAATATATTGTTTCATCCGAAGCAAAATAATTTGAAGAAAGAATGTGCTTTTTTGTTATTTAAAATGCATTTTTGAATACATAAATGGATTCAACACCCTAAAAAACCCCTAGTGCACTCTAATTCTACAAAGTAAACAACTTAAACTCAAGTTTTAAAATTCCATGCGGGATTTTGATTAAAATTAACTAGAAAACATGTAGTAAAAAATGCCATTTTGTCTATAAGCTAGACTAAGCCATTTAAAAATAAACGTAGTAACTACATGTAACTAATGTATTAAATTTGATGTATTTTATCTTAAAGTTCTTCAGATATGGGATTAAATGGGATGGATACATAGATGTTGACTCCACAACCTGCAATTAACAATTTATTGTATTTTTCATTTCTTTTGGTAGCATACAGGGTAGGAATTTCAAATCTCATTTCCTTGGGTGGCATACAAGGTAGGAATTTCAAATCTCAAACACCATTCATGATTCCTGCCATTCTAGAACCCATTTTGATTATTTTAACATAAAATATTGACAATGAAAAAAAATTACTTGTATTTGA
This sequence comes from Pinus albicaulis, assembly GCA_034641835.2. NCBI lineage: Eukaryota > Viridiplantae > Streptophyta > Pinopsida > Pinales > Pinaceae > Pinus > Pinus albicaulis. The sequence continues at coordinate 552,840,724 of CM076569.1, forward strand.
GGAGGAAATCACCTCGTGATAAGCAATTTTCCCCTCAAATTCCATCAAATTCCATCAAATTCCATCCTTGATAGCACGCCACAAATTCCACTTATATCATAAAAATTTCCAATATCACACTATACAACTGTCTGGGAGTGGTTGTTCATTGTCATAGTTGCCTTACCATCCAACCAAGTCATCTATTGTCATCATTATTACTATTAAATATTAATATGTAAGATTAAGAGATCATTGGAAACATCTTGCAACATTAAAATCTAATATAAATATCTTGTTCTCTAATACCTTGTAAAATCCTTGGATAACTTGCACACAAAATCTAGTTGCAAAGAAGAAATAACAATAGCAAAATTGAGGCCAAAGATAATGAGTGAATTGAGATTTTTTCCACAAATGAATGAATCACATGCTTCTAGTACATGTACATAGGTAATCAATAATAAACAATCCCTTAGTACATGTGCATAGGTAATCAGTAATTAACAATCCCTTAGTCCCAGTTAACTGGTCTTGCAATGGAGTTATTCCTCAATTAACTACTCATGCACAAGTGAAGAACTCATGCATGCATGACAAGCCTTATTTAACTAGTAAAGAACAAGTGAAAAATTTATGCATGCATAACATGCCTTAGTTAACTAGTCACGCACAAGCAAAAAAACTTGTGCATACATAGACACTGCACTCACATTCCTACCTATGCACATGGGTGGAGTGATGAGTGCAATACTATACTCCACTTGAGTAACTAATGTTAACTCAAGGAAAGTTTGTACTTGTCTAAGAGGAGAATCTTCTTACCCAAGGAAGATATTGGACCAAGTGCACTATGAACTATAAGACTTGGGAAAATATGAACTAAGTAAATGTGCATGTGTTCTAATACTACCATAAAGAAGTCTTTGAACATTAACTTAGAATTAATAAATAGGTTATGTCCAAAGGCTCACAAATGTGTGATGCTGCAAGCTAATCATCAAAATACTAGCTCTTCTTATAAACTTTTTTATAAAAGCTTGTACTTCAAAATTTGGGACAAATTTTCTTTTAAACAATTGGAAATTCTATCATAACATAATGGTTAAACTAATAGTGGGGACAACCATCACAAGATGTTATCCAAAAATGGAGGCAGACTCTTCATCATTATTAAATGAAAACCAAACTACGTGGAATAACTTGTCATTGGTCCATAAGGGGGAAAACTCCCACTCTTGTTAGATGCCTCTAGGTCTTCAACCATTAACATGATGTCTAATGAAAACAAGCTCTTAACCAAGTAGAAGTAGTTTTAAGTCAAACTCCTAGATAGTTAGGATGAGTTTTTAATTTGAATAAAAATTTAAATATTCTAGTGTGGGGTTTTTCAATAGTTTTCACTAAAATTCTTCTTCTTCTTCTTTTAGAGCTATGAACTTTTATTTTGGAACTATGTTGAAACTAGGTAAGGGCTAACCCTAATGTTTGATGAAATGACCAACCCCAACATTAGATGAGAGAATGCTATACTCATCTACAATGTCTGTTAAGATTGTGTGAGGCTTGGTCAAACATGAATGTCTGGTAAAATATTATTTTATCCCCAAAGGTAACAATCACTCTCAACCCCTACCCATAAGATTTGAACCAACTAAGACTCACTCACTCGTACCATAGTACTAGGTGGATGTGCAATGTTGTGAAGGGGACTCTATCGTGGGGGTCCCATTCTCGTTTTCTATTGGTAATGTGGGGGTCCATTTTCTCTCGTCCAACCCCGACTCCTTACTCTCGAGGTGCAAATATAAGAAAGAAATTCATATATTTCCTTCCTTGACCTACATGCTAGAAATACTTTCTCGGGCCTGTGTTTAACTCGGTCGGATATCATGGGGGTCTTTTTCTCTCGACAATGCCCTTCTAGCAATGAGACTATCTATGCGTGGCTTGTGGTGGGGCTATGTCGAGTGGCTATGTGAGGTGCTTCTGTTGTGTCTATGTGGAGTTATCTACGTATATCTGTCATATGAACCTCTCGTGAATTAACGTAACACATATTCATTCCTTCCATTTGTCCCAATTAAAAACATTTCAAATGTAACCCCTACTCATAAAATTTGAACCAATTAATATGTGATTATTCCTAAAAAATTGTTTTTAAACTTAATAGAGATTATTACTCAAATTTAATATATATATATATATATATATATATATATATATATATATATTTATTTATTTATTTATTTATTTCAAATTTGTGTAATATATATATATATATATTAAATTGTAATTTAAAAAAAAATTATATATATATATATATATATATATATATATATATAATTTAAAAAAAAAATTTAATATAAAATAATTCAACATCAAAATAATTTAAATATATTTAAATTATAATTTTTATAACATAAAAATAAAATATCAATTTCAAATCTGAAACACTAATCAAGTTTGATGATTTATAATTTATGAACTCTAGTGCCCATTTTGATCAAATAATACGAATATTTCCTCCCTTCCCGAAACCTTCAATGTGCCCCGTTGCGCTGCTCGGACTAATAAACAAATGATGTCTCGTTTGTTACGGCATTTCACGGTCAATGTCTAACGAGGCGATTTTACATTATCTTGGGGCATGTTTTTCGGTCACCAAAAGTCGCATCGTTAGACTATACCCTTCATTTGTCGTGAACGCCAATCAACTTCAATGTCACCCCATTACTTCGGACGCAGAAAGTAATGGCTCCATTATCCCTCCTCTTATCTTAAAATAAATCATAACATTTATGAATGAAAAGCCACGAATCTATTGAAGTCACAAAGGGATGTAATGGCACGGAAGTATTCCACTATGCCATTTTTGACACGTTAAGTGAAAGTTCGAGAAGAGAGATATTTTTAAAGCTAAAAAACCCTTTCCTACTTAATCAAATGTCTTTATGACACATGAAGTGAAAGTTCGAGAAGAGATATATTGACATATTGTTACGCTAGAAGACCTTTTCCTACTTGAAGTTTTGAACGCCTCCTTGAAAAGATTGTCTTTCATGGCTAAGGAATATTTTTTATTGTCTTTCTTATCTTTATGGACAAAGATTTAATGAAATAAATGTTGATTATTACTTTCACCACGAATTCTTTCAATTAGTCCAAAAGAATAATGGAAAATGCAACATTTATGAAATAAATTTAAATAAATCTATGTATAGAAATGATTTTTAGGAAGTTGATGGTACAAGAACAATGAGTGTAGTGTTAGTGTTCTATAGGGATGCCGTTCTTGAGGTGGGTGGCAAGCTCTCCAAGTTTTCCATGTTTTTTGGGAATTATGGGAAAATGTTTCCTATGTTTTTTTAAAGAAAATAGAAGGGAAACTTTTTGTTAATGTAGAGCATGTATTTAAAAAAAAAAAATGTTTATGACTGTTTTTTTTAAATTTGCTTAAAAATAAATAATTTATGAGTGAGGAAGTTTGATATTCAATTCTAGAATCTTATTAATATTATGTAATTAATGATTATGTTAAATTGTTAAAGTAAAAAGTCATTTTTACTTACATTTTTTAACGTTGTCTTTAATTAATGTAGAATGTTTGAGAGTAGTTCCAATCTCATTGGATTTTATATGGAGAAAATATAATTTTAAATTCCATTCTAACTTCATTAACCAATTTTAGGATTTTAGAATTGGGGGATTGCAACATTTCCATTGTATTTTATTATGTATGAGGGTATGGAACTAGCATTTAATCAACAACACCAAACCCTCTATGTATCTCAATGTTTATGCCATTGAATGTTGAACTCATTTGTCATGACCCATCACTCAAACAAAATCTCGATTTTACATGTTAACCTTTTTCTATCTTCTTTTAATGCTTATAGGTTGATATTCATGATGAGGATTCCAATATAGGAAATGATTTTGATGATATGTAGGTATTTGTTGTAGCATGATTTTCTTTGGACTATAGAGAGCATCTAGAACCTTTTTTTGATGGGTTTTTGGTTTAAAAGTGGATTGCACTCGACATTATTTTGGTTATATGCACCCTTGTTATATATACAAGAAACTGTGCACATTTTTGTATAATGATTTGGATTCATAGGATGCACATGAATAAAAATGTATTTTTTTCAAATTTGAATATTTATGTATATTTTGGTTGACAAGTTTTTTGGTTTGATTTTTTTCCTATTCTAAGTTTTGGGGTGGATTGGTTCAATGACTAGTTTGGTTCTGATAATGTTGGTTCAATGTCCATTGGTTCAATGACTAGATGCTAATGACCTCGAACCAGGTCTTTAACTTGTCACTCTTTACTATTTTTGAGTTTGAGTAATTTTAATGCATTATTCCAAAGTTCAGACTTTCATATCTACTATTTTCCTTAATACTAATCAAATTCTAGAATAATGAATGATGAATTTAAATCAATATATACAATATTTTACTATTTCTATTTCATTGGATCATTTGTGATGTATGAATCAATGTATTTCATTATTGAATTTGAATTTGAATCATGTTTATAATGTGTGTGTGTGTGTATCAATTGAGTTTTATCTTAGGTGGTTGGCAGGAATGATTGGGATCTTCCCCACGCAGGGTCAATTCCCAAAAGTGACATGATGAGTTTTGATTTAATGGTTTTGAGCCTTGTCGTTGAGAATGAATAGTCTCTCAAGGATAAAAACATGTATATTCCTCATATGGAATATAAAGGTATCCCCCCCACACACACTTCAATGTCCCCTGTGAATTTCCCTAAAACTTCAGGGTGCTCCCATGCATCCCTCCTATGGGTCTACCCGTTCCTACATCCCCTTGTCATAGAAATTTGGTGGAACATTGGGAACAATATTGTTATGGTTTAAATATTGAATATAAGGATACTTTGAGGTTGGAGAAGATTTTTGTATATTAATTTTTAATCATGCAATATATTAAATAATGGTGGTATGGTATTAGATGTTTCACCCTTAAGTGGGTATAATGGTTAATTATTGAAATTTAGCATCTAAAAGGTGCTTCTGCATAGGCTAGATGTCAAGCATGTAGGAGTCATTCAAAATCCCACTTGGGAAATTAGCTCAATTTGTTAAGTTGTTTTTAATGATTTTCCTAACTCTAGCATAGGACAAGCACATGAATTAAATTAATTAATTAATGTTGGCTATGTAGCTAGGAAAATATAAGGAAATGTAATTTAATTACATCAGTGACTCAAATTTAATCTCAACCATTGATCTCAAGTGAGGTGAGATATAATCTCAATTGATAAGCACTTTGAAGATTAGGGTAAGGGATTTAGCTCAATGAAGATTTATAAAAGACAATATAAGGAGAGATGAATACAAAAATTTAGAAATAACATTTTCTTAGTGAAAGATATCAACAAAAAGCGAAGGACTTTTATCTAGAGGTCAAGGCTAAGGGAGGAAAATATTAAGAGATATTTCATCATTCCCAATAGGGTTGTACAACAAGTTTAACAAATCAACAAGGATAAACCACATGTGTGAAGCACTATTCAACTAGATATCTCACACGTGTTATGTTGGGAGGGTTTATACAGCTTGTATAAGCTCCCAGGTGTGTAGGTGTTCAGATCAGCCACACAATTGAGAGAAAATTGCATATTGAAGCAAAAAACATACCATTCGAGTGTATTAGAGGAGACTTGGAGAGCCATATAATTGGTACATGCGCTAAGAAACTTTTTGTAATCGATGTAACTTGTATTTTTCAATAGGGTCATTTTCCCAGTTAGGGATCCCTTATTGCTTTGAGTAATAAAAGTGAAGCTTAGGTGGAGGGTTAATTTCCATGTAAGATTTTTTTTCTATATTTTCTTATGTTGTAAATTTGTAAGTTAAAATTCCAATGTGTTTTTATTCAGTAAGTGCATATTTAAAATTTTAAGATATAAATTGAGTAGGAGTACTAAACTAGATCTGGAATTTAAAGTTTGATAGGGAATCGAATGGTCCATGTGAATATTGATGGATATTGGTGGCCACTCGCCTATTCCACCTAGACCTACATCCAGTCTCATCAATTTCCTTGTTTATAGCAGCATTTACTATTTTTAACATTTTTTGTGATCAGAGGCTCAATATTTAGCTCAAAAATGAAAGTGCTCAGAATTGATTTAAAACTGAATGAGATGACTGGCCCATCACCAAGAATCCAAGTCAACTCATTTCGTCAAAAACCGAGTTCGGATGAAAAAGTTATAGCCTGCTGACCACTGTTCAGAATAGGGAATTTTTTTAAAAAATTGCAGAATAATGACAGGGTTATGACATGGTAGCTCAGTCAGGATGCAGGGAATATTATTCAGTTTATGGCTAGTGGCACTGTGACAAGTGTCACAACCAGATTCGCGAGTTTGGTTTGAAAGTGAATTTTTTTAAAGTTTTGCTCCTAAGGTTGAATTCGATTTTTTTTATGTGGGAGGACAGCCCAACCAGAAACTGCCACGTGTCCCTCTAGTGGAACTTCAATGGTGGCATCAAATTTCATATGGTGTAATTTTATTAAACTTATGTTTATGGTGGGAGCACATATTACTTAAACCAAAGTTCGAAACATTATACGGTGGGGCACATTTATTTAACAGTTGGTATATATTATAATGTTCCACATTTTACATTAGCCATAGTTCAGGTTGATATATATATTCCGGTGGCATTATAACTATGGGTTAACATATTATTAAATTTTGGAGCGTGGCATATATTATATATTGCAAAGTCCATAGTCTGAAATATGTATTTCCAAAGGTTTGGAGGGTGCGTATTATAATGTTTCATGGTGCAAAACTTTACAACGAGTTCGGGGCTCGACCCCACAACCTCCCCCAACCTACTCTCCACCCATACCAATGAGCTATGCAAATATTTGTTATGGCATGGTTCATACGACGTGGGTTTGGAGGGGGCCAGTCCCCTCCCCATGAGACCAAACCGCAAAACCACAAGCGCGCAAAATTTAAAATATGCAGATTATGTATTAAGAGCAAATTTAAACGATGATTATGCGTTAATCATTTCATTAATCTAAAACTAGCAGTTGCCCCAGGAGGTGCAAGGAGAGGCCGATAGGAGTATCATTTGCTAATTATTAATTTTAAGTAATTGTAGTTTTTGAGATGAAGGAGATTTTGTAGAATTTTTGCACAAAGATGATGTTCAATTCTCAGTTGTGCAGTAACAGGCTTATTGCTCAATTCTCAATTATGCAGGTAGAGACTTATTCGATGAGTTGTGTAGGAACCTTTATAATTAAAGGTCTGAGATCCAAAAGTGATCTAAGATTTGTGATCACTGTTACATGTTAAAAAAAGGTTATCATAACAAAAAAAAGATGCAATACTCTTCAGTTGGCTCTGATTATTCAGAAGAACCAAGGAATTTGCCACTTTAATCTTGAATAAATATATATTGTGTGTCTTGTTCGTTTTTTTTTCTCCACGACATCTCCATTAACTGCAAACCTAAAAATATATTACAAATGACAAACAAACTCTGCCTCAAATGCTAAAAATTCATAAATGTAACATGGCTTCGTAATGGAACATAGAGCTCTGCAATGATGCTTCACACTGAAAATATTTTTTGTAAATTAAATTATGGATGGAAAGAGAAAAAAATTAGGAAAAAACGAAAAACAAAAAATGCCCATTTCAAATATGAAAACCTCTAAATAGAAAAAAAACCTAAAAACCTAAAAAATCAAAACTACAGACCAAAGAAAATTAAACCAATAGGCTCATTTAGTGTGAACTTTACCTTGAATAGCTTTTAGAACAAACAATGTAAATCTTACACATCCAACTCCAATTATAACTTACAACTTCACTGATAACATCCTCTACAGTACACCCACTACCTGTACACAATGATAGCACTGTACTGGGGAATCTGCTAACACAAATCTTAAATGATACAAAAAACATTGTTAAAAATATTGTAATGAGAGATGATGAATATGGAGTGGCTAGAACTAACCCTGGCAGAACAGGGCCAGAGAGGTCTTGTTATCACCTCAAAAGCACATAACTTCTAATTAAAAAAAAGAACAAAAATAAACTCTGGACTTAGTCACAGGAATATGCTATGGGGATTACAAGCTCACCTTAGGCTTGTAGACAATGTTGTTAGCAGTAGCACATGGTCCATCAGCATTAGGAAATTGTTGCCAGGAAATAAGGTGCAACTGTTGTCCACAAAAGGATGAAATGTGGCCCTTTATTGCTATCGAGAAAAGGTAAAGTAACTTGTCTAATGACTCACTAACTGGCATAATGTTGTCATAATAATTGTAGATCAGCTCTATTAGTTGGCTGCAATATTTCTACCAAATCAGACAGGATGCCAATGCCTAAAATAGGTGAGTGAAGGGTGAATATAACTATAGAGGAATGCACCCTCCAATCTAGTCAAGAATAAATCATTTAAGTGTCATCATGAAGGCATGAAGTGAACATGAAAAATTGAAAGAAATTGCGGCTAGACTACTATCATACTGGCAGCCTCCAGACTGCCATAACCTACTAAAATCAACACCTCAAACAGATTTTCAAATCAATTGTCACAGACTGTCATATAACTTTGTTAAGATACTGGCCAAAATAGGATTAAAAACTAACAGAAGCTATGCCTTTCTAGCTGAAAGCTGACATACTTATGAAATCCTTTTTCAGAATAGGTTGTAGCCTGTAACAGCCATCATCAATGCACCCTTACTCTGTCCGATATTCACCTAAGGAGGATGCTTATATTTCCTTGGAAAGTGCACATTTGAGAGTTGTTGTAGCTCACATCCTATGCCACCCACTCTTGTATTGATACCATCAAATCTACCTTGAATAGAGGACCCAAAATGCTAGAAAAGGCCCTCAAAGTCAGCATGAAGCCACCTTGAAATCTATACCAAAATTCGGCCAATAAAAGTCTGAAACATCTCCACTAATATGATCTTAAAATGTTGATTTGGAAATATGGGTTGTGTCTTTGTTTCTAAGTGTGTATTCAAAGGTTAACAGTTACTCCAACTTGGGGCAACATCCCCCTACAGGACGCTGAGATTCCTGGAACTCCAGATGCTAGAGAAACTTGAAAACAAGTGAATGAATCAAATCAACCCGTCAAAAACAACTTCTAGATTCCAAGACCAGTGACATATAACATAGCCCTAAAACAAATATAATTAAAAAAAAATTATATTTAAAAACAGCCAAAATTTTTTTTACGTGCAACTCAAAAATGTAATTAAGAATTTTAAAAATCAGCGACCCAATGGAAATGAACCTAAACGCTGTAACCAAAAGTTTGAATGCCCGCTGACCGATTATACAAGGAATAATTTTGAATTACAGGAATTGCCTGCTTCGTGAGAGGTGGTGAAATGCACTGAGATGCATGGATCTATTTTGGAATTTCATATTGTTTCGGGCATTGCAAGGAAGCCCTAAGATACATGACTGTGTTTCATAAACAAATAATAGTGTTCTGGAAATACAATATGAGGTACTGGATTTCAAATTACATATTATAGATCTAATCAAACAGAAATATGTACCTGCAAGAAGAAACACAATAGGCTCAAACTTCGAGATCATGTAGGCTTGTTACGAAATAATCCAGTTCAGAATAGAATATAAATGTTTACAAAGAATGGCTATAAGAATTTCCGGATATTCACAACAGCCATGTCAGTTCTTTATTTACATTTAGAAGTTGCAGGTATCGTTAAAATTAACATTAAGAAACATGTACTTGCAAGAAGAAACAAAATAGGCTCTAACTTCAACATCTTGTAGGTTTGTTAGGAAATAATCCAGTTCGGAATGGAATATAAAGGTTTACAAAGAATGGCTATAAGAATTTCTGCATATTCACAACCGTCATGTCAGTTCTTTATTTACATTTAGAAGTTGCAGGTATCGTTAAAATTAACATTAAGAAACGAATGGTGACTGTAATCTTAGTTACAATGGTTATTATAGATGCCAATAATTTTACAACCAATACTTTGGAAGGAAATGTTGAGTCCAATCTGTGATGGGCATATAATATTCAAAATAGCATTTCATAAATTGCATGGCATAGAAGCAAGAAATATAAGGGAGAGAAAAGTACACAATATTAGGCATATTTCATAAGGTACCTTGTAAAACTATCGTAAAACTTGATTTCCCAACCTATAACCTCTTTGAGAAGGGATAACGAATATCCTCTAACATGGTTACAGCATAAAGGATGAAACATGATCCAGAGTTTCCAAAGGAGACAAACCCTAAGTTCGCAAAGGAATTACAACTTGAAAACCTGTCAAGAAGTAAAAAATCTGGAAGGTCGTGCAGGAAAACCTGTGATTCATGCTTTAATGTGGCTTCCAATTCCTTACCTGTAGACAAAGAAATGAAAAGTTGTTTTTAGCAGAAAAAAACATGCATAAGTAAAAGAAGATTTTTAGAACAACCAAAACATGAGTACATCTTTTGGTACCTATCCGTGGAGATTTTGTAGAGTTTGTCCCTCTGGATCAAAGGGAGTCATTAGTAATGATGGGGAAAAAACAAATTTAGGATAAATATTAATGCTAGAATGACAGTGAAACCTTCAAACCCTTGTACATAAGGGACGCTACATAAAGAGGAAGATAAAAATGGGTGAAACCTTGAAACCCCTGTAGTTAGGGAACCTTGAAAACAATTGAAAAACCTTGAAAACCTTGCAGAAACCTTGAAAATGGTGAGAAAGCCTAGCGCCATTGGGGATGGGTTGCAGACAGGAGAGTTAAGGTGGGAAAATGAATGGATAAACAACGAGAGTTGAGGCGAGTTAGTTACACTTAACCAGCCAACCAGCCTCTTGCAACCTTCGTCGTTAGATGAAGGAGTGGAAGATTAAATGATAGTTTTATCTTTTCCAAAAACCCTCTGAAAAACCGAACTGAACTCTTGCAACTGGAACTCTGCGTAAATATGGTCCGCTTAATTCTAGTGCAAGCTGTTAAGCCTACAGAAGGAGAGTGACCGAAAAAAATGTTTGGACAGATGTCAGGAAAAACCAAAAATCCCAAGACACATTGAAAACCAAAACTGTAAAAGGAAAACTACAACTTAAATCTTCCAGAAGAAGTTATACATGTAGTGCCTTATCGAATTTCCATAGCTACCATAGATTAATATAGGCAATGGTTTGAAAAAAATAGATGCTGAATACAATCAGAATGAGAAATAATTACCTAATTAAAACACTCACCTCATGTAACTGAAAATGTCAAATACCTAACTGCCAACTAATTTTTTATAAATGTTGAAATCAGGAACCCAACCATTGCATACTGTTGAATCCCAGAGTGTCAAAGCTTCATTTATTTTTCCTCCTTCACATAAACTTGTCAAAAGTGTGGTGTATGTAACATTGTCAACTTGCAGTCCCCTCTCCAACATTTCCTCTAACAGTGATAGCCCATCCATTGCCATCCTTTGCTTGCTCAGGGCAGTGATGAGGTCATTGTAAGTAGCCACATCAAGTTGAAAACCCACGTCCAATAGTTCATCTAGCACCTTGAGTGCCCATTTAACTTGCCGCCGTATACAAAGAACTTTGATTATTGCAAAGTAAGCATGAGGAGCGGGTACCTGACCCTCTACAACATTTCACTCTTAAGTCTCATGACATCCTCTGTGTTTCCCTTATTACATGCTTCCTGTATAAGCATATTAAAATAAGGAAGCATGGATCTGTCCAGTATCTCAGCTAGGTCCTTTTCAGCCTCAATGCCTTTTTCCTCCATGCACAGCCCACCTAAAGTGTTATAACTTACTACTTTAGTGACACCTATGTGGGCATCCCTCTCCAGCTTCACTCCAACATTCTTGAGGCCAGATGCAGAAAATCCCTTTACCAAAATATCGAAAATATCAGGCATAAGACTACACCCATTTCTCATCATCTCCCCCAAAAACTTCTTCGCTTCCTCCATATTGTGCTCGTTGTAGAATCCAGCAAGAATAACTTGGTAAGTCAATATGCTTGGCTCAACACCTATTTCCAACATATCACACAAGAACTCTCTTGCCTGCACTGACATGCCCTTTCTACAGAGACCACCAATGAGAGCATTGTATGAAATGGCATCAGGCTTAAGACACCTCTGAAAAACCTCACTCACGAAAAGAAAAGCATCTTTAAGCCTGCCTTGCCTACAATGCCAAACGATGAGGATACTGTAAGTGATCACATCGGGAACGAAACCTAATTGGGCCATCTCATGAAGATACAAGCAAGCCTTGTCTAAATCCCCAAGTTTACACTGAGCAGAAATGAGTTTATTGCAAGTAGAAGTATGCGGCGCAAGGCCTTGTTCCTACATATAAGAAAGTAGTTGCAGAGCTTCTGGAGTGTTGTTATTATTGCAATAGGCATATTCAGGCACACTATTGTGAAAAACTAATTGGATTCCTTCTCAAAGTTTGTATTCATCAACTCCACTTGGAGTCTCTGTGAGTACTGCTGTTGCTAGCATGTCGGACAAGCCGATTTCCAATGATATTTCCTCAGCGATGGTTTATGCAAACTCCGTTCAACCAAAAATCTCTAGTGAACCTCATGTAACAAATTTTGAATCATCACCACTGTCCAAGGTTGATACATCAACTACCAAAAGTAGTATAACTACCAAGCCTACGAAAACCCCTAAATTAAGCATTAAAAAAGGACATGTGAATAAACCTGTTCGCCATTTTGGACCTCCACCTGGCTTTGGTCCCATACCTTCAAGACTGCCAGATAGTTCCAAGGTTGATTTAGTGCATTCTAATGCTGGATTTACCTGTGTAAGTGAACAGATGGTTCAGAGCAATGAACAACAGCCTCAAATGGATGACTACAGCTGGTTGGATGGATACACACCATCAAATCCTCTTTTGCCTACTAGTGACAATCTAATCAGTGCTGCAGTGAAATTTCCTTTCCCAGGGAAGCAGGTTCCGAGTCTGCCAATATGTGAAGATCAGCAATTACATTTGAAGCAGCATCAGCAGCAGCTTCAATACAAGGCCCAAGAATGGCAGCAACATCAAAGCCAGGTGCTTTTGCCAAAACAACAACAACAGCAGTCTTTGTGGTCTGCGAGGTACTTTGGTTGAGGTCTGTAGGTTATATAAAGCCAATTCTAGGAATGAAACGGTATGTGAATTGATATGATGATAGTGCTTTTAGTTTGCCTTATCTACATTTTTGTGTGCAAATAATGGAATTTGCGAAGTGATTAATTTTTCTTGTTGAAATTATAATCAGACATTGCATCTCAATTTCACATTAGATTATATATCTTGCATCGTAGATTGTATATGCATGTACCCTAGATTTTAATAGCTAGCTTGGTAAAAGTGTAGACTGGAGATGCTTTGGGTGTTGGACAGGAATTGAAGAGGTTTCCTTTTAACAGTTGTTTGTGGTTTTAACAGGATACCATCAGGAAGTGCTTGTTGGTTGGAGTAACGGTTACTCATGGTTATGCATCAAAGCTTTGACCTTGGCTCTTGTTCTCTATCGAAAACTTATGCTTGCTTTGTGGCCTTGTCCGAGCTATAAGTATTTTCCATCAGTGCCCTACAGACCAGGAACAATCAATGGGATTTTCCTTGACTTTGTCTACCTCATGACCATTATGCAATATATATCTAGATAAAGCTTGATTTGTCATATCTGACATTTCGCCTGGAATTCGTTGGCTTGAATGGTCTTAAAGTGCTTTTATTCTGCAGAGGCTTAGCAAAATCCAGAGGTGGAGATTACTTCAAAAATTATTCAAGTGGATATGTAAGTTTTGAACCGAAGATATTCACATTGGGTGGGTTAAAGAAAAAAGTGCAGTGTAAGAAGGTTCGTTATTCTCCTTGTTCCTTGTTTCACCACTGGTTCCAGAGATTATCAAGAATACTGTCATCACAGTGGAGATTTTGAACTGCAGACGTGAGAATCAAGGGATCTCTGCAGTTGTCTTTCAATAGTATCAGGAGGACTACTTTCATCATACACATGGACTCTCAATTCTACTTGGGCTTGTGAAGGAAGCCAATTTTGTGGGCTAAAATGTTACTGTTGTTTGTTTTGCTTTAATAACAAGGATTTTGATCCAGGGAAATGCTTCAACATAGTATTTGATGCCTGGGTTTCTTCCACTTAGGATTACGAGTGCTGGTAGTAATGCTTCATTGAACCCAGGCACAACTTTTGGATTAAGGATTTGTTCATAAGCTTCCCTAGTTGTATGCATATACTACTTTTCATGAAAATAAGTATAACCAGACATTGACAATATTTCTCAGTTTCTGTTTTGTTATCTTTTATGGGGATATTAATACTACGAGACATATGTTCTTAATAATAAATATGCTTTTCATTATTGATGGTTTCTATGTTTAGTATCTTGTTGATCCTTGTTATATCGGTTATTTCTTCGAAAATTTGTTATGGAAATAAGTCTTTACATGTAACATGTCATTCATATCATCCATATGCTGAAGTAGAGATGTCGCTGCATCTTGAGTGTTCTCGTGCTAAAACACCTTTTCCTGTAAAGCTGTTGTGAGATGACTGTGCCAAAGGAGAGATCCTCGATTGCGTAAACAATGGAGAACTAGGTTTAGAAAATCGATATCCATCCAGTTCTCTAGGAGAGTCATCTGCACTAGAACAATCAAGCCTCAGGCTTGGAGAAGCAACTCCTCCCACTGAACTTCCACTTCCACAACGTGTTCCTGAGTCAACAAGGTTCCTACTTCTAGAAATGACATCATCATGCCACCCATTGGATGATACTCCCACGGATCTTCCTGGAAAGGCATATAAAGATAGTCATATACAAGGAAGCTATTATACACGCTACTAGAATGCCTCAAACCTGAAGAAAAGCACAAAGCCTAAACATATAATGATCTTGAATAAGTAATAGAAATCTAGCCCAAACCCTAAGGGGGAAAACATGATGCCAACAGATTTCCCTGTACAGCAAAATGAAAATAAACGTCGCTGGCTGCACAAATCGTGTACAAAACCCACACCACCAAAAACAGACAGATCGGAAATTTCTTTTTCCGGTGGAATATTAAATCGATGCCAAAACCCTAGATTCTCATAATCAACCTAATACATAAAATGCTTCCAAGGAAAAACACATGCCACAACAAAACAAGCCAGCAGACCAAAAACACATACTTGTATATGACACTAGCTCACTACTACCCCCAGGGGCAGGCCGCCGCTTGCTCGCCAGTGCCACTCCATCAAAAGAAATGGAACTAGACAACCTTCTCGTAAAAGCATCCCTCTCCTTGCGCTTATCCTTACCATTGTCTGATGCGCATGAGAAGGAAGAGTCACGAGGCATCGGGAAGACGTCACAAGGTGTTCCAGTGCGACCATCTGCCCTGCCCGAGCTGGACATCTATCACCTTAAGCCCTTAAAGAATAAAGAACCCCGGCCAAAATATATATCTTCTCTGCAAAATCCTGCTTATTATTCACCTTCACCTACTCTGCATCCATCTAGCCTCTTTCCTGCGCATTTTCTTCAACATTAAGAATCTACACCGCCAATTTTGTCAATCCCTGCTTATAATATTCGTCTCTAACCTAAAATATTCACCTGAAACCTTGCAATATTCATTTCAAAACTATAAATATTTATCTTAAACCAAACTGCAAATATATATTTCGTTTCCCCTACACATTTCCTGCGACCCAGAACATTTTTACAGCGCTAACGAAACCTGCAACGACATTTGTGCCTTTTACCCAAGCTAAAACAATTTCTTTACCCATTCTAACCGGCCCTGCGGCTATTTTCAACATTCTGCCTGGCCTCTCGTTTCATTTCCCGCAATACTCTGTCCCGAGCAATCGCCCTACCTAATCCTTTAAATATTTCCAGAGCTCTGTTCGCAATATCTTTGCCAGAGCCCATACTGCGCACGTATCACTAAAGGCCACCAATTCCACCACATAACAGTAACAAATGGCCCCAGAACCGCTGCTTCTGCTGTAATAAAGTCTCATTCACGGCGAAAACACAGTCTCTTCATGAGATCTTGCCCTCCAGCGTGCAAATCTGAACCTCATACGACCAAGAAAATCTCCCTAAAGCCGTCCGCGGAAGCGCCGTTGGAATCCTCCATAAGACCCACCCTATTTATGAGTTCTTTCCTGCGCAGAGCAACCGCCCTGTCGACCTCGGTGAAGAAGTCTCCTTCATCCTGTTTACTGTCGAGTCTGACGATTTCAGGGCCTTCTTCTTCGTCTTTCAAAACTGTTTCATCTTCGTCCAAGCCAATGGTGGACGGGAAGACGTGTTTGTCCCGTTCGTATTCCTCGGCCTCCTTCTTCCGCGCCCTGGCAGCCTCTGTTTCCACGTGCGCGAACTTGGTGAGTCCCATGTAGTCATCTTATGATACTTCTGGAGGCTCTTCCTCCGCAGGGTTTGGAAAGAAGTTGCCGCTGTCGTTGCTGCCACTACTCCTAGCTGTGAATTGGATTCTGGAGATGAGACCACGCGACGGGGTGTGAGGCAACAACTGTCAGCCAGAGATTAAAACTGTCAAGGAACACGTGTCAGAACACGTGTCAGAGAGACATTGAAAATGTTGACGATGAAAAACTGCATCTCTTTCAAAAGAGAAGGCCTATCAGCCTAATTAATATTAAACCCGCTTATCACACTAATCGTGCTTATCCACCATTTAATCCAGATTTATATTAATTAAGACTACAGTTAAGTTGGAAAAAAATTCGGCGGAGGCTGATCAACTTCAATGTGACCCCATTATTTTGGGGCAGATTTTTTGGACGCAGAAAGTCGTATCGTTAGACTAATATAAATGTGGCTCCATTATACCTTCTCTTATCTTAAAATAAATCATAAAATTTGGGAATGAAAAGCAAGGAACCTATTGAAGTCAGGCAGGGATGTAATGGCGCGGAAGTAATCAACTATGCCATCTATGACACGTTAAGTGGAAGTTCAAGAAGAGAGATATTTTAAAAGATAAAAGACCCTTTCCTACTTAACCAAATATGTCTTTATGACACATAAAGTGAAAGTTCGAGAAGAGAGATATTTTTATCGCGTAGTCTACCGAGGCCGCGTTTTGACCCAGAATCCGGTAACGATTTCCAGAAAATCCGGCAAAGATTTTCCCAGAAACTTGTTTACAGTTGTTAAACATTAGTATTTTGAGTGCCCCAGGGGTTTTTGATAGTGCTGAATCCATTTCCACTATCAAAAAAGGATTCCAAGCACTGCAACTACTTGATTTTTTAAAATTTAGTTGACCTGATTCCGACAGATTTCTGCCGTCTGGGCCAAAACGCGGCCTCGGTAGACAACTCCTATTTTTACACTGAAAGACCTTTTTCTACTTGAAGTTTTTATTGCCTCCTTGAAAGGATCGTCTTTCGTGGCTAAGGAATATTCTTTATTGTCATTCTTATTTTTATGGACAAAATTTTAATGAAATAAATGTTGATTATTACTTTTACCACGAATTCTTTCAATTGGTCCAAAAGAATAATGGAAAATGCACCATCTATGAAATAAATTTAAAAAAATCTGTGTATAGAAATGATTTTTAGAGATCAAAAGAGGTTTATGGTACAAGAACAATTAGTATTAGTGTTTTATAGGGATGCGTCTTTGAGAGAAGGAGGGAGAGAGGGAGGTTCTCTTTTGGGAAGTATGAGAAAATATTTTTCATGTTTTTTTTTAGAAAATACAAGGGAAACTTTTTGTTAATGTAAAGGATATGTTTAAAAAAAAAATGTATTTGAGGGTGTTTTTCTAAATTTACGTAAAAATAACAATTTATGAATGAGGAAGTTTGATATTTAACCCTAGAGCCCTAATAATACTATGTAATTAATGATAATGTTAAATTGTTAAAGTAAAAGGTCACTTTTATTTACATTTCTTAACATTTTTTTTAATTGTTGTAGAATGTTTGAGAGTAGTTCCAATTTCATTGGATTTCATATGGAGAAAATATAATTTTAAATTTCATTCTAAATTCAGTAGATTTAACCAGTTTTAGGATTTTAGTATTGGGGGGATTGCAATGTTTTTATTGGATTTTATTATGTATGAGGGTATAGAACTAACATTTAATCAAGAACACCAAACCCTCTATGTATCTCAATGTTCATGCCATTGATTATTGAACTCATTTTTCATGACCCGTGACTCAAAAAAAATCTCGATTTTACATGTTAACCTTTTACTATCTTCTTTTAATGCTTAGGGGTTGATATTGTGGAATCTGGATTGGGGGAAAAAATTTGCTAAAAATTTGAAGTGCTCATAATCACTCCAAACTAGAACGAACAGATAGGCCTCGTCACCAAGAATTTGGTGCAATTCATTCTATCAAAAACGGATTCTGTATTTGAAAGTTAAAGCATGTTGACCGCCTGATTAAACAGACGAATTTAAAAAAAAAAGGGTCAAACAAGGTCAAAGGTCAAATTTTGTGTTTTCCTCCGACCCAATGGAAATCTGACACTTGTCAAATTCTGGTTGGCTCAAAATTCTGGGCACATGGCTATTTTGATTGGCTTGTGGAGAACCAATGGGATGTTGACACGTGGCTAGCTCGAAGGCCGCCACGTGCCCCTACCAAAGGCCAAATTTTTTGTTAAGTGGGTCGAATTTTATTGTTATATGGCATGGTAAAATTTTATTGTTGGTAGAAGGGCAGAGGTTAGGGTCAAACCCACGACCTCCCCCGCACTAACCACGAGCCATATTAATAGACCACGACGGAAGTTCTTATAAGACTATGCTAACCACGCATATTTGAAGTATAACAAACATTTGGGCGGAGGCATATGGAGGCCAAACCCTTACACATGACCGTTTTCTCATGACTAAAGGCGAGGGCCAATGCTAATTGGCAGGATTTAAAATTTAAATGTGGGTTATTAACCCTTAAACCATGCTTAACCATGTGCTAATCTGTTTCTTGATTGGATTTTTGTTAATTGCGCTTAGAGCGCTAAACCTCCGTTAATTACTCTTAACATTTAATTAAAAAGCTTTTATCTTGGCGGAAAAACTGGCGAAGCCCCTAATTTTGGCGCCACTTCCACATTTGGCGGTGCTAACTGGAGTTTCTCCAGACTTAGTGGAGGTTTCCTAGGCCAGAATTGAATGAGGCATAACCGGAGCATTTTTCGACCAAATTAGGCTCAGAAAGAGTAATTCCTAGATGATTTGGATGCTCTGAGCATGATGGTGTAGGTTGCAGAGGCATTGGAGTGCTTTTGTAAGTGAATTTTCCACTTTGAATATTAAAGAAGCCTAGGGCCACCAAGAGAGGAGGTCATGCCTAGTCCACTTGAAGACTATTTTCAGAGTTTGAAGAGTCTATTTTGAGGTTTTTGGGTCTTCTGAATCCAATGGAGTAGGTTGCAAATCCATTGGAGCATTGTAGGTTCATGTAATCAGATAATTGACCATTAATTCAAAGAGGGCCTGGCCAGTTGAAGCAGGCCCATGGAGATGTAACCCAGGAGGGTTGAACTTTGTTATCAGTGACTGTGTAATGTATTTGTTGTGTGTTGTTTCTATGAAATTTACTTGTTGTACATGTTTTTTTAATAGCTAATTTAACTCATGAATTTCTCATAAAAATATAGTTAAGCTTCACACATAAACTCTCACATAACTGGCGAATTTGAGATGATCCTAAACACATTTATTTTATACTGATGAGGGAGCTAGCACAACAAAACTAGTTTTCCCATATTCTAACCAAGTTGGTATTAGAGCACAATTTAGCTCATTTTAGCCTTGAGATGGTTTTCCAAAGTTAGCTAGAGAATTAGCTATTGGTTTTGCATTTGTGCAAGGAGAATATAACTGTGTGCAAGTTTATGTATGTGAAGAGAAGGTCAAGATTGAGGACTCAGCTCTCAAATCACATCAAAGAAGATTTTTATGCATTACAAGAGTGATGGCATCTTCATCAAGTGATGTTTCTAATCCATCTTCCTTAGCAAGACTCTTTGATAAAAGATGTTGTAGAATCTCTACATCATGAGAGATATGGTGCAAGAGTTGGTTGAAGAAAGGAAGGAGAACATTATACTGCAAGAGAAGTTGATTGCAATTAAGAAGGAGAAGCAAGAGCTTCTTGAAAATATTCATGAGATGGAGGCTCAACTCCATATTGCAAATGAAAAACTAGCAAGGTTGCATGAGATGGAGACTCAACTCCATGATGCCAAGGAAATTTTAGCCAAGTATGTGCATGAAAATGAGGTATGCAATTCAATTTTATCTTCTATTTCCTCTCAAGATGAATGTTTTGGTGCTTTTGAAAGACACACTAGAGTAATAGGGTCCAAATTATTGATGAAGATGGGCTATGAAGGTAACGGATTGGGCAAACATGCACAAGGCATAATTGAGCCAATTGTTGTTGAGGAAAGACCTAGGTATTTGGGTCTTGGTTATGGACAACATGATGGAGAATGCTCAAAAGCCAAGGAGGCACGTGAAGGTGTTCCAAGAAGGACTTTCATTACATGTTCATTACCTCAAGCTTGTGAATTTTGTGTTCATGAGGAATGCAAAATTTTTACACCCACTTTGCAAGAAGATGCTCATAAGCATGCAACTAATGGGAAAGTAAAACAATAGGATGTTGAAAGCTTTAAATTCATTGAAGCCATTGTTGGTATTCTAAAGAGATCCAAAACCTAATCAAATTCACCTTCTCAATAAGGCGAAAAAGGTGAATGTGCAAGGTATAAATATGCCTTCAATCAAGTTGCTTTTGATTATGATAAACATGGTAAATCCTCACATAAGATTTGGAGAAAGTTTACATGTTCCTTTTGTGGTTTGAATAACCATAATTTTTCGAGGTGTTGGAAGAAGATAGCCATGCATAGGAAACTTTCAAAAAAAAGGAGGAAGAAAGACAAAGGTCCATTAGATAATGGAAACCATGTTGAAAAGAAGATACAATTTTTTTTCACTCATTGCCATAAGCAGGGTCATCTTGTAGACAAGTGTTGGACTTTGTATCTAGCAAGACATCCACAACATTTGAAGGAGGAGAGAGAGATTGACAAGAATGGAAAAGATGATTCCGTAATTGAAGTGGGTCGGGATGATTCACATGATGAAGTGCAGCCGAAATAAGTTCCATTGAAATAGTTTGGTAAGAGATGGTTAGATTTCTTATCTAATTAAGGCTTTGCATGTCTTTTGATGATTGATGCATTTCTTTTTTTCTTGAAAGATGTTGCATATTGCATGAAGAAAGATGTTGGAAACATGGAGTATGTTGACTCACTTTGATTGCAAAAAAATTGATCATTTACACGTGCTTTTGGGACCTGAGAGTCAGTTGTTTGAAGATGCATGTTTTTTCGACTTGTGTTTGGTTGATGGTTTGTACATCGATATGTAAGAGTACATGGTGATGTTCACATGATGTTACATTTGTTTCTTTGAAGGATAAAAAGAAAGATGTCATCAAGTTATGTTTCTTACATGATGTGTTTTTCAAGTTAATGGTTGTGCTTGTGACAAGATGTCGCAGGACTTGGGAAGATGCACTCTTGAGAGAGAGGCTCATGATTAGCCTCATTCTCAAATCATGGCATGAGAAACATGTCAATACTAGAGGATGATGGAATCAAGAAGTAGAAAGAGGGACAATATGCCCAAAATATTGCAGCTAAAACAGTAGCCATTGTAGAGCATTTGATGTGCTGACGCCAAGAAGTGAAAGAGATGCCGAATGCATTCTTCTAGATGTGGAATTTGGAACCGTGGAGGTAAAAAGAATGGCCATTTCTTTTCTTGTGATTACTGATATTAGAACTCATTGTTGTGGTTCACTCAAATGGGCTTAACTTGAAAAAGTGGTTTCCAAGGAGAAGCCTGCATCGGATGCATGTGTGTGAAAAGAAGGAACATGATTCTTAGTGGGAAGGCCATTAGTCAATTTTCCAAGCAACGAGGGATCGCTTTGGTACAACAAGGTGTTTTATCAGCCAGCAAGCAACCAACAAGTGTTGGATTGGGTTATCAGCAAAAGAAGGACATTAGTTGAAGTGCCAAGCCATTTGCAAGGCAAGGCATGCCAATGAACCCAAGTGGTTGTCATGGAGATTTTTCCAAGTGGAGTCAAGTTGATAGAACTTGGGAAAGAGAAGAGTATTAATCTCTCATCAAATGACCAGCTTTTGTGGGTCCAAAAGCCTATATGTGGGAAGGAGTGATCAGAATATGGATTGGGGGCAAAAATTTGCTAAAAAAAAAGGTGCTCAAAAGCACTCCAAACCAGAACTTCCGGATAGGCCTCGTCTCTAGGAATCCGATGCAATTTGTTTCGTTGAAAACAGAGTCTGTATGTGAAAATTAGAGCCCGTTGTCCACTTGACCAAACAGACGATTTAAAAAAAAGGGTCAAACAGGGTCAAAGGTCAAATTTTGGGTTTCCCTCCAGCCCAATGGGAAGCTGACACTTGTCGAATGCTGGTTGGCCCAAACTTCTAGGCACATGGCAATTTGTGATATTTTTTTATGTAGAACCAATGGGATGCTGACATGTGGCTAGCCCGGAGGCCGCCACGTGCCCCTCCTAAAGGTAATTTTTTTGGTTAAGTGGGTCGAATTTTATTATTATATGGCATGGAAAAATTTTATTGATTCTAGAAGGGCAGAGGTCGAGGTCAAACCTGCGACCTCCCCCACACTAACCAGGGGCCATACTAATAGACCACGACGGAAGTTCTTAAAATACTATGCCAACCACGCATATTTGAAATTTAACAAATGTTTGGGTGGAGGCGTATGGGGGCCAGCCCCTTACACATGATCGTTTTCCTGTGACAAAAGGTGGAGGGCCAATGCTAATTGGCGGGATTTAAAACTTAAATGCAGGTTATTAACCCTTAAAGCCTACTTAACCATGAACTAATCTGTTTCATAATCAGATTTTTGTTAATTGCGCTTAGAGCACTAAACCTCCGTTAATTGCGCTTCAAATTTAATTAAACTACTTTTATATTGGCGGAAAAAGTGACAGAGCCCCTAATTTCGGCGCCATTTCCACATTTATCGATGCTAACTGGAGTTTCTCCAGACTTAGTGGAGGTTTCCTAGGCCATAATTGAATGAGGCATAATTGGATTATTTTTTGACCAAATTTGGCTCTGAAAGAGTCATTCCTAGATTATTTGGATGCTCTCAGCATGATGGTGCAAGTTGCAGGGGCGTTGAAGCACTTATGTAAGAGATTTTTCCACTTTGAATGTTAAAGAAGCCTAGGGCCACAAGGAGAGGAGGTCATGCCTAGTCCACTTGAAGACCATTTTCAGAGCTTGAAGTGCCTATTTTGAGGTTTTTGGTTCTTTTGAATCCAATGGAGCAAGTTGCAAAGCCATTGGAGAACTGTAGGTGCATATAATCAGAGAATTGACCATTAATCCAAAGAGGGCCTAGCTAGTTGAAGCAAGTCCATGGAGATGTAGCCTAGGAGGGGTGAACTTAGTTATCAGCTACTGTGTAATGTGTTTTCTATGTGTTATTTCTCTGCAATTTACTTGTTGTATAGGTGTTTTTAACATCTAATTTAACTCTTGAATTTCTCATAAAAAGACACTTAAACTTGACACATAAACCCTCACATAATTGGCTAATTTGAGATGATCCTAAACACATTTATTTTATACTGGTGAGGGAGCTAGCACAACAAAATTAGTTTGGCCATATTCATATCAGATATTCATGATGAGGTTTCCAATATAGCAAATTATTTTGATGATACATAGGTATTTGTTGTAGCATGATTTTCTTTGGACTATAGAGATCATCTAGAACCTCTTTATTGATGTTTTTTTGGTTTAAAAGTGGTTTGCAATCCACATTATTTTGGTTATATGCACCCTTGTTATATATACAAGAAACTTTTCATATTTTTGTATAATTCTTTGGATTCATAGGGATGCACATGAAGAAATATGCATTTTTTTTCAAATTAGAATATTTATGTATATTATGGTCGACAAGTTTTTTGGTTTGATTTTTTTCTTATTCTAAGTTTTGGGGTGGATTGGTTCAATGACTAGTTTGGTTCTAATAAGGTTGGTTCAATGTCCATTATGCATTTTCAGTTTTAACTTTTGAGTCTTGAATCTAGATGCTAATGACCTCAAACCAATTCTTTAACTTGTTACTGTTTACTATTTTTGAATTTGAGTAATTTAAATGCATTATTCCATATTTTAGATGTTCATATCTACTATTTTGCTTAGTACTAATAAAATTTCAGAATAATGAATGATGAATTTAAATCAATTTATACAATATTTTACTATTTTTATTTCATTGGATCATTTATGATGTATGAATCAATGTATTTCATTATTGAATTTGAATTTGAATCATGTTTATAATGCGTGTGTATCAATTGAGTTTGTATTAGGTGCTTGACAGGTATGTTGGGATCCTCCCCACACGAGATCAATTCCCACAAGTGACATGATGAGCTTTGATGTAATGGCTTCGAGCCTACGAATGAATAGAATATCAAAGACAAAAAAGTGTATTTTCCTCATATGGAATATAAAGGTATCACCTCTCCCCCCCCAACATTGACACAGATGCTTCAATGTCCCCCCTGAATCTATGCTCCCACACGTCCCTTCTATGGGTATCCTCATTCCTACATCCCCTCATCATAGAAATTTGGTGGAACATTGGGAAAAACATTGTTATGGTTTGAATATTGAATATAAGGATACTTTGAGGTTGGAGAATATTTTTGTATATTAATTTTTAATCATGCAATATATTAAATAATGGTGGTATGGTATTGGTTGTTTCACCATTAAGGGGGTATAATGGTTAATTGTTGAAATTTAACAGCTAGCATGTGCTTATGCATAGGCTAGGTCTCAAGCATGTAGGAGTCATCCAAAATCTCACTTAGGATATGAGCTCAACTTATTAATTTATTGTTAATCCCAACTTTAACATAGGACAAGCACATGAATTAAATTAATTAATTAATGTTAGCTATTGAGCTAGGAAAAAATAAGGAAATGTAATTTAATTACATTAGTGACTCAAATTTAATATCAACCATTGATCTCAAGTGAGGTGAGATCTAATCTCAACCATCAAGCACTTTGAAGATTAGGGTTAAGGATTTAGCTCAATGAATAATTATAAAAGAAAGCATAAGGAGAGATGATTACAAATATTTAGAAATACCATTTTCTTAGTGAGATATATCAACAAAAGGCGAAGAATGAATTTCATTTAGAGGTCAAGGCCAAGGGAGAGAAATATTAAGAAGGATTTCAACATTCTCAACAGGGTTGTACAACAATTTTAGAAAATAAACAAGGAGAAACCACATGTGTGAAGCAATATTCAACTAGAGATCTCACATGTGTTATGCAACGAGGGTTTATATAGCTTGTACAAATGCCCAGGTGAATAGGAGTTTGGATCAACAACAATTGAGAGAAGGTTGCAAATTGAAGCAAACAACAAGTCATTGGAGTGTTTCATAGGAGATTTGGAGGGCCATATAATGGGTACATACACTAATAAACTTTTTGTAATTGATGTAACTTGTATTTTTCAATAGGGTCATTTACCCAGTTAGGGATCCCTTACTATTCTGAGTAATAAAAGTGAAGCATAGGTGGAGGGTTAATTTCCATGTGATAATTTTTTTTTTATATTTGCTTATGTTCTAAATTTCTAGGTTAAATTTGCAATATGTTTTTATTCAGTAAGTGAAAATTTGAATTTATGAGATATACATTTACTAGGAATACTAAAATAGATCCATAATTAAAAGTTTTACAGGGCATCAAAGCAATAAAATTTGAAGAGAAAATAAGAGTCCTCACAAGTTTTACATCATATCTCAAATTCCAAAAGTAGGTTTTTCTTTAGTAAAAAATTTGATTTGGATATGGTAGCAATTTGTTTTATGCTTAAGGACAAGTTGAAGAGTGCATTTAACTTCATCCCTTGGAAGATGAGTCTTACACCAGTCTTGATAAAAAATGGGTTTCGCATTTTGCAAATACCATAATAGCCCCGCTAATAGATGCAATAGAGTTGGTCACCCATAACTAAAAGAATATGAAGGCCAGGAGGATCATCATAGATGCGGTGAATGATCACTTGATTCCTCACCTACCCAAGAAGAAGTTTATAAGGGAAATTTTTGAGGCTCTAACAAATATTTTCAAGAGTAATACAAATAGGAGAATGGTGTTGATGGAAAAATTTAGAGACACCAAGATGACAAAATTAGATACAGTGACCAACTACCTCATCAATATGACTCAGATTCATGATTAATTAGCAACAATTAGGGAGGTTTTCACAAATGAAGAGATGGTGAGTACAGACCTAAATAGTTTCACCAAGTCATGGGCTTCATTCATCAAAGGCATTTTTTCACGGGAGACACTTCACAAGTTTGATAAGATATGGGATGATTTCATCTAGGATTGGATACAAGAGGAACCTCTAATATACCAACAAAAGGGTGATGTTGAGATTCTGTCTCTTGCTAGTTAGGCAAGGAAGGGAAAAGGAAAGGGTTCAGCTAAGAAAAATAAACATGGATAAATGACTTCAAAAGTTTGTAAGAATAAGAATTTGAGTAAGGTGAAATTATTTTCAATCCACATGAGTGGACAATATGCTTCATAGTGTCCTAAACAGAAGAAGGGGAATGGAAAGTTTGAAAACATAGCATCATTTTTAGATACTCAAGTTAATGAGTTTGTTGTAAAGTTCGAGGAGGAGTTCTCATTAGTATATTGTCTCTCTGACATATTTTTTAATGATGCTTGGTTCATGGAAAATGGAGCTCATCACATGAAAGGAACACAAGATTTGTTCATAAGAAAAGAGAGACCTAGATCTGAATGTGGAGCTTGAAAACAATGCCAAGTATGGTGTAGATGGAGTTGGGACTATCTTATTCCAGCTAGAGTCAAGAGGTTCTCTAGAAGTGAAGGATGTATTATTTATTATGGTGATTAAGAAGAATTTACTCTCAGTCTCAACCATTGAGGATAGGAGATATGCCATTACATTCTAGGATGGACAGGTTCCCATTTGTTCAATGGATGGATGATTAATGGGACAACCTAAAATGGCAGTTGGGGCATCTGCAACATGCTAGTGTTAATGAAACCCCGTCTAGGTCTCTTTCCTCTTAGATAACTTCTCTCTTCCCTTCGAATTGTACCCTTTAGACTTGAGTGTGATGGGTTTTTTCAACAAAATTTTCAACTTCTATTAATTTTCCTTTCAACCCTCGTATTATTCAATTCTACATGCCAATTGACGAGATAAAATTAAACATATGTATATATGTTGAGTAATTATAAATTTTCAGTTGTTTATCATTATAAATTTAAATGTATCTATGTAATTAATTATGATCAATATCAAATTAATGGGATAAAATATGTATATATGATTTCTTGATAAAAATTTTAACAACTTTATTTTCAGCTCTACTTTCAAGAGGTGTCCCCATTTTATCGTTTTCATAGGATTCATTTTATGCATTGGTTTTTGGATCGCAGTATCTATATATATATATATATATATATATATATATATATATATAAACCAAAATATATTACAATTTTTAGCCTATCATTATCAAATATTTAATGGTAGACTGTCTCAACTTTCCCAATGAAAAACCAAGTATTTTTGACCATTTGTTTACAAAATAACAAGTCCAAACTTGTGAAAGTAGTATCATTTGCAACATCGATAAACAATCTATGGAAATTCCAAACCATAAAATATCACCAAAACCCATCTAATAACTATGGGTTAGAGGAATCAATTGGTGCCTAATATCTTACACTGGATCCTAGAGTGATCCAGGAGGATCCTCAAAATGCACAGAATTTTATGGTATTAGATGCTCCTGAAACTACACATTTCGATATGTGGCGGTCCACGCAGGTCAAAGTCAACAAGGTCAAATTGGCATGGGTTGCAGTTGAATCCCCGACCTCCCATTCCATATAACAAAATATTTACCACTACACCACACTTCATATTTGTAAACTATGGGTGCGAAAATATATTTATTATTGTAAGTATGGAAAGTGGGGATAGGGTGGCGGAGCCCGCCACATTTGAGAGCCCCACTAACCAAAAGTATATTTATATCAATGCTAAACACAAAGTCAATGGTGTAGAGTTATGATATGGAAACAATTTGCAATCCCAAATGGCATGGAGGTGGCAAAAAATATGATTCAAATGATGCGAAGGTGGCACAGTTATGTGGCACGAAGTTTGAACACCGCCAGAGTTTGTTACATTATTATACCATATATTAATATGCCAACCTAATCCTTAATACGCCAACCAAATACCATACATTAAATACAAAGAGCCAAAATTAAAATCTATTGTGATAACTTATGGTTGTTAACCATATAGAATGCAACAAATTTATATTGGTTGTAACGAAATGCATTATATCATATGGTCTCAAACCATAATGCGCCATCTAATAAAAATTAATTTCCATATTTAACAAGTAGGTCCGGGAGGTCCGCAGTTTTGACCTTGTGACTTGCCTGAGACATTATAAAATGTTTACCAATGCCGCAGAAGCCAAGAAAACGTACAACGAAGCTACATACTATGTTTTATTTATGCCTGCAAATGCTTTTTTGAGCATAACTTGGCCATCCTTGGGCCTTTTTGAGAACGAAGAGTTGTGTTGGAGAGCAGAGGCTGAGGCCTAAATGTTGACAATAGCCATGGGTGCCTACGTCCATAGTTATTATGGTTAAAATGTATGTAAAGATCCTTTTTGAGCATTCCTAATATAACATACGCCCATCATCAATGTTTGTTGTGTTTGCGTCTTTTATTGATGTTGTTCATGCTTATATTTTAGTTCTCAATTTTATGTTTAAGGCACTTTAATAATTAAATTTCTCTCAATCATTCTAAATTGATCTCAATCATTCACATAAACGAAACCTTAGTTAATGTTCGATGAGATTACGCAAATAGTCAATCTTGTGTGTTTTCAGATCATATTTTGGTATCAGAGCAGGTTGATCATCTATAAG
This sequence comes from Pinus albicaulis, assembly GCA_034641835.2. Classification (NCBI taxonomy): domain Eukaryota; kingdom Viridiplantae; phylum Streptophyta; class Pinopsida; order Pinales; family Pinaceae; genus Pinus; species Pinus albicaulis. Next base: position 552,869,907 of record CM076569.1, read on the forward strand.
AAGGATATTTGTCAATATGAATGTTGACTATATCCAGATTAAGACATGGAGAAGGGAATCTTGAGGAGACAAATCCAGATATTGGAAAGAGGAAAGTGTCTCAAAAGATGGCAGGGTCAAACAAAGGAGAAGCTCCTGAGCCTAAGACCGATGAGAAATTTCAGAAAATGTTCCTTAATATGCAACATATGATTACAGATCTTTATGAAGACAAGAAGACTAGAGATTCATATTCATCTTCTAAAAGCATGAAGAAGAAAAAGGGCAAGTAAAATCATGACGGTAATGGATCTCCTTCTTCTAAATCTTCATCGTCTTCTTCTTCTTCTTTTTTCTCTTACAAGTCTAGTTCAAATTCAGATTCATAATCAAAGAAGAAAAATAAATCTCCTTTATTAAATATTGATGTTAAGTTTGAATTGTTGATATGATGGTGAAATGAATCCTGTAAAGTTAGATAACTGGATTAAACAACTTGAAGTATATTGTAGAATTCAGAATATTGTCGATGATTCTACAAGAATTCGATTAGCTACACTTAGAATAGGGGGAACAACTTTGATTTGGTGGGAATGTAAAACTGAATCAGATTTAAAGCATAAAGGAAAAATTATCTCTTCATGGTCTAAGTTTGTTAAATCTACTAGAAAGCAATTCTATCCTTTAGGATATACGCAACAGGTTGTAATGGATTGACAACGTTTAAGGCAAGGTAAAGGATGTATTGTGCAAGAGTTTACATAGGAATTTAGAAACAAGGCATTAGCACTTGATATTCCATTAAACACACGAGAAACTTTGTTAAAGTATATTGGAAGTTTTCATTCTTATTTTCAACATACATTGCTTAAGTTTGATCTAATTGAATTTGATGAATTGTGTGTACTAGCAATTCATATTTGAGTAGGTGGAAGATCATTTTAGTAAAAATTTTCAAAGAAATCATTCAATCATTCAGAGAAGGATTCCAAATAAGACAAGGGGAAGAAATCAGCAACAGCTAAGAACGAAGGCGAAATGCCTACTTGCACTCATTGTCAGAGGGTTGGACATGATGACTCCAAGTGGTTGAAGCTTCACCCAGAACTCAAGCCAAATAAGTTCCTTAAGAAGAAGGCTGAAATGAAAACTAATGTTGTAGTCAAACAAGATTTGGGATCTGATTCGAGTGACAAAAAGAAGATAACCGCTATCGGTCTGACAGGTAATCCTTCTGAAGCTAGATCTAGTTCTACTTGTTCTGCATATTCTTCAAAATCTAGTGACGTGGTTGAAGATAAAAAGTGAATTGAATTGTTTCAAATAAGAATAATATCCAAGCACACTAAAATTGACACATTATTTGATAGTGGATCACAAGAAAAATTAATATCTAAGAAATTAGTAAGGAAATTTGGATTGGAAACTAAATATCATCCAAAACCTTACCCTTTAGGATGGTTAAAGGAAAACACTCAGATGCATGTGACAAAACAGTGTTTATTAAGGTTTGGAGTTACAACTAATTTTGTTGATGAAGTTGATTTAGATGCGATTCCTTTCGATATATGTGGTTTGTGTTGGATAATGCTTATCTTTATGATCGAGATGCCATATTTTATAGAAAGGATCATAAGTATCATATCTTTAAATATGGAATTGAATATGTTGTCAGGGCACACAGACTTAAGACAAACTTGGATTTAATCAATGTTTGTCAAATGAAAATACTCATAAATTCAAGTAAAAAGTATTTTCTCATGTTTGTTAAGGAATAACCTAAAGATAAGTATGTTGTTTTTAAATGATGTGATTCTCAGCTTATGGTCAAATTGGTTGAAATAGTATATTGTTATAAGGAATTTTTTAAAGAACCAAAAATTATACCTCCAAAACGAGAAATACAACATGAGATTCAACTAGATTTAAGAAGTGGTTATCATCACATTTGTATTGCAGAGAATGATATACGGAAAAATGCATTTAATACTAGACAAAGGCTTTATGAATGGTTGGTTATGTCGTTTGGTTTATGAAATGGTCCAGCAACTTTTATAAGAGAGATGAATGATATTTTTCATCCTTTTATTGATAATTTTTTCATAGTCTATCTGGGTCATATTTTTACATTCAGTTCAAGTTTAGAAGAATATGTAAAGCATGTTAAACAATTTTTGATGTGTTGCAAAGAGAGTAACTGTATCTCAATATTTTTAAGTGTGAATTTGAAAAAATTCCTTAGTTTATCTTGGTTACATAGTTGGAGGTGGTCATCTAAAAATAGATGCAAATAAAATTTATATGATTGTTAAGTGGTCAAGAACAAAAAATGTGACGGAAGTTAGAAGTTTCTTGGGTGCAATTCAATATTGTAGGAAGTTTTTTCTCATTTCTCTTTTATTGCATCACAACTTCATGCATTAACAAGTTCTAAAGTTTCTTTCCATTGGGGAGTAAAACAATAAAAAACACTTGACACTTTAAAGTGGAAAATTGTTTCAACTCTAATCTTAGCTTTACCAGACCTTCAACATCCATTTGAAATAGAAACTGATGCTAGTGGGTATGTAATCGGTGCAGTTTTATTGCAGAAATGAAATCCTATTTGTTTTCATTCAGAAAAATTTTCTAAGGCAGTTGTTAACTATCCAACATATGATAAAGAATTAAATGCATTAATGGAAAGTGTTAAAAAATAGAAACATTGTTTAATGGGAAAATAAACAGTGATTCATATAGATCATCAACCATTTCAATACCTTCAATCTCAAACTAAGTTGAAGCAGTCTCAACATTATAGATGGATGGGATTTTGGAGTAGTTCCACTTAGTAATCAAATATAAGAAAGGTACCACCAATAAAGTAGTTGATATGTTATCAAGACCATCTTTGAATGCTTCAGTTATTCTGAAAAATAGTTCTTTAGCACATGAAAGTTACATTGAACAATATGTTGAAGATTTTGATTTCAAATATTTTTATGAATCACTAACTCATGTGCTCAAGTGGAAGAAGTCAATTATCATGTTCATGACAGGTTATTGTACCATCTTGGAAAGTTGTGCATACCACAGGGAGAAAGAGTGCATGTCATCAGAGAAGCATATTCTTCTCATGTTTTAAGGAATTTTGGTGGAGGTAAGATAGTGGCAAAATTACAAAGGTTTTTCTTTTGGCCTCAGATGAATAATCAATGCACAAGTTAAAAATGCATCATGATAAGCATCGGAAGATCCACACTTCCAAGCATAGAGATGTTGAGTATCTTCGAGTGGGACTCAAAGGCATGAATCCAAGCAAAGCAAGGTGGATGGAGATCAGATGGGAGAGGGAGTTGTACCCTCACCTCATATTTTCTTAAAACCAAACTTTTGGTGGTCCAAAAACTTCCATTGGAAAGGAATGATCCAGGAGGATCCTCAAAATGCTCAAAATTTTATTGTCTCAGATGCTCCTTATACCAGTTCCAAGTTGTAGTGCTTGTCACGTTGATTCTGATGATATATCCGGTTCGAAAAATAGCCTCCGTACGAAGGAGAAAACGCCCACTTAAGTTTAAGGAAAACATGAAAAAGTTTGGGGCCTTGCAGGGCAGGTGGCAAGCTCACATTTCGACATGTGGATTTCAATGCATGTCAAGGTTAACAGGTGGTCAAAGTAAACAAGGTAGAATTGGAATGAGTTGGATTTGAACCCCCCAACCTCCCATTCCATAGCACAACATCTTTACCACTACACCACACTTCATATTTGTAAACTATGGGAACATCAATATATTTGTTATTGTTATGTATGGAAAGTGGGGGTAGGGTGGTGGAGCCCACCACATCTGGCAGCCTCGCCAACCCAAAGTCTATTTATATTGGTGCTAAACAAACAATCAACAATGCATGGTTATGATATGGCAACAGTTGGCAATCCCAAATGGTGCGGAGGTGGCAACATATATGGTTCAAATGGTGCGTAGGTGGCACGATTATGTGGCACGGAGTTTGAACACTGCCAAAGTTTGTTACATTGTTATACCATATATTAATATGCCGACCAAATATCATATATTAAATACAAAGCGCCAAAAATAAAAGCTATTGTTATAAATTATGGTTGTTAACCATGCAGAATGCACCAAATTTAAATTGGTTGTAACGGAATGCATTATATCATATGGTTGCAAACCATAATGTGCCATGTAGTAAAAAATAATTGCCATATTTACCAAGCAGGTCTGGGAGGTCCACATTTTTGACCCTGTGACTTTCTTGATACATTATAAAATCTTTACCAATGCGCCAGAAGCCAGGGAGATGTACAATGAAGCTACGAACTATGTTTTATTTGTGCCTGCAAATTCTATTTTAAGCATAACTTGGCCATCCTTAGGCCTCTTTGAGAACAAATAGTTGCATTGGAGAGTAGAGGATGATGCCTACATGTTGACAGTAGCCATGGGTGCCTGTGTGCACAGTCAGCATGGAAAAAATGTGTGTAAAGATCCTTTTTGAGCATTTCTAATAGCAGACACCCATTGGAAGCGGACCTAGAGACGTAGTCCAGGAGGGACAAACTCTTTCATCAATGTTTGATGTGTTTGAATCTTTTATTGTTGTTGTTCATGCTTATGTTTCAGTTCTCAAGTTTCTGTTTAAGGCACTTTAATAATTCAATTTCTCTCAATCATTCACATAAACACAACCGTAGTTAATGTTCGATGAGATTGCGCAAATAGTCAATCCTGTGTGTAGCAATGTAGGGGATGTGACCCTCAAATTCATTGAACTGGTTATCCATATTCTCCATATAGAATATTTTATTGTGCTTTTCTCTTTTGAAATTTTCTAGGTTGGAAAAGATATTGTACTGATTCGCTTGCCTCTCCATAAGAATTATACCCATCAAGGTATTTATTTTCCAATAGAGCACTAGTAGAAAATGATGAAATTAGTGACTAGGTGACCAAAAAAGTTAGCCACCACATTTATTTCATGTGAATTACTACTAAATTTGAACAATTTTAAGTAACCAAACTAAAAATGACTAACTTAAACGACTAATTTAGTCTAGGAATAAAATATACGACTAGATAATAAGTGACTAAACTAAAAACGACTAACTTCAATGACTAATTTAGTCTAGAACTAAAATATATGACTAGATAATAAGTGACTAAACTAAAATCGACTAAATTAAATGACTAATTTAGTTTAGGACTAAAATATATGAGTAGATAATAAGTGACAAAATTAATAATGATTAATGTAAATGACTATTATAGCCCAAGAATAAAAAATATGACCAAATAGAAAGTACAACAAGTATATTAATTAGTCATTTATGTTAGTAATTTTTAATTGTGTCACTCCAGAAATGAAAAATTCAATTTTGATACCGAAGTGTCACATTTCACTATAGGGGTCTCTGAATCCATCTGCACTGTTAAAATTTAGAGACAAAGGGGTCTTTGAATCCATCTACAATGTTAAAATTTTGAATACCCTTTCGTCTCTAAAGTTTAACACTAGAGGGTTGTTTCTACTCTCACCTTAGCAATGAATCCTCTCACTTTGGATTATGTATTGAATCTCGGGGATATCCGAAAGCACAAATTTATGGGGTCCTTTGTGCGACTAGATCACTAGCACTGAAAACCATTTCCCCCCTCATATACATTATGATATGTATAAAATGTACCCTCAAACATGGTTAAATGTGCTCTTTATACACTTGTAAGCATCATATGTGATTTGAAAGCCTCCTAATTTATTCAATGTATATATAAACACACACGATTCTTCTTAACGACTATCACCACCACCACATTTTCACCCAAATTTAGTTTTTAACAATTAAATATATAAGTATACATAAAATTAGAAGGGATTTGTATTAATGCAGAATAAAGACTTGAACATAGGGAAGTCGTCTGTTTTTGCAATTAAAATTTATTAATTTGGAAGAACATAATAAAATAAAATTAAACAAATCAAATAATTCCATCTAGTTATTTGAAATTAAAAATTTATAATTCCATCTAGTTATATGAAATTAACAATTTACAAGGTGCAACGGATATAAATCTTCCACCATGCATGCTAGTATCTAAAGGTTCACTCTTCATGTTACAATATCACTTGTGATCTTTTCTTCTTCTTGTAATTGTCTAAGAATTTATTTCCATATCTCTATATCAACATCTATTAGTCTTTTGTTTTTTTAATTATTTTAGTTTAGAGAGATTTTTTTTTGACTATTTGCTTAAATTTTCTTAACAACATAAAAAATAAAAAAAAATTATAAAAAGCAATAAAACAACATTGTTTTGTTTAAAAAGATTTTTTTTAACTATTTGCTTAAATTTTCTTAACAACATAGAAAATAAAAAGAATTATAAAAGTCAATAAAAAAAAACATTGTTATTTTAATTATTTTAGTTTAAAAATATTTTTTTTTACTATTTGCTTAAATTTCCTTAATAATAAAAAAAATAAAAAAATTTATAAAAATCAATAAACAAATCATAAAAAAAATAAAAAATAAAATAAAAAGACTATTTAAAAAAAATTAATATGCTTCACCTAACCACATATACCACCCTTTTCAAAACAAAAAAAATAGAAAAATGAATAAAGAAAAGAAAGACTATTTAAAACTCATGCAATGTGTGAAATCTTAAAACTATACCATTCTCTTCATTACCCATTTGTCATCGAATTAAGAGTTCAGAGCGCACTATTTGTTTTTTAAAGTGATCTCAATTTTTCTTTTGTTTTTATATTTCCCTCCAACTTTTTTTAAAGTGATCTCAATAGTTTTTTGTTTTTATGTTTCCCTCCAAGCATTTAATAATTTGGTGGGAATTTAACGGAGTTTAAAATTCCATTGTTTTCCTGCAGGACTGTAAGGTAATCATCCAAGGTAATCATGTCAGACTCTGTCCTTGTCCTTCCAGACGGTCAATTCACAGGGTAAGGTATTCATCTTCACTGCTGAATCCAAAATACTAAAATGCATTTTCTAAATTTTAATTAATCCCAAACTCTAAATGCGGCTAGATTTCGATTGATCTCAAACGCTGAATGCATTTTCTTGGAATAGGGTCTTTTATTTTGAATGTGGTTTGTTTTAATAAATTTTGGGTAATGTTCCACAGGATGACCATGCTTTCTTTTTATTTTTCTTTTTGGTAATACAGTGTTGTGAAGTGGAATAGTATGGAAAAATGGGTGCGTTGAAGAAATCTGGGGGCGTTGAAGAGTGGAATGGGTCCAGCAATCACAGGGACAGAATCTCAGTTCACTCAGTCTCTTCACTGTCAGATAGTGAATGTTGGAAGATAGCAGAGGATGTTGCAGGAAAAAATGGGCAACTCACAGAGGGCATTAACTTTCAAATGTCAATGAAGTAGTGAGTCGTTATTCAATGAAACATCAAGCAACACTTCTAGTACCAGCCCTAATTCTACTTCTGCTCTTCTTCCTGTCTCCTTCCTTTGGTTTCAAGTAAGGATGCAATGTCATATTTTAATATACTGTAATGGAGGAATAAGTTTGCGGATGCACTTGGTCTCTATGAATTTGTTTTGGAAATAGAGCTTATCGCCATCGAAGCTCACATTGGAAATGGGATATGTCTCCAAATACAAGGTCTCATGCAGAGGCTTTTGAATGTTTTAATGTAGAAGCTCTTGCGCTTGAGCCCCAGAATTCTTGTGCTCTCACGCACTGTGGAGTTTTTTACAAAGATGAAGGACACTTCTAGATGCAGTAGAGGTTTTTTTCTCACATCTGACACTATTTGTGGTTTTTTTCAATTTTTTGTACTTATTTTTTGTGTTAATTGTTTGTTTGAGCTTCTTTATAGTAGTAGGTTTTTTATATTGTATTTTGAAACCGAATGCATTTGAATATTACTAGCTGGATAACTGTAATATATCTACAGTAACTATGGTACATGTTGCCCATCGCTTCTCAAGGATGAAGTATATAAAAAATTTGTGACTGTTTCTAATAGTTTGAATGGTTTTCAAGTTTTTTTTTTGTAAATCTGTCTACTTCTATATTAGTACAAAAATATGTTACAAAGAGGCAGAGGCCTCACAAAGCTAGCCCAGAGAAGAGGCATTCATATCCTGAGACCACAGCTGTTGACTATCTGAAACGAACCTAGATGACCAGGACCTTGTCCTACTTCCTAAACAGCTAATTCTGAAAAACAAAATGATGATTGGAGTACGAGACTCTCCATAACATGTAAGACCGAGACAGACATAGTCCATGACAAAAATGACAAGCATACAGAAGGATGCTCTGAAACATTGTCTTGAGCATGATAGCATGGATAATAGTGCTTGGGAAGCAGCTATTCGACGAAGGAGAATTACACTATAATGCCTGCAAAAACTGTGAAGAAGAAGGGAGAAGAACCCCTTCTGAGTACCTGATTGCAAAAAATGAAGAGCGAGAGCCATTTAAGCGTCGTTGGTGGGCGAGGGCGCTTCTTCCACCACAGGGCAAGCATACGGACTGAATTCAGCATCTGCAGGGGGCGAAGGAGAGTGGCCTGAAGGAGCGCAAGGCCTGGCTTGCGGGAGCTCGGGCTGAGAGGCCGAATTACCCTGAAAACTTTGCAGACTGACCCCCGGGGGGCAAAACAGTATTCCATCTTCAGATTCCTGAACAATGCCTGATGGAGCCGAAGGCGGAGCTTGGGCTGTCGGGTTGATCCTGAATTTGATGGAAACCGAAGCAATAAAATCATGGTGGTTGAAGGAACAGGGATAATTGAAGCGAGCTGAATGGAAGTGCTCAGAGGAGGTGAGGCGAACATGAGCTGCAGAGGTAGAAGGGCGTCTACCACGCCCACGACCTCGACTTCTGCTGGGAGCCGCGGTTCGACCAGCCTCTGTATCAGAAGAATCCGACGAGGAGGCAGAGGAGGGAAACGCAGGTGACATATTAACCTGCCCACGGGAAGAACCTCTCCTGCTCAACATTCTTGGCCTCAGACGAGGCATAGTGAGATTGACAGGATAATCTGGCCGAGAAATCAAGTAAGGATTGGAGAGCGAGCTCTGAGACTGATTTAAACCAACAGAAGGGCCGTTGAAATTACAGAACTGACCAAAAGAAACGTGAAAACCTTCCGAGAGCTCAATGCAGCAGCTTAAACGACACCTTTTGCCATTACTGGTGCGCAAACAAGGTTCGGATTCAACCTAAGAACAACAGGAACTCAACGGAGAGACACACAGCACCGAAGGAATAGGCGCCATTGCAGTGGAAAGGTCGAGATAACGAGGCGGAAGGAGTTGGATTAATGCAGCATTTACTATGTAGGCTGGCACATATGAAGTGAGCTCGGAGCGCGAAGGGGTGGCGGTGGTGGTAGACCACGTGCCCACCCGCCCCCTTGTCAGCGAATTATATCGCTTCCCGTACACCCGCATCTGGGATCGAAAGATCTTGTTGCACCAAGAGTGTGCAGTCTCGTTGGAGTTGTGGATCATTAGAACTGTTTAATGGACCCGAATAGAAAGGGATCTGCTGATTAGCTCCTTGGTTAGCCAATCTGTCTGCAACCTTGTTTGCAGTTCGTTTGACATGTTTGAAATTGATGCTTCTGGGAGTTTTGAGCCATTCCTCAATCTGTTCTAATCTGCTAAGTAACCTCCAACTTGAAGCGATCTTGGCAGCTGAGGTTCCGGATTGCATTCTGATTGCTGCTTCTATTAAAATTTGAGAGTCCCCCTCTATATCCAAAGGGAAGAAATTCTCATTTACAGCAGTGCTTAAACCTATCCATAAGCCTTCCAATTCTGCTTCGTTATTAGAGGCTCTGCCTAGGGATCCATGGTAAATATGCACAGGAGAGCCCTCTGAGTCCCTGAAGATACTCCCATGGCCAGCAGGACCCGAGTTACCTTTGGCCGCCCCATCGAAATTTAGTTTGAAAGAGGGCGGGGAAGGAGGCGACCAGCTGAGAGGAGAATCCTTATTGAAGAGAATGGGACTGCCTTGAGCTACGGAGGAAATGTTTAAGTTCCAATTTAGCATGATAAGACACTCCTGGGGGGAAGAAGGCATGTCCGATTCCTGCCATTTACTTAAAGCCAGAGTTTCCTGAAGGTACTGTTTGAGTTGATTCCAAAGGGTGTCGAGCAGAGAACTGTGATTCCTGAAGATCCTACTATTGCGCTCCTTCCAAAGAATCCAGTAGATGAATCCTGGAAGAAGCCTCCAAAGAGTGTTGAGGAAAAGACATTGGAATGGATTGTTGGGCCAATTCCTAATGGTGTTGACTGTATCTCCCACTTGACGACCTGATCTTCTGTTGCATTGCGCCATTCTTTCCCATAGATTATTCGCTATGGGGCAAGAGTCCAAAAGATGAGTGATGGTTTCTTCCTGAAGATTGCAATTCAGACACCTTGATGGGCCCATGAATCCTCTTTTTTGCAAATTGTCCCAAGTAAGGATGCGATGTTTACTAAGCAACCAGAGAAAAATAGATACTTTAGGCCATATGAGAGGTTGCCATATCTGGTCCCATATTTGATCTTTGAAGGGTTGTTCTGGTTGATAGAGAAGGCGATAAGCTTCCTTGGTGGTAAACATACCTCTTGGGGTGTGTCCCCATCTGATTTTGTCCATTTGATCAGAGAGTCTGATTTTTTTGAGATTGAGTTCTTGGTCCAGATCATTGTATGTTTCCTCCTGCCAATTGTCTTGCCAGGATTCTGCAGGACGCCACATGTTGAATCCTTGAGAGTGCTACTGCTGCCAAAATTGTTGAACGTGGATTTGACCCGTCTCTTGCATGTAGGCCTGCCATTTAGGTTTGTGAAAGAGAGAGGCAAGTTTGGGGGATTGTTGCCATGAATCCTCCCAAAATCTTGCCAAAGAACCTGAGTGTATTTCCCAGAAACTGTGTGCCTGTATGAAAGAGCTATGTTGCTTGGCAGCGTTCCATATTAATGAGCCTGGCGTGTTTGAGCTGAAGCGAATGAGAGCTTCCTTAGTACTTCCTGTAGCATATTTGGCATGCTAAAGGCGCGCCCATGGGGTATGTGGTTTGGAGATCCAATTCCACCAAATCCTTGCTCCCATGGTGTTGTTGCTGTGTAGGGGATCTCGCAGCCCCAAACCTCCTGCTGTCTTTGAACTACAAACTTCAGTCCATTTTATAAGTGCCCACTTCTTGTTAAGTCCAAAAGATCCCCATAGAAAGCCCCTTTGAAGATTTCGAATTTTTTTTAGCACCCATTGAGGGGCAGCCAGAATGGAAAATAAGTATAAGGGCAAAGCTTGTAACACAGATTTTATAAGGATAAGCCTGCTTGCTATATTGAGAGAGCGATAGGTCCATAAGGATAACCTATGTTCCAATTTATCAAGGAGAGAGCGCCATGAAGCATGTTTGACTGCAGAGACTATGAGGGGGGCTCCAAGATATTTCGAAGGAAGCGACGAAATGGGAAAACCGAGGATTCTAGCAATGTTCCTCTGCGTTATAGAGGGAGTATTGAAGAAAAAAAGCTGAGACTTGGAGGCGTTGATAGTAGTACCAGAAGCTTCTGAAAAAAGATCAAGCAGGGTTTTGAAAGCAGAGGCTTCATGAACCGAAGTATGTCCAAAGAGCATGGTATCGTCAACAAACTGTTGATGGGAGGTAGGAGATTGACCATGAAGCGAGAGACCTTTGAGAGTATGGGAAGAGATGGCTGCATGAAGAAGACGACCAAGACCTTCCGCCATAAGGACAAAGAAGAACGGGGAGAGGGGGTCTCCTTGCCGGATACCTCTTGTGGGACGGAAGGGAGTGGAAGGGGAACCGTTGAGAAGGATGGAGAAACTGGGAGAGGTGATAAGATTCATTATCCAACGAGTCCACGTGGCACTGAAGCCAAAAGCTAACAGAACTTGGTTGATATAATCCCAGCTGAGCTTGTCGAAAGCCTTTGAGAGATCAAGTTTGAGAATCATACCTGATTTTTTTAGCGCCTTGAGAGAGTGGATCACTTCATGGGAGAGAATGATCCCGTCCAGAATTTGTCGACCTTCTACATACCCTGTCTGTTCTGGCGAGATGAGGCCAGGAAGGAGAGGCTTCAACCTGTTGGCTAGAACCTTGGAAATGATCTTGTAGATTACATTACACAGCGCGATAGGTCTGAACTTATCCGGAGTGTTTGCTTCATCCGTTTTAGGAACGAGTGCTATGAAAGTGGAGTTTAAGGAGGGAAGGATCCAATGCATCGTCCTAGATTCGTCCACGATCTCCCAAACTTCAGATTTGATGATGTCCCAGAAATTATGAAATAAATTAGCAGTAAAGCCATCAGGACCAGGGGCTTTACCATCCTGAAGTTGAGCCATAGCCTCGTCCACTTCTTGTTTGGTTATAGGCTGTAGTAATTTACTGTTCTGATCCTCTGTGATTATCTTAGGAATATGCTGCGTAATGGATCGGATGGCTTGAGTTCTGCATCCTGGAGGCTCCTGTAGTGTGTTCTGAAAGTAGTCTTTGAGTTCTTTCTCTATTTCCTCATGTTGCTCCAGGCGTTCTCCTTGCGTATTGTTGATGAAGGCTATGTTGTTATGCATACGCCTTTGCATGGTAGATCTGTGGAAGAATTTAGTGTTCTTTTCCCCCTCCTTTAGCCATTTAATTCTTGATTTTTGCCTCCACAAAATTTCCTCTTGTAGTCTTCTTGCTTCAATCTTATCTGCGAGTGCCTGCTCTTGATTAGAGAAATCCTCCGTTCTGCCTTCAATAATTATGCATTGTTGCAATGTTTTCATTTGCTGCTCCAACATTTTCTGTTGTTCAAAGATATTACCAAACTGATGGCGATTCCAAGCTTTGAGAGTTTGTTTGAGGTGTTTTAATTTTTGTTGAAATTGATACATTTTTGCTCCTGCAGGGGGGCTGAATGTGTTCCAAACATCTTTAACAACCTCTTTGAAGTTCGGGTGAGAGAACCAGAAAGCTTCAAATCGAAAGGGCCTATTGCATCTGGAGCCAGGGCTTGTCCATTGTAGCATGATAGGCCAATGATCGGAGCCCATCTGGGGCATAATAGAGGCATGGAAGGCCCCACCAAGATGGATGGCGTTATCTGACATGAGGAAACGATCCAGCCTGGAAGCTATATGCTGTGGACCCCTTCTTTTGTTGGTCCAGGTGTATATGCCGTTGGAGGTTTGAAGATCGATTAAATGATTTCTGTGTATGAAATCCTTGAAGCCGATGCTATCTCCTTCGAGTCTCATTCTGCCACCGGTTCTCTCTTCTAGAGCTGAGATCATATTGAAGTCCCCACCGCAAATCCATAGGGGGAACCTTCGAACAGAGTTGAGCACAGAAAGAGTGTCCAAAAGATCCATTTTATTTTGGAGATCTTGTGGGAAGTACACGTTGGAGAGGTGACCATGGATATTGGTCCCTATAAGGTGGAAAGTGGCTTGTATGACATAATGAGAGGCATGAAAGTCCTCTAGGTAGTAGACTTGGGGATTCCAAAGGATTGCAAGTCCTCCGGAGGCTCCAGACGCATCCACTGAAACCGATCTGCATCCTGGCCAGATTCTGTTGAGGATGTTTTACATGACTGTACTGTTACACTTCGTTTCTTGAAGAAATACCATTGCGGGCTTGTCTTGCTGAATCATATTTTTTAAGATTCTTTGTTTTGCAGGGCTATTGAACCCTCGCACGTTCCAGGAGATGAGCTTCATGAGGAACGGTGGGGGATGGTTTTGTAAAACTTGGTCAACTTGGGGAATCTGCCTGAATCAACAAGCATTTCTCCAATGATTATAGTTCTCTGTAGATCAGTTCTGCGTCCCCTCTTTTTTGATTCTTTCATGATTCTCTTTCCGTCCCAAGGGCTTCCTGCCTGTATACCTAGACACTTGTGTTGCTGCGCTCGTGCTAGGACTACTTCAAGACTTTCTAGTTGTCTGGGAGGGATGGTACTAAACTCCTTCTGTCGACAAGCTGTTTCTAGACCTAAGATGTCTAAATACCCCAGATCGATACTTTCAGGTTCTTCCTCCATGTGAGTGGGTTGAGCTTGATCTTCCTTCCTAGTCTGCTGATGCACTGAAAGAGCTAGATCTGAATCTGATTCCATGCTGGTGACTTTGTGGCCTTTTTCATTGCTGGGGTTGGCCGAGGAAGTGGAGGCAGGAGAAAGGGCTAGGACGGAGTCCTTGGGAAGATCTGAAAAAGTGGGAATGGCAGATGAAGCAGGGAGATCTGGGGAGGAGGGGATAACCGGAGTGTTATCTTGGTTAGGTAAATCAGACAGAGAATCGAAGCTGTTTTTGGATTCAAGAATGATGGGAGAATCATTCACCACAGGAGATTTCTTCGCATGCTTTCTTCGTCCTGATACCTTGGTATAGCCTTCCGCATCCTTGCTAGGCTCCATGACAGTGGCTTTGGCCAGATGATTTAAAGGGCAATCCCTGAAAAGATGGCCATGTTCATGGCATTTCCTACAACGAAAGGGAACATGTTCATAGTCTATAGTCTGGATCCATTCAAAGTCGTCATGGAAGAGACTTACCGAGTCTGATAGTGCTTTGGCCAAGTGCATGTGTACGCAGATTCTGGCGTAGGAAGTGTACCTTTGGTTTTTAGTCTCCTCAGCAACTTTGATGAAAACCCCCAACCCGTTTCCGATTTCCATCAGTGTCTCCTCATCCCAATATTCCAGAGGAAGGGAGTACATTCGGATCCAGACAGGAGCCCAGTTAAAGTCTTCTTTGTCAGGATGAAATCTTTCCACCCAGTCTCGAAGGTAAAGGCCTACCGAGTTGAAGAAGTACGGGCCTCCGTCGAAGATGCGTGTTTTGTCTTCTAGACAATGGAAAATAGCTGTAAAAAAGCCTTTGGGGCCAAGTTGTAAGGTGACTTGTCCCTTAGGTTTCCATTTGGAAACGATCCATCCTTGCAAAGCCTTTTCTGTGGGCCAAAGACCTAGGAATTTTCCAATGAGGGCGTGATCCCTCATGAATTGGATTCGGCTGTTGATTCTATAACTTGGAAGGTCTATTTTTGTTCTTTCTACGGACTTTGGAATGCATGTAGCAGAAGAGACCCTGGACCGGCTTGAAGAGGCGTTTTGCACATGTTCTTTGCCTTTATCTTTCGTGGAGCCCGTAGCCGTATTGGTCTCTTTGTCGTTTGCATCCTTGGAACTTTCATTCTGAGAATCTTTTTTGTCAGTATCTGCCGTTGAAGGCCCAATGGGGTCTGCGGCCTGAGAAGACAGAGGTACAGCTTTCGGCCCTGTAGTGGGCTTCGATGGGTCGGATTTGTCAGAAATCGTATTGAGTGGGGGAGGGGGGGTCGAGCCCACCCCTCCATGGGCCTGATTCATGAGGAGAGAGTGCAGGAGAGGCGGCGTTTGACTAGCCACCAAGGCGTTAGAGTGTTCAGAGTTGCAGGGATGAGCTCAGAAACCCTAGCAAAGCTTCATGCATGGTTCCAACAACAGAGGCTGAGGGGTATACATAATGGTTTTCAAGTTGAGAAGAACAAGATTTGTTGTTTTTTGCAAAAAAAATCCACTGAAATGTAGTATTATTTTAGAAAAGCTAATGCTTTTGGCAAGTATCGGTTGCCCTTGGGATGAGATTAGCAAGCTATACCATACAAAGCCTCAACTTTTTATATGGACAGTTCAGAGACAACACTGTATTATACAGTGGATGTTCTGTCAAACCTGGGACTAAGAAAGAAAAATATAGGTAACATTATTTTAAATTATCCTGAGATTTCTTAGATGGGACCCAAGAAAATCCATGGCAGACAATTTAGATTTTGCAAGCCTTGGTTTGGATCAAAAGGAGATGATAAAGACAGATTTGAGTCATCCTCGCTATTTGCATGAGAACTTGATCAAGTTAATTGAAGATATTAATTGCATTGGGCTTGAGAAGCAGGGAATTGTTGTGTTTATCAGAGAACATCTAAAAAACACAATGCTCATGACTCCACTGTCTAAGGTTTATTTAGAAACATTTCAGAATATCCCTTCTGTACAATCAGAACTTGTCCATAAAAGAGATGATCAAGTTGTCTGTGGCTCTAAAAGAGAATATTTGAAAATCACAATGCATGTGACTCGATTGCCTAAAGTTTCTTAAAAAAAAATTCAGAATACCCTTTCTCGAGGATCAAAAATTCTATGTAGAAGAGATGATCTCAATGTCAGTGATGCTAAGCTCAGAGATTCACTAGGCACCCAAGAAAGAAATATCACTAAAATTTTACAAGAGCCAATTCAGAGACACAAGCTAAACCTTTGGTTGAAATTAGGCTTGATACATTACCCTGAATCGACGTTCAAAGATGCTAGAATGATTCGTTGTGGAGGCAATAAGTTGTAGGAGAGTTTAAGTTGTGTTTTGAGACTTGTGTTACCTTTCAATGATGTTTTTCAAATGGTGAGGACAAGACCAACATTATTGAGTAGAAGTTCAAATTTGATACAAAAAAAATTCAATTTTCTTTGTAGTACGACATTTAACCCACTGCAAGTTCTTCCATCATTTCCAAAATATTTCACCTTGGATCTCGAGGGTAGGATCAAACCACGATACAAAATGTATTCTTGGCTTAAGAAAAATAATTCTCTTAAGAAAGAGTGTGGTGCCTATACCATATTTACACTACCAGAGAGAAGATTTATTCAACAATACGTTAACTGCCACCCTGAAGGGAGCAAGTATTTTAGTCTTTGCAAGCTTGATAAAGTAATTTCCAGGACTCCACTGTCTAAGGTTTCTTCATAAAATTTTCAGAATCTCCTTTCTGGAGGACCAGAACTCCTCCGTAGAAGAGATTATCTAAATGTCGAAGATGCTAAGTTAAGCTCATATAGAAATGTGAAAATTACATGATCTCAGTTTTGAAAAAAAAAAAAAAACTATGTCAGTCCTTATACATTCTATTGACACAATTTTTGGGATGGCAACATTAGACCTGTGAAGTTTCATCAATGTCAAATTTTCAAAAAATTATTTTTAATGTACCAATCCCTTTTAAGGAATCCCTAAATGTTATCATATCAATCAATGTTGATGCCATGGCATGGACATCTACTAACTCATGGGGTCACACTTCTACAAACGTATTGTAAATTTTTGTAGATGATCTATGCTTGATGCAACTTTACTTTTATACCTGATATCAAATAGTGATCACATAAACAAGAAAGTAAAATGTTGATAGAACATGCAAATAGATCAATAGAAGACAAGCCAAAAATACACTTAACTTGATCAACAAAATATATGTGATGTGGTGCGTTACGACGGTCAACATGATGCTTCAACTAGCAAAGTCTCTGCACGGTCAGCCAACCAGAATGTGTCACACAACCCTCTCGGATAGCTCTATATAGTCAACCCAAAGTCAACAAAAGTCAACATTGTCAAGTCAATGGTCAATGCAAAAACAACAACGGCAAACTTTAATGCAGCCAGGTCAAAGTCAATGTTCAGCCTCGATTTTTGTGCCAAAAAGTACGGACTGCAGAAATCAAAATTTTGGGCAAGTTTGAGGGTGTGTGACACATCTGTTGGGGCTTAAAGCCTACATTATAATTCTGGCTGACCTTGCACATAAGTGGAATTAATTCAAAATAAATGTTTAGCTCATTAGATCAATATGATGTTTAGATCAAACTTGCACCTCTTCGAAAGAGGAATCCAATAAAAATATTGGCATCTTCATCTGAGCATCACAACATGGAGTTTGGACCTAGTTGTACAAAATTAACACTCCCTCTCAACTAGGGAGAACTCCATCCACCTATGGCATGAAAACATCGTGCATCATCCCGCCGTAAATTGCTTTGTTGGCTTCTTTATTTCAGAACAAAAGGTGAGTCACAAAGACATCACTCCCAGCTGACAAAATCAGCTCAGAGGTCTGAAACCTCTATAGGACTCAAAGGAGTCACATACCAACCTGAAGTTGGTTTAACTGACATGAAGTCAGTTGGAGGTCCGAAACCTCACTAGACTTGATCCCAGATCAAGTGATTGGAAACGTGCCATCCTAGACATAGAGAGTACAACAATCTCTGGTGCGTCCGTCGGTCTTTACTACTTGTCTCTAGCTTTTCCCACCTCATTGGCCAAATGAGAGGTACTTCCCATGAGTCTGGGACTCCATGGGTAGGTTGCATGTGGGGCATAGATCATGAGAGGTGAACCAACTCAACATCATAACGATAGCTCCAAGAAGCTATCAACAAGTCTAGCCTTTTATGTGCTTATAGCTCCAAGAAGCTATCCCCAAAGCCCCCTGGAGCTCCCAGAGCTCATCGTCCAACAAAACCCTCAGAATAGGGTCGTTCCATGATTCCAAGATTCTCACGGAAGGTTAGGAACTTGAACTTCCCCAAGGGCTTTGTGAGAATATCTGTGACCTGCTCATCAGTTCCTATATGATCGAGCCTTACAGTGTCTCGCTGTACCATATCTCGAATAAAGTGGTACCTGATATCAATATGCTTGGATCGATTGTGGAACACAGGATTCTCTAAAAAACAAAACCCACTCTGGTTATCAAAAAGGATAACGGTGGTATCTAGCACATGCCCAAATAGCTCACTGAAGGGCTTTTGCAACCAAACTAATTCACAACAGGCCATACTCGCTGCAATGTATTTGGCCTTAGCGGTGCTTAAAGCCATCGAATTCTGCTTCCTGCTCATCCAAGATATCAAAGCAGATCCAAGTGTGAAGCAACATCCAGATGTGCTCTTGCGATCCACCACACTGCCAGCCCAATCGACATCAGTATATCCATGGAGTGTCACGTTCTCGGCAGTGTATCTTAGCCCATGGTTTATCATGCCCCGAATAAATCTCAACAGATTCTTGGCACCAACCCAGTGAATGTGATGAGGATCAGCGGACTCAAAGTGTTCACTGCAAAACATACGTCCGGACGGGTGTTCACTAAGAACATCAGGGCCCCTACAAGTTGACAATACTCGATAGGTTTTGCTAGCACAGGCCCAACAACACTTCCACTCAACTTCTTAAAGTTGAGCTCCATTAGTGTCGACACGGACTTACAGTCCACCATTCCAAATATTTCCAGCAGCTTCACAATATATTTTCCTTGAGAGAGGAAAATTTCGTCGGGTCTTTGTCAGACCTCCAGGCCTAGGAGGTAATGCATCAATCCTAGGTCCTTCATCTCGAACTCAGAATTGAGCTCTCTGTTACACTGATGAATGAGAGGGTCAACACCTGTCAGGAAGAGATCGTCCACATACAACACCAAATGAGAGGATTTTCTCTATCAACCTTGAAGTAAAGGTTTAGATCAAAACTACTACGAGTGAAGCCCATCTTCATCAAGTAGATATCTATCCTCTCATACCAAGCCCGGGGGGCTTGCTTCAACCCATAGAGGGCTTTCTTCAACCTGCAAACATGGGTGTCTCTATCCTGGCCTTTGAACCCAGAGATTGCTCCACATACACCTCTTCCTTTATCGCACCATGCAGAAAGGCAGTCTGTACATCCATCTGATGAAGATTCCATCCTTGCTTAGCAGCAAGGGCTATGATAGATCAGATGGTGGTATATCGGGCCACAGGTGCAAATATGTCATCATAGTCTATGCCTTCCTTTTGAGAGAAGCCACGGGCTTGAATTTTTCAGCACTACCATCAGATCCATGCTTGATCTTATAGGGCCATTTTGAGGTGACAAATGCTTTGTCCTCCGGTCTCGGAACCACATCCCAGACATC
This sequence comes from Pinus albicaulis, assembly GCA_034641835.2. Classification (NCBI taxonomy): domain Eukaryota; kingdom Viridiplantae; phylum Streptophyta; class Pinopsida; order Pinales; family Pinaceae; genus Pinus; species Pinus albicaulis. The sequence goes on from CM076569.1 coordinate 552,889,672, forward strand.
ATTCTTCATAATGGACTCGAATTCTTTGTACATAGCATCCTTCTAGACTTGATGCTTAATGGCTTCCTCAAAAGATCCAGGCTCAGATTGTACGATTGTACTCATGGCTGCTAGATACCCTTGGTATCTATTCGGCTTCTTGCTTTCACGGAATGTCCCCCTTGGATCCATATGTCTCTTGGCATCCTTGAGAGTATCCCTGAGCCATGAGGGTCTTCTTTTCATTGAAGGAGGTGGATCAATAAGGTCCATCGGTCCATTGTCTCATCCTTTGGTTCTTCCTAATTTCCAGACCTTTCTTTATATTTGATAATGACTTAAAAATTTGACAAGATCAACCAAACCGTGAGACACCATATAATTTTTTCAAAGGGAACTCAAGAAGGGGGACTAACAATCTTATAGAGTTGTTGGCATAAAAATATCTACTGAGAAAAAAATTTGATAAAGGGATAAGAGAACTTCAGGTCTTTGGAGATTCTTCATTGGTACTGAAATGTTCGCAATATTCCTAAGACGTAACATATCGACTTGTTGGCAAATACAAATCACCCGAAGGAGATCACCTCTATTTTCGCGAGGTTCACTATAGCTCATGTCTTCCTAGAGCTGAATGAGAAAGCCGATAGCCTGTCTAAGGAGAGTCTCCTCTTAGAACTTAAAAGCTGCATTCCCTAGAGGCAGATAGGGACACTTCAACTAAAAGTCAGTCATCCATACAATTTCTTTGCTATCATCTTTTAATATGTACAAATAATTGTATTTGTAAGGCATGGAAATGTGTATGAACAATCATAAATTTCTATTTTTGAGTCAGTTTTCCTGATCATCCATGGGATGGAATAGTAAAAAATTTATTTGCAAGTATGATAATTCAATATTTAGCATGAGGATTGGGGAACATTTAGCTGAAAAAGGTGAATATTTTTGGCTCTGGTATTGCTGCTCATGAAGAAAGCATTTTTGTTTCCATCTTGGCAATAATGATGCAATCTTTAATTCCAAGTATTGTTAAAAAAAAAAGCTATACAAGAAAAACACCTGAACTTGAACCATTTTTCCAATTCTACTATTCTATATTTACTTTGGGATGAATAGGTTATTTTATCTAGAGTTGTGCCAAATCTCTTGACAACTTTTTAGTAAAATGGTAAGACATGATGCATATTATAGCAGGCCACAAATAACATTCAAGAAGGACCAGTAGTTTATGCGGCAGAGTCTATGTCATGGAAACTAGTGGATCATTACAAGTCCGTTAAAAAGAGCATGCATATGATATATCAAGAGATCAAGCTTCTAATCAACCCTTGAGGAAAAATTTCATGGCACTTCTCATCAAATTTGGATAGAAAATGAAAAACTAATTTCCAGACAATAACACTACATAAAAATAATGATAAGAGATGAATGTTGATGCAGGGGCATTAGGCTCGAACCAATATTTTGTATATAGGTAGACTTAAGGGGGTTTTATATTTTCTTGGTCATGTAATTACTGAATAAATCGAGTGATTTTAGTTTAATGTATAAAATATTGTAATTGCCCGAATGATTAATGGGCACCTGAAGAGATAGTCATTTTCAGAAGTTAAGCTAATTTTAGGAGTTCGTCTCTGTCTATTAGAGCGTTAGTCTCAGAGTTAGAGATATGAAAAGTTTCGAGCGTTAGAGGAATTGAGTCGATTCAAGGTTTGTATAAAAATAAGCCTTACAGGCATAATAAGGCAAACCTGCATAGAGGACTGCATAGGCTGTGTAGGACTATCGTAGCGACACAGTAGAGGAGAAGGGCCAATCGATCAAATATCTAGCCAGAAAAAATTTTGTAAGCTAATTCACTGTATAATGAGAAATTTGTCTCAGTGTAACTGTGCATTTGTCGTTTAACTCTGTGTGGATAATACCTTGAGTTTTTGTGTATTGATTGATTTAATTCTTGTGTGGAATGCCCTGAATCTCTGTGTGAATAGTCTCTGTAGTGGATTTGAATGATGTCCTGTGTAATTGGAGGGCTTGAATGGTACTATGTATCTGATGAGGAAGTTGATGTTATTTTTGGGTATTGAATATGTATATGCGTTCTTAAATAAGAGTAGTTGATTTCGGTGTCATTGAGTTCGAATCCAATAAGTCGGGATATGAGAATCAGTGTGGTGACTCCATACTGAGGGATATTGTTAAGATACGATTATTGGGTGATGCCGATGTGAATCTTTGGGGGAGTGCTTATACTCCTGAATGCTCGTAGGTGTATACATTTTGTGGCTATATTGAAGGTATGACTATCCTATGCGGAAAGGCCTACATCGTCAATTAAAGCGAAGATTGATCGGAGCTCCGCGTGAAATATTCAGTTGTGAAGTCAGGTGGAACCCTGAGCAAGAGTAGTCGGAACCTTAAAGGCCACATAGTAAAGACGGTTTCCGGCATATCGCACTGCCTTTGTATGGTAAGCGTTATTCCCCATTTGAATGCGATCAATGCCATAGGCCGACACGTGGCCTTAAAGTAGTTTTGGAAACCCACTCTCATTGCGAGTTAATGATCGTGCAATTAACTCGCGTGATATCCAGTTGGATCGTTGGATCGTTGAAGCTGGTGCGACATATTATCCACCGTTGGATGTGGAAGGGTGGTAGGCGCTAGGTCCCACACATATATATATGTTGATTGTCGTTGTCCTAACTACGATTTACGGTTTTAACCAAGGTATGGCATGTTGGTTGCATTGACACGAGTTTAATAATATATGTGTAACCGGAACATTATATAAAGCCCCTGGTTATAAAATGAATGGTATCACTAAAGGCTAGTGTGGTTCGCCTTGTTATATGTTTGTTGTGGTCAAGCACTATTGTAATAAGAACCGTGTTCCAATCCCAGCCAACCGTTAACATAACAAGTGTATGTATGTATTGGCCAAGGGTGATGGGTTTATATGAAATACGGGGTTTCTAACCAAAGGGGATATTTAATTAATATCTCAATCTCAGATTGAGATATTAATAAACATAGATGTATTTAATTTGTTAGTAAAAAGGAAACAAAGTATATTGAGGTTGCCAGATTGTGAAGTTGATTGGATAAGAAATTTTGGGGCATTTTACGCACAGATTGAGGTTGAAATAATCTGAAACTGGGAATGTGGGTTTACCCCGTCATCAAGTGGTATCAGAGCTAGAATTGAATTAGCTCTTTGAAAGTTGACTTTTGAAATGCACATGTACTGAATAGGAAGGAAAAGTTGAATTTTAAATCTGTTTAACAGAAAATTTGCAGATTTTATTTGACTGAATATGTAGTGAAGGTTGATAACTCATATTTACAAAATCTGAAGTTGAAGATAGAGTGTCTTGAAGATTACAGCAGGTATAAATGCAGTGCAGGTAAGAAAAGAAGCAAGATCATTCAGAGATCTTGAGAGGTGATTTGATGAGCCTATTTGAACTCTGGTTGAAAGGATTTGTTTGCAGAATACAGAGTGCAAGCAAGTGAGGAAAGAGTCTCAGCAAGAAGCAGATCACAAGCTTTGAGAGCAGTGATAGAAGAGTCCAGCAAGGGTTTTTGAGTGCAGAAAGAGTGTGGCAGAACCTGGAAGATTCCCAACTGAGGTTGGATGAAGGAAGGAAAGAGGTGTTCTTGAGAGAAGTTGCAGAGTGAAGCCTAGAGAGCAAAAGAGAGTGCTCAGAAGGCTCCAGTAGAGAGGGGACTAGTACTTTCCAAAGGCCGGATCCAGAGGAAGGGATTGGTGAGGTAAGTTGTAGCAAGAGAGATTGATGTTGTAGAGGCTTAGTGTAGCTTGTGAGTGAAGAATTCCTAGAGAAGAAAATGGCTACTGAGAGCCATAGCAGAGATTGCAGAGATTGCAGAGGTTCTGAGAGAAGCCACAACAGAAGGGTGAGGGAAGATGCCAAAGAAAATGGCATAAGGAAGAGACTCACTGATGAAGAATGGCAGAAAGAATTAGCTGAGATCAGGGAGTAGTTCAATAGATTGAAACTGAGGATAGAAGAAAGCCAGAGAGTTGGTTGGCTCATGAAGAAGAAGATAAAGTGGCAGAGGCTACAGATGAATAAAGAGCAAATGATAAATGCTCAGAAGAAGAAGGAAATACTCAGATTGATTGAGTATTTGGAGAAGGACTTGGAGACTGAAGCTTCACGTGGGACCAAGGGGTCCGAGAGCCTTACATCTGACATATTTTGTATGTTTGTAGGAACAACAGGTGAGAGAGAACAAAATGCTGATGTTGTCACTGAGAAGAATGGAGAAACTACATGTTTTGAAAATGTCCATGCACAGTTGGAGAAAGATTATGCTTTCCCACATGTTGGAAGCATAAGAGATTTAGCTTATGATGATAGCCAGAAACTGGGAGTTGAACAGCTTGAGGAATTTGAAGAAGAGACTCTTGAAGAATCTCTGAGGTGTACAAAAGACTTGGGACAACAAGAAGATTTGGTGATCAAATCATCAAATGAGACCATGTGGTCTTGTGTTCTTACAACTGACAAGTTGTGTGTGAATGCAGGTATTGATGAAGATAGCCCATGTGATGGAGCTGTGTTAAAAGCAGCTGACCGTTTCCAAGCAAGATATGATGAGTATCCTTCAGATGAAGATCAGATTGTGTTAATGCAGCAGAAGGAATCCATTAATTCCTTGTTTTATAGAAGGGATTGCCTCAAGGAGGACATGACAGTTGTGTTTGATGATAATGAGTTTGTCATTAATGATGATAATGACAATTTTTTTCTATTGAATGGCCAAGTAAGGAGTGATGGACAAATAACTGAGGTTTTTGCAGAGATGGGAAGTCAGAATTCCATTCTGATGAAGGCTGAGAAGATGGTGACAACAGAAGATAGTGAAGATTGTGGAGATGTTTTCTCAGGTGAGATGCCAAGATTGTGGCATGAGCAGAGGACATAACCGCAGAGAGAAGGATTTCAGATTGTAAGGGCAGAGATGATTGAAGATGAGAGAGTTCTTTCCTATGAACTAGAACAGAGAGGCATCCTTGAAGGGGATGGTGCAAAATAGAGAATAGCTGATAGTCTCAAGAAATGTTTGAAGATTTGGAATCAGCATTCTGATGTGCTGATTGAGAAGGAAAGAAGGTTGGGACAACATACTGAGATGTTGACAGAGGAAGGAAAGGCTCTGAGGTCCTGTGGATTTTGTTTTAACAATTGTTTGGTGAATGCAGATTCTGCTGATGCTGAAGGAGAATTGACAGCATGGGGCAGTCAATTGAAAGAGGAGAAGAATTCTATGGGAATGTTTGATCCATGGAATGGAGGAATTAAGTTTATAGAGAGTGTGTTGGATCAACAGAATCCTGAACAAGAGAAAGAACCTCAATTTCATAATTGGGGGTTGCAGCAAGAGAAGATACAGAGGAATAAAGCCAGGAAATATTTTCTGAGTCTTGGGACAGACTTAGAACTGCCGAAAGAGAAATTGGTGATTAAGTAATCAGTTAAGACCATCGAGTCTTGCGAATTGAAATTTGACAAATTGGCTGTGTTGACAGGCAAGGCAGAAAACAATCCATCTTTTGAAGTTGTTCTAGAAGGTGATGGACTGTTGCAAGAGGAGGAAGGTGAGGCTATCATGCCTCCTGTGAATGAACTTGTTGTTTCTATAGATGACAAAGAAAAGGAGTTGCTGCAGAATGAAGATGAGTATTTGGAAGAAGATGAGACAATCATGTCTCATGGACAAAAGTTGGTTGCTATTGGTAGCAGAGAAGAATTGGCTTGTCCGAATAACCGAGAGAAGGTTAAAGAGAAGGCTGTAGGGCAGACTTTTGGGGTTGCTACAACAATGGAAAATCAGAGTTTTAATCTGATAGAAGATGAAATCTCAGTGGTTGAAATACTTGAGGCGATTAGCAGAATCATTCAAGAAGAGGGAATGCAATTGCTGAGGGTTGCCCAGGAAGAAGGAGAAGGACATACTGAGTTCAATTTACAGTATGCTGACAATGAGAGTCAAGAAAAAAACAAGTGGTTGGAGTATTTGCTGAAGATATTAAGAAAATTAGGTGAAATGGCAGAGCAACAGCTGATTGGAGTGTTGCCGGAGAGAATGTTGAAGCAACAAGATGAAGTGTTGCCAGCAGAGGATCAAAAATTTTACTGTTGCAGAGAGGGTATGGATGATTGGGCGGCGAATATGGCAGAAGTAAGAATTGAAGAAATGAGAATGCAGCAAATAGAAGTAAGTTTCCAGTAGTCAGAGGAAATACTAGATAGAGAAATTGAATTTATAAGAAAACTGATGCAGAAGATGTCTGAGAAAAAGGCAGTAGCAAGGAAACAAAGAAGTAGCAGCACAAGCAAAGCAGACAGAGGATGTAAAGGTGTAGCCTGTGGAAAGCTACAACATAAAGTATGGGAGCCAGGAGCAATGCGAAAGAAGAACGCTGCAACAAATAATCAGTTGCAGAACAAAGTATGGGATCCAGGTAGATAAAGATGAAGCACATGATCAGGAGATCATGAACTATTTTAACCTGAGGAGTCTGATGCAGGGGCATTAGGCTCGAACCAATTATTTGTATATAGGTAGACTTAAGGGGGTCTTATATTTTCTTGGTCATGTAGTTACTGAATAAATCGAGTGATTTTAGTTTAATGTAGAAAATATTGTAATTTCCTGAATGATTAATGGGCACTTGAAGAGATAGTCAGTTTCAGAAGTTAAGCTAATTTTAGGAGTCTGTCTTTGTCTGTCAGAGTGTTAGTCTTAGAGTTAGAGATATGAAGAGTTTTGAGCGTTAGAGGAGTTGATTCGATTCAGGGTTTATATAAAAATAAGCCTTACAGGCATAATAAGGCAGACCTGCATAGAGGACTACATAGGCTGCGTAGGACTGTCGTAGAGACAGAGTAGAGGAGAAGGGCCAATCGATCGAATATCTGGCCAGAAAAAAGTTTGTAAGCTAATTCACTGTATAATGAGAAATTTGTCTTAGTGTAACTGTGCATTTGTCGTTTAACTCTGTGTGGAGAATACCTTGAGTTTTTGTGTATTGATTGATTTAATTCTTGTGTGGAATGCCATGAATCTCTGTGTGAATAGTCTCTGTAGTGGAGTTGAATGATGTCCTGTGTAATTGGAGGGCTTGAATGGTGCTCTGTATCTGATGAGGAAGTTGATGTTATTTTCGGGTATTGAATATGTATATGCGTTCTTAAATAAGAGTAGCTGATTTCGGTGTCGTTGAGTTCGAATCCAATAAGTCGGGATATGAGAATCAGTGTGGTGACTCCGTACTGGGGGCTACTGTTAAGATACGATTATTGGGTGATGCCGATTTGAATCTTTGGGGGAGCGCTTATACTCCTGAATGCTTGTAGGTGTATACATTCTATGGCTATATTGAAGGTATGACTATCCTGTGCGGAGAGGCCTGCATCGTCAATTAAAGCAAAGATTGATCGGAGCTTTGCATGTAAGGTTCAATTGTGAAGTTAGGTGGAACCCTAAGCAAGAGTAGTCAGAACCTTAAAGGCCGCACAGTAAAGACGGTTTACGGCATATCGCACTGCCTTTGTACGGTAAGCGGTATTCCCCATTTGAACGTGATCAATGCCACAGGCCGACACGTGGCCTTAAGTAGTTTTGGAAACCCACTATCATCGCGAGTTAATTATCGTGCAATTAACTCGCGCGATATCCAGTTGGATCATTGGATCGTCGAAGCTGGTGCGACGTATTATCCACCGTTGGATGTGGAAGGTTCGTAGGCACTGGGCCCCACGCATATATATATATATATATATATATATATATATATATATATATATATATATATATATATATATATATATATATATATATATATATATGTTGATTATCGCTGTCCTAACTACGATTTACGGTTTTAACCAAGGTATGGCATGTTGGTTGCATTGACACGAGTTTAATAATATATGTGTAGCCCAAACATTATATAAATCCCCTGGTTATAAAATGAATGTTATCACTAAAGGCTAGTGTAGTCCGCCTTGTTATATGTTTGTTGTGGTCAAGCACTATTGTAATAAGAACCATGTTCCAATCCCAGCCAACCGTTAACATAACAAGTGTATGTATGTATTGGCCAAGGGTGATGGGTTTATATGAAATACGGGGTTTCTAACCAAAGGGGATATTTAATTAATATCTCAATCTCGGATTGAGATATTAATAAACACAGATGTATTTAATTTGTCAGTAAAAAGGAAGCAGAGTATGTTGAGGTTGCCAGATTGTGAAGTTGATTGGATAAGAAATTTTGGGGCATTTTACGCACAGATTGAGGTTGAAATAATCCGAAACTGGGAATGTGGGTTTACCCCGTCATCAACTGTGGAAATTGAGAAGCATAGAAATACATAAATAGAGACAACAGGATAAAGTTAAGCAACCCATGTAAGCCATTTTGGAAGAGGAATAAAAGAAATTGTTCATTATAAAGGAGACACCTCTATTGCCAAGAAATATCATCATCTACTATGAAATATATGAGCCATAAATTTCCCATAAATTATGGGGATTTGTGGTGTTGGATGTGATATTTCCAAAGGAAAACCATAATTTATATTTCAAAGTTGCATGGGGGAAGGTACCAGCCACTGGGCAGAGCCATAATTTCTATTTCAAAGATGCATGGGGGGAAGGTACCAGCCACTGGGCAGAGTTTAAGTTCATATACTCCCTCATAAATTATTGACAAGCCTAACTTGTTTTCCATCTTTACAACCTTGGCTAAATGCTTATGGCTGAAAACAACACTCCAATGATTATTAGTATTGCCAAGAACCATTACTATTGTGTTCTTCTTAGCTACTGTTTCAAGGTGTTCTAAATTAACTTCCCAATTCCTTTTTGTAAATAAAATTATATTTCCTGGCTTCAATGCCATTATATGCCAGCAATGCTTCATAAAGTGGAGACCCTGGTCTTGGCAAAAAAAATTTTGCATCTTTACAGCCCTAGAATACAATAGTTACATACATGGCTTGTCTACAACCACAGGTTAAGTGGACATCATCTACAACTAGCTGGTAAGGAAGTTCGGGGGAGAGATACCTTGCCAATGCCACTTGTCCTCACTTTAGACCCATTTTGTAATAGTCTATTGTAGACAATATTTGAATTTCCTGCACATATTTCATGGGGATCCACTCTTTTTGGATGTTGCTAACTTTGTTTGAGAAAATTTTCCCCAAGAAGTTTGTGACAGTTAGCATAGAGGTTTGATACATTAGAAAAGTGTCCATTCTGGGCACTTTTCTTGGTAGCAGAGGACATCCTGGAGGTGAAGCTATTTGTCAAGGTATCCCCTTTTTTATATTCATGAGTATGGAACATAAGAAGTATCAAGACCTTGAGTATGGAGCACCTGCTTCTATTTAAGGGTATTCATCAGTTTTCATGTTAGAAGAAATGATAATTGGGAGCACTTTGGAAAAGGAAAATAGAACCAATACTGCTCTCAGAGCATGACTAGATTGTTATTGAGCAAAAGCATTTGAATTGCAGCTTGGTGCGATTATTGTCTTTAGCTAAGAATCAACTGCATATGATTTTGAAAGCCACTGGAGCAACTTCAACCCTTACACTAGTCCAACGACTTTGTACCAAATAAGAATGACTGAACATTGACTGATAATATAATCTGAGAGCAAAGGAAATCAACAATATAAATTCTAGAGCAATCTGGGCATTTGCACACAAAGATATACCTGCTAAGCTACCACATCTCCAATGGAAAAGGTACTTCTACTCAAATCATTGCTTTTGGTAATTATCTCTAGTGATGCCCCTGTACATGGAGAACCTAAATTCAGTAGATTAGGAATGCTATAATAATTCAGAGAGGTTGGGCATGATTTTTGTAAGGATAAACCACAGATATCAGGCTTCCATAGTCTTGAGAACTACACGTAGAACCACAATGTAGGCTATTAGTATTAAGTTATAAAACCATTCTCCTAAAAATAAGGATGTCCCTCAACCTAGGGTTCTCTTTGTCATTGGAGAATCTGCCAATGGGTCCTTTTCTTCCATGGTTTCTCATCTCCTTAGAAATCCTAAAAAATGTGCATGCTGACCATGCCAAAGGGCTCCACACACTACCTGTCCTCGTAGTGGAGCACGCAAAATAAGGATAACAAGCTCCATCAAACTTGTAATAGATACACAACTCAAAGTGGGAGTGCTGCTAAAATATACTCATGAAGGCTTCAAAGGCAAAGGGATTTCAAGGAATTTTAACCCCTAACTAGATGTAATCAAGTCCATTATTTGCCTACCAACCAATCAAGGAACTCCTTTATCAATAACATTGATTTATCGCCATTTGAAATTTTGACCTGAGGGTTTCACATTAAAATTGCAGACAATTCATAGTGTGTTCCAGAGCTTGCTTCTCTTCAATGATGGTTAGGAAAGAACAATCTGCGAAGTGTCTATTTAGTTGTTGATCACCATTAGGACCAAGAAGGGGTGTATCTTTGATTAGGCCCTATCCAATTCTTCTTTGAATGGGATAACTAAGGGCTTCAACAACTATTACATAGAGTATCGAGGCCAACAAACGCCATTTCCAGGTAGATTAAAAGTACTCTATCTCTTAAAATTTGGCCTAATTGATGCAAAGGCAAGTTGCAGCCCATGAAAATAAAGTTCCGACTACATTAACAAAAAATGTATCAAATTCAAGCACCTTCAGCATGGAGCGATTTAACAACCATTCTACTCTACCAAAGGCTTTTGCAGTTTACCTTAATGAAGAGGGCTTCTAGGCCTTGGCTTCTAACTCATTCAATGCCTTCCCAAATAGCAATCACATTATCCCAAATGTATTTGCGTATAATAAATCCTATCTATTTTGCTACAATGATTTTTGAAAAGATATGTTTTAGCTACAAAGCAAGCTCTTTGGCTACAATTTTATAAGGTAGATTAAGTAAAGTTATCAGTACTATCTTGTGATTAATAATGGGTCTCCTGGCTTCAAGATGAACTTGATCAACAACTTTTTGATGTCGTTACCTTGTGTATGTGTCCATAGTACATACAAATACTTTATACACTTGAAGAAAAATTTGGCCCAAGAAAGCCCCAAGTAGCTTTGTAAAATTTGCATAAATAACCATCCTAGCCAAGGGACTTATCATCAACCATTTCCCTAAGGGTCATTGTCAACTCATCTAATGTTGATTTTTAATCACATGCTCCTTATTGTTCTTGCATCGATTTTCTGGGAATTGCATCAATAAAAGTTTGCATGACTGCCTTTCTTTTATCCATGATATCCTTGAGATTGAAAAACTATTTTATAGTCGCTAAAAAAACTCTTTCTCTATATTTACCTGATCAATTATTTTTAGTTTTGTTGTTTTAAGCCTTGATATGTTCCACTACATTGTAGTTGAGGTCTATGAAGAAGACCTTGGTTGGCCTATCTCCTAATTTAAGCAAGTGAAGTTAGGGTCTGATTTAGGCTCCCCTTGCTTTGTATGTCTCTTTCACCTTTAGTCAATGTCTCCATGTAACCACCCCAGCTTGGCGTTGCTCACTATAAGGGCTATTTTGTAACATCCTTAACACTTGTACCAACACATCCAGGACTACCTTATACTTTCTTCTTCTCACTACCACCAGTCCTCTATTGTATCCCCTCAAAAACGTAGTTAATATTCTAACATTACCCACCAACCAAATAATCCAGCCTTTGTCTTGACTCCCAAGAGTCAAAATCCAAAATTTTTTGATAGCCTCAATGCATGATTCAAACTTCAAGTTAGAGATATTCAACATGAATGGCATGTTCACATCAGATACACATCTAGCCGTATCCAGCTCACCTCAATATTCAATGCACCATGTAGATTAAAAGTATTGTTAGACACAGGAACACACAGAATCAATGAGCCAACTCCACCCCCACCTATGTTGTATAGTGCACCTCACTTCTCTCATTTCAACATGCCCCAATGCAAGCAATAAATATTCTTTCTTTTCCAGGCAGCTAACACAACAGGATAACATGAAATTTCTAACATATATGTCCAATTCATTAAACTTGAAACATTGTTGAATTGATACTACAATGTTCAATTCATATTTCAGCATCAAGGGAAAGTACCTAGCTACACAAGTTCCTAGTATATTTTCCAATAATTTTCCTTGAACATCTTGGAATGTCCATAAATAATGAAACACAACATAATCAAAAATCTTTCCAGAGTAGCAATGTTGTAATCACCATATAACACATATACCTCATAAAGAAGCAGTGTCAATATCAATATCTGGAAACTGTCCCAACAAACATTTCAAAATGAGGGGCACCATTTTAACCTTGTAAAGGCCATAAAAAAGTGCTAATTCCAAGCAAAATACTATAAGTAGGGTTCAACCTGGAAGAGAAATTACATCAAGAATATTTGTTGTTCGACTGATTTTACCAACAATCTAAGAAAAGGTTAGGAAGGTTGTATTTTGAAATTGTGACCTAATGTGGGTGTATGCAGGACATTCTAGAGTGTTTTTCATCTTCAAACCTCTTAGTATCACAAAAATGACAAATTCACAATGTTTTAGGAATTGTCCAAAGCCCTGTTTCACTATGGAGTTCATGAACACAAGTTCCAACTAAAACCAATGCAGTTATTCCATGCAGCAACACTTTCTCCCATCCATATATTTTCTGATCTAATGTGGGTGTACACAGACATTTTAAGAGAGTGTTTTTCATCTTGAACCCTCTTAGAATCACAAAGATAACAAATTCACAATATTTTAGGAATCTTCGAAAGCCCTGTTGCACTATGGAGTTTGTTAATACAAGTTCCAACTAAAACCAATGCAGTTATTCCATGCAGCATAGCTTTTTCCCATCCAAATACATCCAGTACTAAATATTTAAAATTCCCCTTAAAATCATTGTTTTCCTTCTCTTACAAACAAGAAAATGCTAAATTAGTCTGTACAATATACCAAAATTAAACTGAACAACAAAACTATTTGCAAACCATTATGGTCCGTATAGAAGAATCACTTGCCTGTATGAGACCAAGAAGGTTAAGCATGGGTCACCACTAGTGCTAGGAGAGTGAATGCCATTAACTGTTAGAATATCTATCAGGTTCATAAGTTTATAACCTATGTATAAAACAAGCCAACTAAAACTTGCCTGTATGTTGTTGCATGCCAAACACGAACAGTACCATCTTCTGAACCAGTGATGATGATAGGAGGTTCAGGGTGAAAACATACTGCAGATACATTAGGTGTGTGTCCCTCCAAATTTTGGACACAACTTTTTGTCTGGTAGTCCCAAACCTGATGACAACACACCAAGAAATTTAAAGGTAGGCCAATTTTTTTAATGATCAAGACAAGTACTAGGGGTAAATCAATTACATCTCTAGAGAATCTATATGTTTGAGCACCTTTGCTGTGTGATCATCTGAACCAGTAATAAGATATGGTCTGTCACCTCCTGTGAAGTAATCAACACAGTTTACACCCTTTAAGTGGGCATCGAGAGTAAATTTCGTTCTTGCGAGTCCAGATTCTAGATCTGATTGATGCATTTAGGTTAAAATAAATCAATATGAAACAAATTATACAAGGCTTTAACATTTTAGGATATCTAAATTCTAATTTCCATTTTCTAAGAGAAGTAACAAATTTGAGTGTTCACCAAGAGGAAAAAAGATGAGATTCCTAGGTGGATATTTTATGCCAGAGTAAAGCTTATCTATAAACTTGGGATTTACCAAAGAGCACTGCCTTCCACCTTTATAGTACGATCTAGTGAGGCACTTGCAAATGTATATGTATCCTTGGGATTAAACGCGACTTGCATCACATAGTGTGAATGACCTTTAAATATTTGAGTACATTGCCAACCTTTATCCCAGTCCCAAAGCTTGATTAGCATGTCATCAGATGATGACAGCACATATGGCAGAGTTGGATGAACACTCACACACCTGATATAATCAGTATGTGCTTCAAATACTTTCACCTTATCCATGGTGTTATAATTGTAAACACGGATAATCATGTCATCTACACCAGCTGCAACCCATTGTTTGCGTGCTATGAACTTGGCAGACCGCACTGCAAATAAGCACTAGCATTAGAATATGTATCATGCACTTCACTGACAACATATAGATTCTGCTATGCCAATATGATGTATAGAACATGTTTCTACTTTGAATACTTGGAAGTTCTATGACTTCAAAAGACTTTGCCAAAGTCTGCCATAAATAAGATTCAGCTTAAATTAGGTTTATACACAAAACTTAATTTCTGAAGGAAGTAATTGTAGATATAATTCTATCACGCTAAAAGAAATACATTACCAAGACATTGATAGATAACAAGAATAAACCATGATAAATATGGCATAGGTAGGCATCTATGTAATCTCAGAGAAACATTGTTATCTCATTTTTTTCAAGTCAAAAAATCAAAATATAATATTAATCTTAAACTTCTGAACTATGTCTAAATATGTCTTCTTCCCCTAGAGTAATTTGAATCTGCCAAATCCAGCAATTCAGCATTGCTGGGTAGTCTTTAAGCAATCTTTCGATTCTTGCATTAGGAATGGCATGCACGACAAGAGCAGCATAAGCTTGACTTCTGCTTTCCCATATATGCTGAAGAATGGTTAGTGTATATATTATGATGGTTAAGTTTGTCAGGCAGGTAAATATGAACGGACAAGATGGACTTTGTGAAGGCCTGTATGATATAGCATTTTCACTAAAATAAATGAATTTGTGTGATTTAACAAAAATCTATGGAGGTGGAGCTAGGAAAAAAAAGGTACTTTGCAGTTGTCATCTAATAATGACTTTACTTCTAACGCTATTCTTTACATAAAAGTTTAAAACTTCAAATTTACAAGCTCCATCTCAGGCAACATATTAAACACAAGCAAATGACAGACTAAAAACACATCCAATTCCAGATTCCAAACTACAATACAAACGACAAACACATCCACCATCTCAGATGAGATTAGCAAAGTTGCACCATAACAGAAAATTATCAAAGCCTTTATTTCCTCCCTGAAAAGGTTTCTTTAATAGAACTAAATACACATTTGATGCACTTAATATCCAAGGAAAATAAAAATGAAATCTTTTAAGCACCAGGAAGTATTTCTGTTGTTTCACTTTCAAAGGTTGATGTCAATCTTACCAATACTATTCTCAACAACACTTTCTTATCATCAAAATAAGTGCTTCTATCCAAGAAATCAATTTTTCTTAGTCTTCTTAATAGGCTTTGTCCTGCTTTATTATTCGAGTACAAAAATTGTCATTTATTAAACCGCCAATAATATCTGTTTCTTCTAGAACAAGCACAAATTCACGATTCTAAGTTCAGCAAATCCTACGATTTGTTGCCATGTGTGACATTGTTTTGAAGAAGGGTTTAATGGGTTTTCTGCCTGAGTCCAATAGAACAGATAGGCGGATCTGGCCTCTACAGGGAAGCTTCCATGGACAAACGAATATGAAGGAAGAATACTATATTTATTTCAAAATGGGGAGAAGCCCAATAATTGCATTTGCAATGGGTGTAATCAAATTTATCGATCTCATAACTCAAAGAACAGAGGGACTGCAGAGCATGGTCGATCTTATAGACATTCTTTAGCCCTGCAGCTCGAATCACATTTACATCTGCCCAATGCCAAACTGGATGATCCCCATAGAGAAAAATATAGACGTTGTTCGGATGGTTAGCCATTGACAAGGGTTCCATTCTTGCGTTTTTCTCGCCCACTTGTATTGGCCCATCATTATTGCATGAGTTCAAAAGGATGGATTGTGTGCAAGTCCCCTATCATTTTAGTGGAATGGATACTGCTCGGACTTGGCACCATAGTCTGTTCTTTGCAGTGAAGCTCCCTATACATGCTTGTTTGTCAAGCTTTTTGGAAAAAAGGGTGTATTTCCATGATAGTCCCTTTTTTTTTTCTTTTCTAAATGGGAACCTTTGTGTTTACGGATGATAAACCTTCCAACTCTTCCACATTTGCAAAGAATGGGTTGCTGGTACTTCGCCAACAGTTATTGCAATTATCTGCTTCAAGGTATAAACAATACAATCATTAATTGGCACAAGGTCCACGGTTAATAGGCATATCCAGCATACCCCATGCAAGGGAGGAGCATTCCTGTGAGGATTTTCAGAACAACTGCTCCAAGTTGCCACTAGACTAGAGCCTGATGTGCATTATTATCCTTTTGCACAAAGTTAAGCACATTAAGGATTATGCTTTTTGATACACATTATATTTCTCTAAATTTCAACTTCTTATTAGGAGAAGTGCGTCCCTTGTTTGAAATTTGGTTCTTCCTCGCAATTCTCCTTCATCCCCTTGATTATGCATACTATGTTTTCTTAAAATATTTATGGATGGGACAATCAATGCTGCATTACATTCTGGCCTTCTCACAAAATTTTGGGGCTTTTAGTTATAAACAGAGCAAATTTTAAATGTTCTAGGAGTATTTTAGAATTATGAGTGAAACATAATTTTAAATATTTTTTGAGTCTTGTGCATTTTATTTTTGTTTTCAGAATATACAGAAACCTTAATGCCCTTGCTTGAAAAATCCAGAGTGCCTCATTTTTTGGATAATTGATTCAGATTGACATTCTTGATTTCCAGAGTAGACATAAGAGGTTCATTGTTATGTGCTGATGACACTTTAGAATGTAAATGATTTGCAAAGATGACTAGTTCTTTCCTTTGAGATTGTGCGAAAGGATGGATTTTTTAAACTTGTTGTAAACAATTTGGTTGAATAAGAAACTTGGATCCCTGTTACAAAAATTAAATATGTCCTACTAATGGTATAAATGATTGGAAACTACAACTACCAAAATTGATACCAAAGATGTCTTATTAAGGGTATTAATGTTGGAAAATTTGACTACAGTTGCTGGAAGTGATATCTTGTTTCTTACGAGTTGACCTAATTGCACTTTTTTAGGATTGTAGTTTAAGGTGTTCTGAGAAGATAAAAGTAGGATTGAGTTTTTGTTACCTAATTGGGCCATAGGTCAAGTTGTAGCTACGAAGTTCCCTTGTTCTTCTATCAGTAGCGTTTGCATATGGTGAAAGTGGAATCATTCAATGTATATGAAATCAAAACAATGGAATGAGATAGGATCTAGTCTTCAAAAGATAAGCATTTGAGTGTTTAGGGTGTTTATAGGGTGATTTCCATGGTTCTATTTCTACTATTATTACTATAATCCTTCATTATTTGCTTACAATTGTTGTTAGTTTCTACCTGCACTTCTTGGCCATTGTACTTCTCCAGCGCACACAACAGATATACTATGTTGCACACTCATAAAATACAATGATTGTTATAAATTTACAATGCATGGCAGTTGAGTTCATTACCATTTATATGTTTGTAGCATGCCACAACATATTTATAGTTGGATGTGGAGTGAAATACGTACTTGTTTTTGCTTCCAATTTTGTGGTTCTCTATAATTTATTTGGTTTAAGAGATGAAAGGTGCAATACCAAGAGAGTTCTTGCTTGCAAGTCACTGTCTTTTTTGTCTGTTAACTTTTTTTTTGTTTCCTGTGAGGTTAAAAAATTGTTATGTATGTGATTGTGAACCCTTTTTAAAACTTGTATATGTATATGCACTTCTATAACTAGACTTTGTCACACAATGTTGGACAGGATACTGAGAGACGACATATTGGCTTAAGAATGGAAGGTAGGACCATGTATTTGTGATATCTGGAAGGAGTTGTACATAGCAGCTTGAAAGTTGAAAGAGAATAAGGTGAGTTGTCACCTACACTGGAGACTGAGGATCGACAAAACACATTGTATGCCAATGCTAGCAATGTAGTGTCTGGTACATATTCTGTGCCTAGAGGGGAGGATAATGGTGCAAACAGGAAGTATAGGAATAAACGTGAAGATGAAGAGGTTGAGTGTGGTGCTGAGGCAAGAGGAGAACATGATGCTGATGCAGATGATGAGGGGGAAGAGAGCCCTCAAAGATCGACTGAGGATAGTGAGAATGCTTCTAAAGCTGGTGATTTTCATGATGATGATGCCAAATCTAGATCATGGTGCTCCTCCGCGACCTCATGGTGCAGAGGACACAGAGGAGGCAGTGAAAGTGAAGAAATCTATTGCAAAAGGTAGTGCAACAAGTACAATAGGGGAGAGTGATGGCAGTGCTAGAGCTGATATTACAAACAATAATGTGAAACAACAAACTCTAGGTGGTAATGGCGAGGAAAATTTAATAATGGGAACAACAATCTCTGCCAGGGGTAGAATGAAAAATGGTGAGAGTGCTATCAAGGGAGATGGTGTTCATGAAACTGGCCAAAATGGGCATAAAAGTGAGGGTGGAAATTTGCATTCCACTGCACCTGCTGCTGATGATATTCCTGGTACAACCATGCAGGTTGGTCACATTGAAAATTTAGATGGCTCAAATGCTGTGATTGTAGTTCCAACATAGTCAAGTTCAGGACGATTGGCTTTGTACCATGTGTCAGGTTAGAATACTTATCCCATGTATGGGACACACTCACAGGTTCAAGAGACTTAAAACTTATTAGAAGAATTCGACTTTAACAAGCAGTGTAATATAGATAATTTTAAGTTTGTTTTTACCTATTATGTTGTTTATGTCACTCATTTTCAGATAATTGTGGTCTTCTTGGTAAGGACGGGTGCACTACATTCAAGGCTTGGGAAAATGTTTGGTGAGAGTGGACCTGAGCCTTCCATAAAAGATAGGGTGGGGCATTTAGTAGAGGTATGGTTCTAGAATTGTCTACGTTGTTTTAAAATTTATAAATACACAGAGGAAATAGGACACAGTACATCATTGATTAAAATACACTAGGAAGCTTAACAAAAATCAAATATAAGTATTGCGTTAGTTTTAACTAAAACACCTCCCATATTATGTTTCATTGATTTGACATGCTATATAAATTATGATGATTCATAGCGAAAAAAATTTATGAGCTATTCTCTTGCCATGTTGATTTCATATGTCTCTTTGTGGTGGGAATGCTTTATGATCTCTTGATTCTTATAAATTTACAATGCATGGTAGTTGAGTTCATTACCATTGATATGTCTGTAGTATGCCACAACATATTTATGGTTGGATGTGGAGTGAAATATGTACTTGTTTTTGCTTGCAATTTTGTGGTTCTCTATAATTTATTTGGTTTGAGAGATGAAAGGTGCAATACCAAGAGAGTTCTTGCTTGCAAGTCACTGTATTTTTTGTCTGTTAATTTTATTTTTGTTTCCTGTGAGCTAAAAAAATTGTTCTGTATGTGAACCCTTGTTAAAAGTTGTATATGTATATGCACTTGTGTAACTAGACTTTGTCACGCAATGTTGGACAAGACACTGAGAGACGACATATTGGCCTAAGAATGGAAGGTAGGACCATGGATTTGAGATATCTTGAAGGAGTTTTTCATAATAGCTTGACAGTTGAAAGAGAAGAAGGTGAGTTGTCACCTACACCAGAGACTGAGGATCGACTAAACACATTCTATGCCAATGCTAGCAATGCAGTGTCTAGTACAGATGTTGTGCCTAGAGGGGAGGATAATGGTGCAAACAGGTAGTATAGGAACATACGTGAAGATGAAGAGGTTGAGTGTGGTGCCGAGGTAGGAGGAGAACATGATGTTGATGTAGATGATGAGGGGGAAGAGAGTCCTCAAATATCGATTGAGGATAGTGAGAATTATTCTGAAGATGGTGATTTTCATGATGATGCAAAATCTAGCTCATGGTGCCCCTCTGTGACTTCATGGTGCAGAGGACACAGAGGAGGCAGTGAAAGTGAATAACTCTGTTGCAAAAGGTAGTGCATCAAGTATAATAGGGGAGAGTGGCAGTGCTACTACTAATATTTCAATAACTAATGTGAAACAACAAATTTTGGGTGGTAATGGTGAGGAAAATTTAATAATGGGAATAGAAATCTCTGGCAGGGGTGGAATGAAAAATGGTGAGAGTGCCATCAAGGGAGATGGTGCTCATGAAACTGACCAAAATGGGCATAAAAGTGAGGGTGGAAAATTGCATCCCACTACACCTGCTACTGATGGGATTCCTGGTACAACCATGTAGGTTGGTCGCATTGAAAATTTAGATGACTCAAATACTGTGCTTGTAGTTCCAACAGATTCAAGTTTAGGACGATCGGCTTTGTACCATGTGTCAGGTTAGAATACTTATCCCATGTATGGGAAACACTTGCAGCTTCAAGAGACTTACAAATTATTAGAAAAATTTGGCTTTAACAAGCAGTGTAATATTGAGAATTTTAAGTTTGTTTTTACCTATTCTATTGTTTATGTCTCTCATTTTCAGATTATTGTGGTCTTCTTGGTAGGGATGGGTGCATTGCTTTCAAGGCCTGGGCTAATGGTTGGTGAGAGTAGGCCCGAACCTTCCATAAAAGACAGGGTGGGGCCTTTAGTAGAGGTATGGTTCTAGAATTGTCTACGTTGTTGTTTTAAAATTTATAAATACATAGAGGACATAGGATGCAATACACCATTGATTAAAATACACTACTAGGAAGCTTAACAAAACTCAAATATAAGTATTGCATCAATTTTAACTTTAAATAAGCTGATTGCTAGTGAAATACCTCCCTCCTCCCATCTTATGTTTCATTCTTTTGACATGCTATATAAATTATTATGATTCACAGCGAAAAGAATTTATGAGCTATTCTCTTGCCATGTCGATTTCATACGTCTCATAGTGGTGGGAATGCTTTATGTTCTCTTGATCATTATAAATTTAAAATGCATGGCAATTGAGTTCATTACGATTTACATGTCTGTAGTATGCCACAACTTATTTATTGTTGGACGTGGAGTGAATTAAGTACTTGCTTTTGCTTGCAATTTTGTGGTTCTCAATAATTTATTTGATTTGAGAGATGAAAGGTGCAATACCAAGAGAGTTTTTGTTTGCAAGTCACTGTCATTTTTTTCTATTAACTTTTTTTTTTGTTTCCTGTGAGCTAAATTTTTTTATTTTTTATTTTATTTATTTATTTATTTATTTATTTATTTTTTCTGTATGTGAACCCTTTTTAAAATTTGTATATGTATATGCACTTGTGTAACTAGACTTTGTCACACAATGTTGGACAAGAAACTAAGAGACGACATATTTTCTTAAGAATGGAAGGTAAGACCATTGATTTGAGATATCTCGAAGAAGGAGCTGTACATAGCAGCTTGAAAGTTGAAAGAGAAGGTGATTTGTCAGCTACACCAGAGATTGAGGATTGACAAAACACATTGCATGCAAATGATAGCAATGTAGTCTTTGGTACAGATGATGTGCCGAGAGGGGAGGATAATGGTGCAAATAGGTAGTATAGGAATAGACGTGAACATGAAGAGGTTGAGTGTGGTGCTGAGGTAGGTGGAGAACATGATGTTGATGTAGATGATGACGAGGAAGAGAGTCCTCAAAGATCGACCAAGGATAGTGAGAATGCTTCTGAAGCCAGTGATTTTCATGATGATGATCCCAAATCTAGCACACATAGTAGTGATATTATAGCTTTGAGAGGCCAACCGTAGATGGGGATTATGAATGTTCAAATTATAAGGGACAATGGCTGCTTCGTGTTGAGGGGAGGGTTGCAAACAGTGTCTAATTTACTCTTGATACTCAGAGAAATAAAATTGTGCTCTACATGAAAAACTTGTTTTTTAAAGCTACCTCGGTGGCTTCCAAAACATATATAGTTGATCCCTAGCCAAGGACACGAACTGTACCATGTTGCAAATCAAGTGCTTGTGTTCCATAACAATCCAACCGAATTCTTGGAGCAGTAATGACTCTAGGTCTCTTTGCCAAAGAGCTCCCAATCATCATTCTTTTAACATGAAAACAAATGATTTCCCTTAAAGAGACTTGGGTGTCCCATACTCAAGGTATGATCCCATACTAATGAATACAACAAGGGCATATCTTAAAAAATAACTTCCCCTCCAGGCTTACTATTGCCAAGAAAAATGCCCATAATGGACCTTTCCCTACTGCATCGAGTCTCTTTACCAACTTCCATTCACTTCCTAGGGAAGAGCTACTCAAACATATTTAACAATCACAAATAATGGTTTCCCCTGGAATATGTACAAGAAATTCAGAGATTTTCTAGAACAGACTATTAAAAAATGAATCTAGAGTAAGGACAAGTGGCTATCATGACTCATGGCTACTCAGGGATGGGGGTGTTGCTGCCTAGTATTATGGTTAGAGTGCTCTATGGAAGTGGGGAGTTTGAAAGTGTTATTTTTACCTGTTGCTGCATATGTGTTCTCCCACAGAAGAGGTGCAACAATGATGAGAAAATTTGCACTAGCAAATCTGTAGCAACCTCAGATTCTGTGCAGCCTTGGGTTGCTGCGAGGTTGAGGTGGCACAATTAGAATTTTCTTTTCTAGTTTAGGAAGGAGCTCACTATTTTGTATTTAGCAAGTGTTTTTTCAATGTTGTTTAGGGCTTAGTTTCTAAGTGTATACAAAGTGCATGAGCTAGAGGATGTTCCAAATTTAGCTAGGTGTTCGTTCCTAGGAAAAGCTATCATGTATGCCTGGGCACACCTTTTTAAATAGCCAATTGTAAGGATTTCTGTTCCTAATCTGGGTGCACCACAAGGATGGTTTGTTTTTGTAATTCCTTAGCATTTTCTTCTCTTATAAAAGAAAGATAGGGTAGGGGTGTTGTTTAGTTAGTTTTGAGCTATTGATTTGTAATCGTATTCTTCTTCCCATCAATTAAGATATGAGAAATTTTGTGTAGCTAAGTCTATATGCTATTTGTAATTCCAGAGCCCTCATTATTCAAATTTAGTACATTACAGTGTGTTATTCTGAAGCTTGTTATTTGTGTTTTTCAGACTTATGTGTTTACAGATCTAGGACCGTGTTTTCTGCTGTGGATAGGAGGTTAAGTTCTTAGTTTCTACCCATTAGGGTTGCATTTTAGGAGTGAAAATTTGCATACCATGTTACGAAAATTTAACAGGGTATCAGAGTGTATTTTCTGAGATTTTCCAATATGTATATGGAATGGAATAATACCTGTGAAAGGGAGTTGTTGGAGGTTCTCAGTGTCTCTAATGCCCCAAATTCAACAATTGAAGCTAAACTGTACTTGAGATAGGTGTTGGTGCCCATGAGAGGATTGTGGGTGAGATGCTTGTGAGATCACAGTGAATGAAACATTTTTTATGACTAGGAGAGTTGATTTGCACCCATGATAGGTTGCTGGTATGATTTTTACCCCTCTTGGATGATTTTCTTAGTTGAGGTGTGTTCCATGAGTTACATATATGACTAGTCACTAGTCTTGGTCTCAGAGTGTGACTATCTAGTGTGTGCATCCAAATTTACACCTTGGAAGTGCATTCTACAGATGTTGTTAGAGGAGGTTGATCTGTGGTGTTTTGTGGAGGCTAAGGTTACAACTGCTACCAACCCTATGCAATTGGGTTAATACACTAAGAAGATGACCAAACTTAAGATTTCTTGATTTTGTGAAAGATCATTTGATCCTCACATTTTGAAGAATTCGGTTCCATATGATACCTTGATCACTCTATATGATAGTGTGAAATTGTATTGTTTCCTTGCAATTGCTTCCAAACTTGTAGTTCTTTCCAAAAATCCCTAGGGTTTATTTTGATTTCATTGGAAACCTTTACTATTCATTTTTCGCAAATTCACTCTCTTTTGGCTTTACTAACAACATTGCAAAGCTCTCAATGCTTTGGTATTTTTTGTATGGTGCTCTTGCCTTATTAAAATTCTCATCCAACCATGGGTTCACTGGAATAATATTAGAGAATTTCTATTAGAGAATTTATTGGAGTTCAATTCAGCTTCTACATAACTGATGGGTGGGCTGAATTCTTTTGTTGTTGAAAACTCTAACCTAGTGAACATGTCAATGGGTGGAGTGGTGGTTAGTGACTTGATCCTTTGCATCAACCATATTTTATACAGTTGATGCAGTCAACTTTATCTAAAATTGTGATAGATTCAAAAGTTGATTTTTTTGTATGGTTAAAGCATGTATTTGATGTACAAAGAATACATTAGGATGTGAGGTTGTGGACCAGTCTTACTAGAGTGTTGAGTAGGAGCCTTTAGAGCACCATTTCACAAAAAATTTATGAGAAATGGTGCTCCAG
The DNA here is from genome assembly GCA_034641835.2 of Pinus albicaulis. Taxonomy (NCBI): domain Eukaryota; kingdom Viridiplantae; phylum Streptophyta; class Pinopsida; order Pinales; family Pinaceae; genus Pinus; species Pinus albicaulis. The sequence goes on from CM076569.1 coordinate 552,913,971, forward strand.
GGGCTCCCGCTATACACTCTGGCAACACTGGTCCACAACCTCACATCCTAATATATTCTTTGTACATCAAATACCCATTTCAGCCATACAGAAAATTCATCTTCTGAATCTATGACAAATTGCAATATAAAGTTGATATTTACACATACACATTCAAAAAAACATGCAAAATGTCTACATAATTATGAAGTTTTAAAAATTTCATCTTAGTGGATTAATCATGTATTGTTAACTGTTAGCACTACACAGATAATATTGTTGACATTGCAGTTACAAACTACACACTTAAACTAGAACTAGATAATAGGAAGAGTAAACAATGATTTTATGAAATGAAGTAGGGCATCATGCCCAAAATGTTATCTTTATGAAATAGGTCATTATGACCAAAGAGTCATGTTTATGAAATAGGCCATGTGTCCACTTTCCAAAATAGAGATATTATATTACAAAATAGAAATTGAAAGTCTAAAAATTGAAATATTTAATATCATAATATAAGAAATGAAAACAGAGAATTATTCCAATAAGATAATATAATTTTGTTAATGTCCAACAAATGATCAATCTAGTATATAATATTCCTTCCTGTTAGCACTAACACGAGCATACACATGGATGCAGATGTGGAGATAATTGCAAAGATGAATTTTTACCTGAAGCTCATGTTGTTGTAGTCTTCGTTGGGTTAAACATGGTAGTGGGCGAGGGTGGCATTTCAACATGATGATGATCATCAAAAGGTGAAATATCCAAGTTCTCCAAGGCCAATGCTCGAACTTCCAAATTGTCCTCCTATGGATAAATATCCCAATTGTGATATATGTTTTATCAATCTTTGCCTCTTATGGACAACTACAAGTTGTAATGCACATAGACCAAGCTCTCTGCTGGGTATAGATTCAAGGTGTTTTTTGTTGAGATTGTATGAGAATGTAGGTGGTCCAACACTTCTTTGTGGAAGAAGTGTTCACTACTCGTGGAAGCACCAATTTTTCCAAATGTTGCACCTTTGGAGTAGAAACATCATACATGTTTCGCCACTGGAGTGAATTCGTCATCTTCCATTATATATAAATTGATAGGCATAACCAAATAATCCTTAGGCATTGATGTAGGTACTCCATTGTTGTTGTATGATATCACACTCATCAGTGACAAGCTTGTTTAAGGCTTGTATTTGACCACTCTAAACTTATGGATCCATTTTCAGTTCTCTTCACCCTATGAATAGGCACTGATGCTTTCAACCATGATGTAGAATAGTATTTTGGTGCAACAATGTATGTTAATGCATGGACTGGAGTATTTATCTTTGTTGATTTTTTTTTTGACTTCTACTCAAATACAGTGATAGAAGTTCATATCTCTAGGCTCAACAATGTCCTTAATTTTTCCTAGTATGGTGTCCTCTTGCTCATGCAATTCCCCAATGAATGATTGATCTCAATCTACAAATTGAGTCATGTTAGATTTGATGAATTGCAAAAAATATTAATCTGTGACCAAAAAATAGGATAAAAAATGATATCTTACACTACAGAAGAACTATCTCTATTTGTTGTATTATGTATCCTCAAGTTCTCCCATAAATCACTCACCATAATATTAGCCAATGCTCATCTTATCTTCAATAAGCACTTAAAGGTGAGCTAATGGCTACAAATTCTAGTCCTTGCGAGCTTAAGTAATTGTAACTTAGAGTGAATCTGGTAAATATAATGGACAACAATATGCCTTATGATGAATTTGATGATGGACTTCCATTCCTTCTACAAGGCATTGATCGGGTCATGCTCTCTGTGCTTAACAATATTATGTATTAAAATATTCAACATGTGCAACAAACAATCAGAGTGAAAATTTGATGATGTGCATGCTCAATGGATTTCCTGATACTTTACAATTAGCTACATTATCTTTAATGACTTGTGTCATATTGGATGGCCCTATATCATTATTAATTTTTAGTAAGAGGTATGCAATGCTCCCAAAATATGGTACAAATGATGAGGAGTCTTGCGCTGCAAGGAAGATTGCATCACTAGCCAACACACCAAGAACATTTATCAAATGTCGGTTTTTAACATTTGTTGAGCTGTCAAAGACAATGGAAACCCCAACATTCGGCCACTTATCCGTAAAATTTCCTAGAGAGCTTTGGATACCAACCTTTTTCATGTCTAGCAATACAGTTCTCGCTTTGTCATATCCAGGGATTTTGTATCCATTAGGGGCAATTATTGATGGACTGAACCGTAACATATCAATAGGGGAGTGAAAAACATTAAACTGTATATGCACAGAGAAACATTCTTCTATACTTCCTAGGTATAATGTATTTGCACATCTTATTGTGTTTAGACAAAATGACCCAAATATGTTATCATATGTGGTTTTATCAAACTTTAACAGGGTGTAATCAATTATAAGAGTACACTCATTTTAGGTAAGCAAATTTTATTTCAGAATTGGTCTATACTTTCCTTCATATATTATCTTTCTTGCTATTTCTTGAATAACTTGCATAGCATTATGAATTGGTTAACAATCTAATAATCAGATGAGTAGGTCGAGACCAAGATTTAGTTACCATATTTTCACCCCTATCTTTGTAATCTTTTCTTTGTCCCATATGGCCACAAAGTCTCATGGAATATTAAATAAAATATATCTATGTAATGACTTTCCACTTAAATTCTTCTAAGAGCTTAAGCGTGCAAATGGTGCTTCTTACCATTTTAATGCGTCCATTACTCTAGTTAGAATTATTTTGCTTTTCAGTGAATTTTTTTTGGATTCTAGAATTGCATATTGAGATGCAATTGAGATAGTGAAGAATGTTAAATTAACTCATCATATCAAATTGTGACACCTTACAAAAATAATTAATGTAAAAATGTCTATGGAAAATATTGTGATTTGGAATATTTGTCAAGTTAATGTGCTTTATATTGCAAAGTTTACATTCATAATATCATATTACTTTACACAGTTACTATTGGAATGGCGAGCTGTTTCTAAAGGAATATCCAATTGACAATTTGTTTGTTCATGTCACATCAAGCAGGGGAAAAGAGATGCCTTAATTCAGAGCTTTGGCATGCATGTGCCAGACCGATTGTGTCCTTACCTGTTGTTGGGAGCAAGGTTGTTTATTTTCCACAGGGTCACAATGAGTAGGTGAGGTGGTTTCTCACTAATTTTTAATTTGCAATCTTCTTTTGGATACAAATGACTGAAAATAATGAATGCTTATATTCTTTTCATCCTAAAATGTCACCCCATTATTTTTAAATTTTAATGTTATGTAATCATAATCAATGTGATTTCAAGTAGCTGCTTCAACAAGGAGGTTGACGCTCATATATCCAATTATCCAAATTTTCCAACTCAATTAATCTGCCAATTTCGCATCGTTACAATGCATGTGGGTTCTCTGCATTTCATCCTTGCTTTGGTTGTGAACACTTTTATTCATATTGTTATCTATACAAGATTTACAATTTAATAAACACCTTATTGAATGCCAAACATATGTGGAAACAGATGAAGTATATGCTCAAATGACATTACAACCTCTTAGTGTTGTAAGGCATTTTTAGTTTCATTATTTGTGCTTTGCCGTAATTACCAATTTTGGTGAGAAATGCTTTAGTAGTAGTTCCATTTGTGCAGGGAACTAAAAATTGATGATACTGTGCAAAAAGAACAAAAATATTGTTATCTTGGTTCTGATCTCGACACACCAAGCAAGCAATTGAATAATTACTTTTGTAAAACATTAACTGCAAGTAACACTAGCACCGATGATAGGTTTTATGTGCCACGTCGCATTGCGGAAAAATTTTGTCCTCCACTTGTGCAATTCTTATTTTCCCATAGTTATTCTATTTTTGATTTAATAGATAAGTGCTTAGACTTTTAGACCTTTTTTAAGAGAAGACTACATTCTTTAAAGGAGCAAAAGTTAAGGGCATTTGTCATATTTGTCTCCTATTAAGTTTTGTTTGTTTTGGGCAGGATTTCACTTAGCATCCACCTTCCCAGGAATTGATAGCCAAGGATATTCATGACAATGAATGGAAATTTCGACATATTTTTCGGGGTAAGTTATAGTAGTTATTTGAATGTCGTTTTGGAATAAAAGTGGATAGTGAACATGTAATTATGTAAAGTTTCTTTTGATACTCTTATATCATTGCAATGCATTTTGAAATGTATACATGTAGTGCATATATCAAACTTGTTGCCACATTTGAGGTCATATGTGGTAGATCTATTTTAAAATTCTTATTAATGGTGTTAGCATCTACCCCGTATGCTCTAAAAAGTATCTGATATAGTTAGTCCCAAATTACTTTACCTTTGAATGTGGAGCCAACATGTTTAGTTTTTCTATGGATATAATTTGTTGGCTTTTGGGAATTGGATTCATTTTCCCTTGGAATAGTACGCTGACAATTGAATATTGTTATATTGAAGTTATATTCCTAGTTAGCATCGCAATTTGCAAAGACTTGTGTTATTCTTTTTTAGTTTCTTGTTGTTATCTTGTGTATCAATACATTGCTCCACCCATTAGATTTATATTGACAAGTTTTATTATTGAAGTGTCACTGCTTCTTGAAGATAACTAGAAGAAACGATACAACTACAAAAGTGGAGCATGAGACATTCTTAGTAGAAATTGCTAGCGCTACTGTGTTTGATTATGTTGGATAAAATCAAAATTGCAATGTACCATAACCATGGGAATTCAAAATATTGGGATAAAATTGTGTGCTTCTATTTGCATTTATTACTTTAGTTGAAGATAAAATTTCATCATCAAATGTTGTACATTGAGAACAAAGTAGGTACAAAATTTATTCTATGGTGACGTTTTATTTGTTTTGTTTATATAGGTCATTTGGCCAGATAGTGGCCACTATTGCCCAGTTGAAAAGAACTTGTTCAAGTTTTTTGCTTCTATGGGGAAAAATGATATTAACAATATTGCTTACGTTGAGGTATATATCGTATAAATCCTTTATAGTCTACTTTAGTTTATATTTCAGTGTTTATCGACTTTTATGTCTTATACTTTGTATTGTATCTTTTTTTTTGCAGAATTGAACTTAATATTGATGGTAAGAAGCAAGAATTGAAGAAAGATGAGAACAATAACACTAGAGCAACAAAATCCAAATTAAAGAGAGAGAAAATAGAATTGGTCTATTGGTACTTGAGCCAATATCTTGTATAAGACACACACATAGAGACTGATGGTTAAGTCTTCAGAGTTGGTAAATTCACCTGCAATTTCTTGACAATATAATGATAATGTTTTGAAGTGATGAAACAATATTTCATGTGTAAATTGTACTCCAACCAATATTAAGGTGGAAACTCATATTGTAATGCTTGACATTTTATATAATATAATTTGTGGTTGGAATTATTTATAGTTGCACTTGATGTTACTTAATATTGTAATTAACATATGTAACTTTGTGTTTTCATATTAGATGAACATGCATTGTATGCCATATTTTTTTAGTTGCAAGATCATACTAATTAAATTATGTTAATTAATAATAAACACATAAAATCAATCTAAAACCACTAAATAAGTAGTTTATGTTTATTAATAATGAACACAAATAAAATGAATATATGACTAAATTAGTTGCTTATAACGATTGTTAATGAAAGTAAATGAACTGAATATAAACTACTAAAGTAGCCATTTATCATGGTTTAAAAAGAGTACTACTAAAAAGAGTAAAAAAAAAACCGTATCTTGATCATGCTTGGTAACTATAAAGATCCCTTAGTTGTAAGTGTAAGAAAATGGGAGAGTAGAAATTTTTTATTCATGTCAAGAGTATTTTATTAAATTAATATAAGAATATATACATAAATATAATATACATATAAATATAATAATGTATAGGTTTTTAAAAGTAGATATTATTTAATCAAAATTAAATTATAATAATAATAATAATACTCCATCTTATAAAAATAACATAAACCATATTATAAAAATAATAACATGCTCTATCTTATAAAAATATCTTGCACAAAAGTGTCTGCAATCGTAAAAGTGTCTGCCACAAAAGTGCCTATCAAGAAAAGCAATTGCCACGCCCTTTACAGTGCATTGCTGTAGAAGCCGTCAGGAAATGGAGGCTCGAATTCATGAGTGGGGGCGTCCACGGAAAGCAAAAGCTGTCCTTGGAATTTGACGGGAAAATTGACCGTCAAATATAGCCAGAAAATTTGCTTACTCGTCAACATTATTTGTGAAAGTCATCAAAACTTGCAGCAGAGTTCTCATAGTAATCTAAATTGAGGATGTTTAAATCTCCGGTTCCATTTCATCCCAACAGTTGGGATACTTCACAAATCAAAGAAAACAATTCATTTCCAGTGCAGAGTCTGGAGAGCCAGAAGAGATGAACCTGTTGAGTTTTCCACAGAAGAATGACCAACAGTGGACAGACATTCATGACGTATGCCATGATGATACAGAATAAATCATGCAAGTTTATACAGATTTCTAAAGAAATCAGCTGATGGATCTCTCCTTGCCAGCAACTCTTCTCCTACCCACAATGGAATCATATGATTGGCACGAATAATTTGGTCTTCTGCGAATGCTGCAGCTATGTATGGAAAGCATAACTAGAAACCAATATTCCCCCTGCCTAGTGCATCGTAACTACTCAACCTTAGGCAAGCATCAGGGCTATGGTCATTTTCCAACCTCTGAGCAGCCCATTTCCACTCCTGTGGATCACCACACCCGGCCATTGCCCTCCCTACAACTTTTAGTGCCAAGGGAAGCCCTCCACACTTATTACACACCAACTTGCGTTTTCCTCATTGATATTTGGTGGCATGCTTCTATTATTATAGGGAAATGCATGATATGCAAACAACTTCCAACTCTCATCTTTAGACAAGTTCTCCATTGTTACTGTGTACTTATCTGCAACTCCCATTTTTAACAGTACACTGCGATACCTCGAACCCACAATAATTTTGGAATTGGAGTGATCAACTACAGCCCGCAGTATGCCCAATCCCTCCAACAACTCCGTGGCGTCCTTTTCCCAAACATCATCTATAAACAAGGCAAACCTGCTACTCTGCTGCAGTCTCTCATTCAACCACATTTTTACACCATCTTCGTCCATATTTTGCCCCAATGCTACATCTTTTTGCAAATTTATTTGTGTATAAAGCTCATTCCTGAGACTTGTAACAGTTCGACTTTGCGAAACAGTTAGCCAAAGTAACAGTTCGCTGTTGAAGAGTCGCTTGAGAAGCAGAGTTTTCCCAGATCCACCCTTCCCGAGCACGCCAATGGTGTTAGCCTCAACATCATCATCTATTACCCATTTTTCTATAATTGCAAAGGCTTTGTCTTGTCCCACAACAAAGGGTTCGTCGATCAACTTAGTCCTTGCTGTGCCTTTTGGAGCACGAGCCGCTTGGGAAATGCTTGAAGAAGCTAAAGCTTTGGTATTTTCATTAATCCGCTTTTGTCCCTCTAGGATCTTCCGAGTTTGCTCTTGAACTTGGACCATGTGAACCAAAGGAGATAATCTCACATATTTGTCTATATTTGCAATCAGATTGTTGATCTTCTTGGTGGTTTTATATCGAGAAACAAGATCCCAGCTAGGGATTGTACACCGATGCACAATTTCTGATGCTTCTTTGAGAAGCATCTGCAACTCTTTAAGCCATTTGTTAACAGCTGAAGCCTCATCTTTCTGCTGGTTTAATGCCAGCCGGCAATGCTGGATCTGCTCGATCATAGGCTCCATTATTATCAGTTTATTTTTCAGAGCGGCCAGCACTTTCCTGCAGCGAAGGGCAATGTTAATGTGCCGAAGTATTTGGTGGATTGTAATCTGTAAACCCACACCAATAAGGCCAGGGACAAAACCAGGATCAACCATGATTATTTTTCAGCAAATTCCCTCCACAAATTATATGCAATCCCCTTCGTAATGCAACAAAAACATCCCCCCAACTTAACTCATATATTTTCAAAGATCTCAAAACGATACAGACTGCTAAGCAAATACCAAAAATGTTGTGAGGTACTTTCCATCAACCATCAACAAAAGGCATACATAGGCGCTGATATTTCTTGGAGATCTAAAATTCTTATTGCTCAATTAAGGACTAATTCTCGTCAACTCCGTTGTGAAACAGGGCGCTGGAAAAGGCCAAAAGAAATGTGGGAAGAAAGAGTATGTATTTTTTGCTCCTCCGGAAAAGTGGAAACAGAAAAACATTTCATTCTAGAATGTGAGGCCTTCAAGGACACCAGAGAAAACTATGCAGGCATTTTGGCAGCGAATTCTTGGGATAATCTATTCAGCGAAGAGTTTGTCAATAAGCTGGGAGTGCTCATTGTAAAACTTCACAGAAAAAGGGCCGAATACAAGAGTCAGATAGAGAAGCAATCTGTCCCATAGGCTATTTTTAGCCTCGTGGACATTAAAACTTCTTTCTTTCTTTCTTTCTTTCTATATTGCCTCTTTAGTGTGGTCCCCTTTTTAGTCAATTGAGAGTGGAGTGGTAGGAGATGACTTGGAACAATTACGGTACGATTTTGAGTGCCGAAAGCATCGCATTACCGTGCATCGAAGACTTATAAGACGCGCATATATGTAAGTGAAAGCTACTTCTTCACACTTCAAGTCGAAGAACAAGTCTCGAAAATAGGTTGTCAATATTTGATGGTAACATAACATCTATTTGTCCCGAATCCCATGCATCTATTTGTCCCGAATCCCATGCACAAGTTACCTTGGAATATTCCCACCTAGCTTGCTAGGCCTTGCTTTAAAGATTTTGACGTCACTGTTTTGACCATTCTATTGAAGATTACTGACAATTTTAAAACTTATTAATCGTATTTGACGAGGCAAGTCCAGCGGTAAAATCCCATCCTTGTCACGACAGCGTTACAGATTGACTTTTGGGTTCCTTACATTATTCACAATTATTAAGCATTGGTTAATTTAAATATTGATGGCAAGTAAATTGTTGGTTCAAATTTTCTATTTTAAACCTTAAGTATTAAGTTCGTCATAATTTATTAATTAAATAAAAACAATATTATATTTAATTTACAATATAAAAATATTTATTAATTTATTGTATAATATTTAATATTTATTTATTATTTAATTTATTATATTTTGTCTATAGATAAGTTATATTGTAATTGGTTTTTGAAAAAAAATGAATTCGTAGTGACATATAAAGTAGCCAAAAGCTTTAGCGTATACCCATATATATAGATTAAGCTATTGAATAGTTAACCCGACATTGAACATTCTTAAATGAAAGTACCAATATAAGTGATATTTTTAATTTGTAAATTAATAATGTGTAAATAGGTGTGAGATATGAAATATCACATTTATATAGAAATAAAATATTAGTATGATAAGAAAAAATTTATGATTTTAAAAAGCGGATTGATTTTATTTTATTTTAATATTATTAATTTTTCCTTCATTTAAAATTATATTTATAGTTTTATATTTTATTAATAATTATTAGAAAATAGAATCGGGTTTGGTTTAATTAATTATTTATTAGTAATGTATATTTAAAAAAAATGTTTGCATATATTTAATATATAATTTTATTCTAAACATAAATACATAATAATTTAAAATTTATATGGTATATTTTAATGTGAACTTTGTATAGGAACTTTGTTTATATTTAATATTATATTACATAATTTATATTATAGTTGGTTATATGAATAAAAAAATTGCTCATAACGTGTTATTCTAAATGTTAAACTATGTGCTTTAAGAACTATACTTCCTAATTTTTTGGTATTGAAATTTGTGTAGATATCTTGTTTATATTGAATATTATATTACATAACCTATAATATAATTGGTTATATGAACAAAAATTTCCTCACAATTTGTTATTCTAAATATTAAACAATGAGCTTAAAGAACAATATTTCCTATTTTTTTTATGTATTGAATTTCAAGCAATCCATTTTTATTTTTATTTTTGTATCGAATCAAATTCCAATTCGAACTTGGTAACTATAATTAAAACAACAAAAAATATGAAATTTCATAAATTTGTATTAAAACAAAATTTTGAAAATTAAAAATTATTTTAAAACTTTTAAAAAAATAAAATTTATGTTTTTTTATTGACCATAAATATATATTTGACAATAATTTTTATGGGGTTTCAATTGTATTTGTGAAGAAAAAAATAGCAATTTAAAAAGGCATAGTCTAAATTATAGACGAAATAGACTTTTTCATTGAAAGCAAAATCATTTAAAATAATTTCAAGAAAGAATGTGATTTTTTGTTATTTAGAATGCATCTTTTAATGCATAAATGGATTCAAAACCTTGGGGCACTCTAATTCTACAAATTAAACAACTTACACTCAAGTTTTTAAAAATCTATGCCGGATTTGGCTATGTCTATAAATTAGACTAAGCCATTTAAAAATAATAAAAAGAAAAATAAACATATTAACTTTGACATACTTTATCTTAAACTTCTTCATATGGGATTAAATGGGATGGATACATTGATGTTGACTCCACTACATGCAATTAACAATTTAGTGTATTTTTCATTTCCCTTGGTAGCATACAGGGTAGGAATTTCAAATCTCATTTCCCTTGGTCTCATACACTAGGGTAGGAATTTCAAATCTCAAACACCCGGTAAATTTGACAATTGAATTTCAGATCTCAAACACCCGTTAAATTCAACAATTTCTTCCATTATAGTACTCGTTTTGATTATTTTAACAAAGAATTTTGACAACGAATTTTTTTTAACCTGCATTTGAGGGGGAAATCACCTAATGACAAGCAATTTTCCTATCAAATTCCATCCTTGATCGCACACCGCCACAAATTCCACTTCTATCATAAAAAATTCCAATGTCACACTATGCAGTTGTGTGGGAGTGGTTGTTCATTGTCATAGTTGCGTTACCATCCAACCAAGTCATCTATTGTCACCATTATTACTATTAAATATTAAGAGATCATTGGAAATATCTACATTAAAATATAATATAAATACCTCTTTCTCTAATACCTTGTAAAATCCTTGGATAACTTGCACCCAAAATATAGTTGCAAAGAAGAAATAAAAATCACAAGATTGAGGCCAAACAGAATGAATGAATTCAGTTTGTTTCAAAAAATGAATTAATCACATATAAATAATATTGTCAGTGAGACCCCAGATGCAGGTGTTTAAGGCGTTTGATTTTGCTGCCCACCTGACCTCACCGTGCGAGGGCATCTGGCCTCACCATGGGGATGCATATGCCTCCCGCGTGAAGGCTTTAAATACGCCTCGTTGGGAAGGACACCGACACCTGCAACATTCAATCCCGCATACTGTACCTTGGCTCCTGCATTCTGTTCTCTGGCCATATATGGCCAATGGCTTTAATTCTCAGTCTCATTCGCTCTAGTTTTCACTCCAATTTTCACTCTAGTTATCATTCCCACTCTGTCGTGCTTTGCAAGCCTCCGTCCTCTGCTCAGCAAGCCTCTGTCTCTCCTCCACCCACCACGCTGCTCCTTAGCCACCCTTTGAGCTTTCCATCCCTGCCCTGCAAGCCCAACAATCTGTCGACGCAATGTCGCACCTACACCGTATGAGATGTCACCGCGAAGGAGGCAGAGGCTCTCCCTCTCACCCTCCAGCTCCGGCTATGGTGGAGCACTCCATGGCCTTCTCTGTGGCTGTAGAAGATCCCGAGGTCTTTGACCCTCAATTTCTCTCCACTCATCTTTCAATTCGCCTCTCAGAGGTGCAACATAGCCACTTAGGCTCTCGCAGCAGGAAACACCCTCGCAGGTCTACTCTTTCATGCTCCTCCTCCCCTCAGCCAACGAAAACAATCGGTCTTCCTGTCAAAAGCGTGGAGGATGCTTTAGACAGTGGAGGGAGTAGCTCCGCGGAAGGCGCCCAACAAAAAGTCATAGCAACGGACAAAGGTGCACACTTAACTTCAACTCCAGAGCTGGCTCCCCAGCTCTCCAAGAAGGATGATGCCTTGTCCGACTACAGATGCTTCATCGTTGAAGAAACTCCTCAAATGGAGCATCATGACACACAGGACCAATAGCTCCAGAGCCATGGCTCTCCTCTTTCTCATTTTTTACATGCTTCTCTATTGTTTTTTTGTCTATCTTTCTATTTTCCAGCAAACTCAGTCATTCAGGTCTATGTTAACAACTGATTTCCCCAAGAAGGACTACTCTCTTTTTGACATCTTGAACTCTCTAAGGGCTGGTTTCCCCCTGAAGGGCAGCCCACTTTTTTAATTTTTGAAATGTCTTCATCCAACAGGGGTTGGCCAATTTAGCAACCCCTGTTATGAAGCTCCAATGTATTTTTTGTACAATATAATAGAATTTAGTATTACTTAGAAAACAAATATTGTCCGTGAGAGATATTATGCACACTAAGTTGGACTTCTAGTACATGTACATAGGTAATCATTAAAAAACAATTCCTTAGTCCTTGGTCTTGCAATGGAGTTAGTCCTCAATTAAATAGTCATGCACAAGTGAAGAACTCATGCATGCATAACAAGCCTTAGTTAACTAGTAAATAACAAGTGAAGAATTTATGCATGTATAACAAGCCTTAGTTAACTAGTCATGTAGAAGCAAAGATCTCATGCATACATAGACACTGCACTCACATCCCTACCTATGCACATGGGTGGAGTGACGAGTGAAAAAATAAACTACACTTGAGTAACTAATGTTAACTAAAGGAAATTTTGCACTTGTTTAAGAGGAGAATCTTCTCACCCAATGAAGATATCTTTGACCAAGTGCACTATCAACTATAAGACTTGGGAAAATATGAACTAGGTAAATGTGCATGTGCTAGATAATAGTTCCATAAAGAAGTCTTTGAACATTAACTTAGAATTAATAAATAGGTTATGTCCAAAGGCTCACAAATGTGTGATGCTGCAAGCCTATCATCAAAATGCTAGCTCTTCTTATAATTTTTTATATAAAAAAATTTGACTTCAAAATTAGGGACAAGTTCTATTTTAAACAGTGGGAAATATTATCATAACATAATGGTCAAACTAATAGTGGGGACAACCATCACAAGATGTTATTCAAAAATGGAGGTTGAATCTTCATCATTATTAAATGAAAACCAACCCACGTGGAATAACATGTCATTGGTCCATAAGGGGGAAAACTCCCACTCTTGTTAGATGCCTCTAAGTCTTCAACCATTAACATGATGTCCAATGAAAACAAGATCTTAACCAAGTAGAAACAATTTTAAGTCAAACTCCTAGATAGTTAGGATGAGTTTTTAATTTGAAAAAAAATCTAAATATCATAGTCTGGGAATTTTCAATAGTTATCACTAAAATTCTTCTTCTTCTTATTCTTCTTTTGGAGCTATGAACTTTTTTTTTTGGAACTATATTGAAACTAGGTAAGGGCTAACCGTAATGTTTGATGAAATGACTAACCCCAACATTAGATGAGAGAATTCTATACCTATCTACAATGTCTGTCAAGATTGTATGAGGCTTGGTCAAACATGAATGTTTGGTAAAACATTATTTTGTCTCCATAAGTAACAATCAGTCTCAACCCCTACCCATAAGATTTGAAACAACTAAGACTCACTCACACGTACCATAATACTGGGTGGATGTGTAATGTTGTGAAAAGGACTCTATTGTGGGGTCCTATTCTCGTTGTCTTTTGGTTACGTGGGAACCATTTCCTCTCGTCCAACCCCGGCTCCTTACTCCTAAGGTGAAAATATAAAAAAACAAGTAATCAAGTAAATATATTTAAATTATATTTTTATATGTATAAAAAAGTAAAATGTCAATTTCAAATCTGAAACACTATCAAATTTATGATTTATAAAACTCTAGTGACCATTTTGATAATTTGGTTGGTCGAGTGCAATCTTTTAAGCTCAAATAATACGAATATTTCCTCCGTTCCTAAACCTTCAATGTGCCCCGTTGCCCTGCTCTGACTAATAAACAAATGATGTCTCGTTGGTTAAGGCATTTCAATGTTAGTGTCTAATGAGGTGATTTTATATTATCTTGGGGCATATTTTTCGGTCATCAAAAGTAGCATCGTTTTTTTTAGACATGGAACTAAGCAACCTCCCCGGGTATATGCAACAGCCCGCAAGCCGCATATACCAGTAACTCATGACTTCGCAAGGACCAAGGCATCTAGAGACCATGGAAAGATCCAGATTCCAAACTCCAACGGGACATCTATCCCTCTAGCTTGGGCATGACGGGCTATAGAAAACCTTAACCCCCACCGGTTTTGAACCCGTGACCTCCCAAGAGAAATCACAAGTTCTTAACTATTGAGCCTACTCAGGTTGCCTGTCAAAAGTAGCATCATTATACTATACCTTTCATTTGTCGTGAACGCCAATAAATTTCAATGTGACTCCATTGTCTTGGGACAAAATTTTCGGTCTCAGAAAGTCGCATCGTTAGACTAATTTCAATGTGGCTCCATTATCCCTGCTCTTATCTTAAAATAAATCATAAAATTTGTGAATGAAAAGCGAGGAACCTATTGAAGTCACACAAGGATGTAATGGCGCTGAAGTAATCAACTATGCCATCTATGACAAAAGACCCTTTCCTACTTAATCAAATATGCCTTCTGTGACACATGAAGTGAAAGTTTGAGAAGATAGATATTTTTATGCTGAAAGACCTTTTCCTAAAAGTTTTTAATGCCTGCTTGAAAGGATCGTCTTTCATGGCTAATGAATATTCCTTATTGTCTTTCTTATCTTTATGGACAAATATTTAATGAAATAATTGTTTTTTTTTGTTCTAAGTTAGACTGTTGCTATTATATCATACACGGCCAAAATGTACATGTCTCTTCCTCCGGGCTTGGCAGCCAATTCCGAACAGAAGTATCAAGAGTTTGACGCTAGAGATCGGGTTGCCCCAACTGGGCAAACCAATCCACCAGAAGCACAAAAATAACGTTGCCCTGAACGGGAATCTAGCATACACAGTATTGAAGTTTGAACTGAAGCCTAGAAGTAAAGTCATCCAAAACATGTAAAAACTAGAGAGTGCTTTGAAAAAACTGGTAAAAAGAAAGAGATCCCTACAAATGAGGCTGGTGAAGACCATCATTCTTCTTGCTGGAGATGGGTTCTTCCTCCACAATCCTGCAGACATAGAAGGAGTCATCCTCCTCTTTACGCACCGCGTGACTGGCGACCTAAATCCGTGGCGACCCTGGAGCGTTTAGCTGATTGGAGGTGGCCTCCAACTAATTGTTGTCCTCCACCTTGTCCTCAGCGTCACTATTAGAGCTGCGCTCATCGCTAGAACCTGAGTTACTATTGGTGTCGTGGCTGTTGCTGGAGGCACTTTTCACAGGGAGAGCCTTCATCTTTCCAGGGATGAAGGTCGGCTCAGGCGAGATGGTCGACTTACGCGAACGTTTCTTTGGCCGAATGTTGGAGGATGCCGGAGGGGATACAGGGAGCTACATAGATAATTGGGTAGAGAGATTGACAGGGTCCAGCCTAGATGGATCCTCCCAGCCAATAGAGAGATTCAGATCTCTTCCCATGGCCTGTGAAAGCGGTGGTCTGGATGGAAGAACTCGACCTCGAGCCCTTTGACAGCGCATACGATGATGCCAAGGCATGTTAGGCAGAGGAGTGGAAGTGCAGGACCAGGAGGGAGTGCTAGACAACACTGGAGAGGAGTTGCCTTTGCTACAGAAAGCTGAGGGGAGACTGTGACAGGGTTGCGGTGGGCCAAGAGCTAGAGGTTGAGAGGGCGAACAAGAAGCATGCAAAGAAAGCAGAAGCGAGAGTCGAATGGAGGCCCAATGGACACGGGAGGCAGGCTTAATAGCTATGGAGGAGGACTCGAGAGCTCTAAATTCTCTGCAGCAGGAGGACGTTGAAATGAAGGTGGCGGAGTGCAAATTCATGTCAAGCCTGCGACATTTAACACTGGGCGACCGACCATGTGCGAGCGCATGGGTTGGACAGATGTCCCTCCACATGGCTCCCAGGTGGCCTCTCCAATTTCTATATAGCACCCGCATCCGGGTGTAATGAAATAAATGTTGGATTATTATTTTCACCACGAATTCTTTCAATTGGTCCAAAAGAATAATGGGAAAATGCACTATATATGAAATAAATTTAAATAAATCTATGCATAGAAATGATTTTTAGAGATAAAAAGAGGTTGATGGTACATGAACAATCAATGTCAGTCTTCTAGAGGGATGCCTCCTTGAGTGTGGGTGGCAAGCTCTCCAATTTTTCCATGCTCTTTGAGAAGTATGGGAAAATGTTTTTCATGTTTTTCTTTTGAGAAAACACAAAGGGAAACTTTTTGTTAATGTAGAAGATGTGTTTCTTCAAAAAATGTGTTTGTGGGTGTCTTTATAAATTTGTTAAAAAAAATAATTTATGAGTGAGGAAGTTTGATATTCAACTCTAAGACTTTCTAAGACTTTACTAATACTATGTAATTAATGATAACGTTAAATTGTTAAAGTAAAAGGTCACTTTTACTTACATTTCTTAGCATTGTCTTTAATTATTGTAGAAAATATAATTTTAAATTCCATCTCATTGTATTCATATGGAGAAAATATAATTTTAAATTCCATTCAAAATTCAGTGGATTTAACCAATTTTAGGATTTTAGGATTGTGGGAACTGCAACGTTCCCATTGGATTTTATTATGTATGAGGGAATGGAACTAGCATTTAATCAAGAACACCAAACACTCTATGTATCTCAATGTTCATGCCATTGATTGTTGAACTCATTTGTCATGATCCATCACTCAAAAAAAATCTCGATTTTACATGTTAACCTTTTTCTATCTTCTTTTAATGCTTATAGGTTGATATTCATGATGAGGATTCCAATATAAGAAATAATTTTTATGATATGTAGGTATTTGTTGTAGGATGATTTTATTTGGACTATAGAGATCATCTAAAACATTTTTATTGATGTGATTTTGGTTTAAAAGTGGATTGCACTCGACATTATTTTGGTTATATGCACCCTTGTTATATATACAAGAAACTTTGCATATTTTTTTATAATGATTTGGATTCATATGGATGCACATGAATAAATATGTATTTTTTTTCAAATTTGAATATTTATGTATATTTTGGTCGACAAGTTTTTTGGTTTGATTTGTTTCCTATTCTAAGTTTTGGGGTGGATTGGTTCAATGACTAGTTTGGTTCTGATAATGTTGGTTCAATGTCCATTGTGCATTTTTAGTTTTAACTTTTGAGTCTTGAATCTAGATGCTAATGACCTCAAACCGGGTCTTTAACTTGTCACTCTTTATTATTTTTGAATTTTAGTAATTTCAATGCATTATTCCAAAGTTCAGACTTTCATATCTACTATTTTTCTTAATACTAATCAAATTCTAGAATAACGAATGATGAATTTAAATTGATGTATACAATATTTTACTATTTCTATTTCGTTGGATCATTTGTGATGTATGAATCAATGTATTTAATTATTGAATTTGAATTTGAATCATGTTTATAATGTGTGTGTGTGTGTGTGTGTATCAATTGATTTTTATCTTAGGTGGTTGGCAGGAACGATTGGGATCCTCCCCACACAGGATCAATTCCCACAAGTGACATGATGAGTTTTGATTTAATGGTTTTGATCCTTACTGTTGAGAATGAATAATCTCTCAAGAACAAAAAAAATGTATATTCTTCATATGGAATATAAAGGTATCGTCCCCCCCCCCACCCCCACACACACACTTTTCTATGTCCCCCCTGAATTTCCCTAAAACTTCAGGGTGCTTCCACGTATCCCTCCAATGGGTCTACTCATTCCTACATCCCCTCGTCATAGAAATTTGGTGGAACATTGTGAACAATATTTTTATGGTTTAAATATTGAATATAAGGATTCTTTGATGTTGGAGAAGATTTTTATATATTAATTTTTATTCATGAAATAGATTAAATAATGGTGGTATGGTATTTGATGTTTCACCCTTAAGTGGGTATAATGGCTAATTGTTGAAATTTAGCATCTAAAAGGTCCTTCTACATAGGCTAAATGTTAAGCATGTAGGAGTCATTCAAAATCTCACTTAGGAAATTAGCTCAATTTATTAAGTTGTTTTTAATGATTTTCCTAACCCTAGCATAAGACAAGTACATGAATTAAATTAATTAATTAATGTTGGCTATTGAGCTAGGAAAATATAAGGAAAATTAATTTTAATTACATCAGTGACTCAAATTTAATCTCAACCATTGATCTCAAGTGAGGTGAGATATAATATTAACCGTCAATCACTTTCAAGATTAGGGTTAGGGATTTAGCTCAATGAAGAATTATAAAAGACAATATAAGGAGAGATGATTACACAAATTTAGAGAGAACATTTTATTACTGAGAGATATCAACAAAAAGTGAAGAAGGATTTTCATCTAGAGGTTAAGGCCAAGGGAGGAAAATATTAAGAAATATTTCATCATTCCCAATAGGGTTGTACAACAAGTTTAACAATTCAAAAATCAGAAACCACATGTGTTATGTTGGGAGAGCTTATACAACTTGTATAAGTTCCTAGGTGTGTAGGAGTTCAGATTAGCCACACAATTGAGAGAAATTTGCAGATTGAAGAAAACAACATACCATTGGAGTGTATTAGAGGATATTTGGAGGGCCATATAATTGGTACATGCACTAAGAAAATTTTTGTAATCGATGTAACTTGTATTTTACAATAGGGTCATTTTCCCAGTTAGGGATCCCTTACTATTCTGAGTAATAAAAGTGAAGCTTAGGTGGAGGGTTAATTTCCATGTAAGAATATTTTTCTATATTTTCTTATGCTGTAAATTTGTAATTTAAAATTCCAATGTGTTTTTATTCAATAAGTGCATATTTAAAATTTTAAGATATAAATTTAGTAGGAATACTAAACTAGATCCAGAATTAAAAGTTTGATAGGGAATTAAATGGTCCATGTGGATATTGATGTATATTAGTGGCCACCTACCTATTCCACCTAGACCTACATTCGGTTTCATCAATTTCCTTGTTTATAGCAGCATTTACTATTTTTAGCATTTTTTGTGTCCTGAACTTCTGGAGCAGTTTTGAACCGCTAAACTACGTTTTTTTGAAGTCTGCAACATGCCCACTTTTTGTTGATGAACTTACACTACCTAGATATCCTCTCAATTCACTTGTCCCTCTTCGAAGTGTACTCGACCTTCACTTCATACGTAAAATGTACCCGAACTCACCCAAATGACACATTTTCTACCTCACTGTCCTGCTCCTTGACATGCGACTCAATTTTAGAGAAGATCCCTTGACTTGTTTGCTCTTGTATGATTTAAAATGAACATCAATCAACTTCTATTTATACACCATATAAGGGCTTCAATGAATAGACATGTATTTTGGACAAATCGCTTCAAGCCTACATGACTTGAATGCCCAAAAAATCGTTGTCAACTTCAAAATTCATATCTCATCAAGGACGTATCAGATTTCGATTATTCTTAAAGTGTTAGATTCTACTTGCCATCCTTTATCATATCCATATTCCATCAAATGTCCAAAATGCTCCATAGTTTTGGACCAAACAACGATGGGTGCAAAACCCCAACCTTCGATTCCAAGCCCACAAGTGACTCTTATGGCGCTCCAACCTCCAAACCTTGAACCCTAGGGCTTGGAGTACCTCCCAAGCTACTCAAAAATCAATAATATTTTGGCACACACTCCATCAAATCTAGTTTAATGGGTATAAGGAAATATATTCTTAGTCTTCTACTTCGAGCATTTTCCACTACATTCTCTTTTCCTTTGATGTATGAAATTCCAAAGTCGTATTCACTTAAGAATTCACTCCAGCATCGTTACATGGCATTTAAGCCCCTCTGAGTAAAGAATTATTTCAAAATTTGGGGATGACTTTTGAGCACAAAGCTTCTCCCTACAAGGTAATGTCTTCATATTTTTAAATCTAGCACTACAACAACCAAATATAAATAATGTGTGGCATAGAGTTCCTCATGAGGTTTTAACTTATTTGATGCATACATTATAAATCGTTTGTCTTGCATTTATACTACACATAATCATTGCTTGGATGCATCATTACATATAATAAAGTATTTTTCCATGTCAGGTACTCACAAGATTGATGCGCAAGTCAACGATATTTTAAGCTCAGCAAACGCAGTGTCGCATTCCTCATCACACTCATATCTAACTCTTTTGGGTTGGATGATTGTGATAGGTTTTGCAGTTTTTGAGAATCCTTTCACAAAATTTCAATAATGTCCTACTAAACCCCTAAAAATGTGCACTTCATATGCAATTTTTGGTAGCAGTCATTTCATTATTGATTTTTACTTCCCATGATCTATTGAGATCCCTTCAGAAGACATAATATGACCCAAGTAATGGATGTATTTCTGAAACAAGGAACACTTTAATATTTTTTCATATAACTAGTGTTCCTTTAGGCAGATATTATTATCCGTAAGTGTTCTTCATGCTCCTTTTCATTTTTTGAGTTTATGAGAATATAATCTAGGAATATTTGTACAAAGCAGTCAAGGTGCTTATTGAAAACATTATTCATAAGATTAATGAATATTGTTGGTGCATTAGTCAACCCAAATGGCACCATTGTGAACTCTATGAAAACTCCAAAACCATAATCCTAGTGCAGTAACTGATATTATTTCTCCTAATAATTAACAATTTATGTTAAGTCCCTATAATATTAGTGTAGCCCCTTATTATTGTTAGTGTAGCCCCCTTATTATTATTGTTGTGCACCTGTAGTCCCCATATTGTTATTATTGTACCCTTGTAACCCCCATATTGTTATTATTGTGCCCTTACATTATTATTATTAGGTCGAATAGGATTATATTGTGACCCCATGGACTCCTATATATAGAAAGGAGGTTTTTTCATTTGTATCATCCAAGAATTGTTCATTTATGTAATGTAAAGGAGGTTTCCCCCTCGAAGTGGCTTATTTATAAGGCGTTGATCTCTCTTTTATTATATTTTTGGAGCTGGTTTCATAACATTTGGTATCAGAGCTTTGGATTCTAGGGTTTCGCCATTCCAAACAGGTCATCGTGGAAGTTTCTCTATAAATTTTTTTCTAGGAATGTTCATAAGCTAAAAATTTTACCACAAGAAACCGCAATCCTGAGGAACTTCATGTAAAAATTTCAGATCTTGGTTCGCACTATTTTCAGAGATATGATCTGTGGAAGTTAGGGTTTTTGTAGGCTCCCAAATTTCATCTAAAAGAGGTGAGCTTGGGAAAATCATCATAACTCTCTGTCTGGGCATCAGATTGGAATTCTGTAAAAGTGGTCGAAATTAAACGGAATGTATTTTCCTATGTATCCATTTAAGTGTCGAGGGAGAAAACAGTGACACGTGGCATGCGGTACAAGTTTGCTCTACTGAACCAGTCCATAATTAGGTCATGGTGGGAGATTGAGCATAACTTTTCCTTGAAGAATCGAAATTAGATCAGACCCGTGGCATTCGAAATAATATTCAGAGGGACACTACAGGACCGAATTTATATATTGAAGATCTGAAATCACATAGATAATTCAGTTTCAATATTGAGCTCCTCAAAAGCAAGAAAAATGCGTGTATTTTTTTTCAAATTGCATAAGTATTGTTTGAAAAATAAGTTTGAAGTGATTCCAAGAGAATATTGAAGCATAGATATCAGTATTGGTTTCTAAAATTCCCCCCAAAAATAATTCCACACCCATTAAACCCTCATAAAGCTATAATATGACGCATGAAGAGGAAGGATTGCAATATGATATATCGAAATACGGTACCATGTGCATCAAATTTCGATCTTCCCAGGATGACATAAATGGTTTAAAAGCATACATGGAGGCTAAGTTGGATGGTTTGAAGGATAAAATGAAATCTAATATGGATGATAAAGCAGTGGAAGATCACATCGAACATCAACAAAAAGTTCTCCAACTCTCAAACGATAACCTAAATTTGGTGCAGAATAGAATGAAACAACAGGAAGATCAATATCGCAGTGAAAGAAGTTCTGAAGAAGTAACGAACAAAAAAAAAAAAAAAAACTCGACAACTATGAAATCGATCAATTTTAGAGTATCTCAGCAAGTGGAAAAACTTACCTGCTAAATATTCCACATGGGAGGATGTGAATTTTATACAGAAGCATTCAGAAATAATCCAGCGTTGAGGAAAACACTTGTTTGAAGGAGAGGGGCATGCTAGGTCCCTATAATATTAGTGTAGCCCCTTATTATTGTTAGTGTAGCCCCCTTATTATTATTGTTGTGCCCCTGTAGTCCCCATATTGTTATTATTATACCCTTGTAACCTCCATATTGTTATTATTGTGCCCTTACATTATTATTGTTAGGTCGGTCAGGATTATATTGTGACCCCATGGGCTCCTATATATAGAAAGGAGATTTTTTCATTTGTATCATCCAAGAATTTTTCATTTATGTAATGTGAAGTATGTTGCCCCCTCTAAGTGGCTTATTTCTAAGGCGTCGATCTCTCTTTTTTTCTATTTTTGGAGCTGGTTTCATAACAATTTATATGCTATGAAAAATATCAAAATAAATAAAATGCCACCTTCACAAATAAAATCTACAGAAGAATAAATGCTAGAAGAAATGCTAGCACACAGACATAAAATTTACACAATTATTTTTGGACAAAAAGTCCTCAAAAAAACCAAAATTAGGAAAACCTGTGCAGCAGATGAGGGTTTTATTATTAAGTAGCAATGAATTAATACGAGTACAACTAGATTCTGAAACTAGTAATCCTACAGAGAAATACTGACAATAAAAATCTAGTGAGGAAATTTCCTCACTACAAATCCGGGCTCTTACCTCAGCTCCAGGTGAATCATCCAAAGTGGCTTTGTACAACTATTGTGTCACACCAACACAGTCCCTTCTATAGTTAGTTCGAACTAGCTTCTCCTCAAGTTGTTCGGTCTGCTTCTATTTGGGAAAATTTCTCTCCTGGTCTCTAGAACCTCTGTCCAGCTTCTGGCACTAAAACTCTTCTTTCCCCAACAAAATCAAAACTGCCTCTAGAGGCCATTGCACTGCTTTAGCGTCAGCTTCTCTATGGATCTTCTGCGTCTTTACAAATGCACACATCGAATTTGGAATTCTTCCTCTGGCTTCACTGGCTTTGCCCCTCTCTCGTTGCTTCGATCTCACTAGCTCTCTCTCCAACAATTGGCTGCTACTACTTTGGAAATCAATCTGCTCATGAAATCGAACCTCTCCAGTGTCTTCTCCATCACCGCATCGACCTCCTCTTATAATCCTCTGTTGGAGCACCAACAACCAATATTAAAACTTAATCAATGGCTATGATCATTTCTATATTGATCTTTGTGAGTTTCTAGATTATTCTCACCTTATCTCAATTAATAATGATTAATTAACCATATGCAGGAACACAACAGAATACACATATAACCATAAATACAAATATGCAGCGGAAATAACACTTCATTTCATTAATATTAAAGAACTGAAATTTGCTTACGAATAGAATGGAGATAAACTAGCTAGGGCGCTGGTAGCTTATCTCTGAGAAGAGATGTGGCAGTTATAAGCCTCTGAACTGTGTTACAATGAGGCTCGAGGGCCTATTTATTATAGATAAACAATGGAAAACCCTAAACATCCAAAAACCTAACCCTAGAAGATGAAGTGCCAAAACTATGGGTCTCGTTTGGGTAAATTGGTGTTTCAACTTCCCGAGGTCATAACTTTGACATATTATCTCCGTTTGACGCACATGATACATCGTTAGAAATATCTATCTGAGGAATACAACTATTGATCACGAATATCAATTTTGAAATAGAATCAAATTTTTGGGAGGCGCGATACCCAAAAAACATCGTTTAGGGCCTCAAAATGGCTCCGGAAGTTCAGGACCCGAAAAACTGCTAAAAATAGTAAGTTGTGCCGAAACTGAAAAACTAAAAGAGACAATGGTGGGGCCCCAAGTGGAATAGGCGGGTGGCCACCAATATCTACTTGGATCATTCCTCCCCCGTTAGGAAGCAATGGTCCCCATTGCGTTGATTTCCTCCATGAGATGAGGAAACTTCTGCTGAACTTAGTCCTTGGTGAACCACTTGCCTTGGTGTAGGATTTGGCCAGCTTTGACAACCCGATACATTTGGATCTTATGTTGGCGAGTGTTCTTGATTTGCATGTCCATGATACAATCTGTGGTGGCCTGTTCCATGTAGTCTGGGTTTAACTCTGTTGGTGTGAGTTGTTCTGTAATGTTAGAGGTGTCCAGTAGAGGTGGGAAGTAGGGATGAAGGAGGTCCACATTGAATACTGGGTGCAGACCAAGGAATGGTGGAATACTGAGCTCGAATGCATTGTTCCCTACAGCCTTGGTGATGGTGTACGACCCATATCAGAGAGGGCGAAGCTTGCGGTGGGGTCAAGTGAGGCACTCCTTCTACAAATGTAGCCACACTTTGTCACCCACCTAGAAGTTGTGTAGCACCTGATGTTGATCCTGTCATTGCTTGTACTTAGCATTGGCTCTGTCCAATATGTCATGAACCTGTTGGCGGATGTGCTGAATGTGCTCGATGAAGATGTTTTCTTTGTCAGCTTCAGACTAGACATGAGCCGAATTGGTCTTAGTAGCCACAAATGGCATGGCTATGTCAATGGGACATAGCGGCTGGAATCCCAAGCCCACCTGAAAGGGGTTGTGGCTGGTTGAGCTATGGAGAGCCCGGTTATAATTGTTTTATACATAGGGGAGAATCTCATCCCATGTGCGTGGATGATTTGAATTTTACATGCACAGAATGTGTACAATCATCCTATTGATGACCTCTCTCTGGCCATCAATTTGGGGATGGAAAGCTGGGGACTTGGTGAGCTTAGTGTCCAGCATTGACCAGAGGCTAGACCAAAATGTGTTGAGGAACCTGCTATCCCAATTTGATATGATAGACTGTGGGATCCCAAAGTGCACCCACACTTGTTCAAAGAAGAGTTTAGCAGTGACTTTTGCTGTGATATTCTTCTTGCAGGGCACCATAATGGCCATCTTCGAGAATCTGTTGATGACCACGAAAACATAGTCATTTCCATGCTTAGTATAAGGAAGGCCTAACATGTAATCCATGGAGATGGATTCCCAAGGTCGACTAAGGGTAGGTAGTGGATTATAGAGGGTCATTTTGGAAATGACGCAAGCAGTGCAAGATTTGATGTACTTCCCGACATCTTGTCGAAGGTTCGGCCAATAGAAATACTTTTGTAGTACTGCCACTATTTTCTCGACCCCGAAATGCCCAGTGACTCGACTGTAGTGTGCTTCCCATATCATCTTGGCACACTCACTTGAAGGATCACAAAGGTGTCCCAGGTGACATAACAATGCATCTTGGAGGTGAAAATTTGGAACTTGCGTACCCCCAAGAGTGCCTTGTATGTGTGGCCAAATTCTGGATCACTCTTGTAGAGAAGCGGCCAATCAAAAGTCTCGTGCCCACAAGAGTTAAGAATGGTGGTTAGCGCCACGATCGGTGGTCGGCTGAGGCAGCTTGCAACATTATTGGTGCTACCCTTCATGTACTTGATGTTCAAATGAAACTGTTGCAAATATGTGGACCACTTCTGATGGCAATCGTTCTGCAACTTCCCTTGTGTCTGTATGAACTGCAGGGTTCAGTGGTTTGTGTGGATGATTGTTTCCTTTCCCAAAATGTAATGCTTCCATTTTTGACAAGCCTGCACAATGGAATACATTTCTTTGTCATAAGTGGGATACTTGCGAACTGTGTTGGACAATGTCTCACTGTGATATGCCACTGGATGCCCCTGTTGAGTAAGAACTGCCCCAATAACATAGTCAGAGGAATTTGTCTTGATCTAAAATGGTTGTTGCAATTCTGGTAATGTGAGCACTGGGGAAAAACAGAGGCGATGTTTCAATTCTACGAACGCCTTCTGTTGAGATTCCAACGAAAAGAAGTTTTCTTTCGCTCCTCCCTTGGTGACTTGACTCAAGGGCCAAGTGATATGAGAGAATCCCGACACGAACCTATGGTAGAAATTAGCAAGACCCAGAAAGTTGTAAAGCTTTGTTAGAGCAGTTGGGGCTGGCCAATCCCTAATGACTTGGATCTTGGTTGGATCCACATGCACCCCCCTTTCATCAATAATGTATCTCAGATATTGAACCTGGGTCATGTCAAAAGTGCACTTCTCCAAATTGGCACACAACTTTTGTTGCCACAGTGTTTGGAGGACTTGTCAGATGTGGTGGAGGTGCTCTTCCCAAGTCTGGCTGAATATCATAATGTCATCCAAGTACACCACTACAAATGAGTTGGTGAATGGCCGCAAGATGCCATCCATCAACTTCATGAAGGTTGTGGGAGCATTCGTTAACCCAAAAGGCATGACCAGCCATTCGAAAAGGCCCTCCTTGGCTTTGAAATCATTCTTCCACACATCAGAGGGTTCGATTGGTACCTAGTGATACCCAAACTTCAAGTCGATCTTGATAAAATATTTCGCCCCTTTGAGTTGATCCAGAAGTTCATCAATCTGTGGGATCAGGTACCTATTCCGGACGGTGATGTTTTTCAATGCTCAATAGTCAATACAGAGTCTCCAAGTCCCATCCTTCTTCTGTACCAACACGATCGGGCTCCCACAGGGTGATGAACTTGGATGGATGTGACCTTTCTGCAGCAACTCCTCAATCTGCCTCTTGATTTCATCGTTCTCCAGAACAAAGCACCCATAGATCGGTCCATTGGGTAGCGGCCCTAGCTTTTCTGGTAATAGTGTGGTTAAACATATATGCCTCTTGAGAGATCCATATCCACATTGAATATTCTACAGTTGCCGACTAACGTGTTTAGTTCTTGGTAACGAATTTGGATAATTAACCATTGGAGAGTCCAAACTAGTGTCTTGCAAGCAACATGACCTGATTCCGGCCATGTCCTGGTTTCCTGGTAATAGTGTAATTAATCATATGGAAGAATAAAAAAATGTACAAAAAAAAAATTCATGTATTATTTTAAATATTGATCACATGTAAATTAATGATTTAACGCTTTATATTTTAATATTAAATTTTATGTTTTATTTTAATATTAATAGCATGTAAATTAATGATTTGATGTTTTATAGTTTAATATTAAATATTATATCTTGAAGATGAATTATATTATTTAATTCGAAACAAATAAATCTAATTTTTGTATATATAATTACAACTGAAAAATCTTATTATATATAATTATAACTGAAAAATCTTATTATACATAATTATGTATTAAATCAATAATTAATTTTATTTTCGTATTTTTATTTTATTAATTAAATAAAAATAATATTATATTTAATTAACATGATAAAAATATAAAAATATTCATTAATTTATTTGATAGTACCTCATCTTTACCCACTAATTAAACCTGGATCCTCGCCGTACACTTCTATCTGTTCTTACACCGACCTACTTTCAAGGCTAACCTCTTCGTATATATAATTACAACTGAAAAATCTTATTATACATAATTAATTATTAAATTAATAATTAATTTTATTTTCGTATTTTAATTTTATTAATTAAATAAAAATAATATTATATTTAATTAACATGATAAAAATATAAAAGTATTCTGATAGGGCGTTGTCTAACGAGCCAGAGGAATTGCCCGGACGGTCAAAATTGGCCGGAATCCGGGCCAAAAAAATTTAAAAAATCTTGCAGAAACAGTGCTTGAATCTTGATTTTGACATTGGAAATGGATTCAGCACCATCAAAAACCTGTAGGACACCCAAAATATTAAACTTTGATAGTTATAACATGGATTTAGAAAAATTCCTGCCAGATTTTCTGAAAATCTTACCGGAATTTTCATGATTTTCAGGGTGATTCCTCCGGCTAGTTAGACTACGGCTTCTGATAGTACCTCATCTTTACCCACTAATTAAACCTGGATCCTCGCCGTACACTTCTATCTGTTCTTACACCGACCTGCTTTCAAGGCTAACCTCTTCGATTCACTAGGAAACTTGTGTGCAAACTTCATTGGTTGATTATTTTCGACAACAATGTCCAACCATTTTTTCCTGCTTTTTATGATGCTTCCAAAATCGTGGAGACTTTCAGGCGTGTATTTGTTGGTTGTTTTGGACAACAATGTCGAAGGCCTTGGAGGCTTTTCAAAGGCCCTGCCCTCCCTTTGAGACTTTTCAAAACGCGAATTGACATTTAACCATTTCGATTCTCATTACAAAACGCCACTACTATAGTGGGCCTTCTCAAGGTGCGAAGTGGCATTTATCTGTTACTTTTCAAAGTGAAATCTGACTTATATATAAGTCCCAAAAAATCTACCATATAATTTTTATGTTTTAGGTTTTTTATATCATACTCGTAAGTGTGAAAAAAAAAAACAAGTTTGAAGAGAGCATAAATTAATCTGGAATTTATTTTTTTATTTTTATTTTTTAATGAATTATATAAATATTTTTTTATAATTAACGTGATATCATGATACCATAATCTACTTGCATAATATGTCTTAATTAAGTAATCATGCACAAGTGAAGAACTCATGCATGGATACACATGAGTGGAGTGATAAGCTAGTGGTGCATCTAAAATTTGATTCCACTTGAGTAATTAAAGTGCAACTAATGCATAGTTTAAAGGAAAATTGCATACTTGTGTAGGAGAGTATTCTCACCCAAGGAAGAACATCTAGGACCAAGCGCACTATGAACTAAGTAAAAATACATGTATACTAATACTCGATTTGAAACACAACTAATGTGTGTTGAATAAATGGATCCCAACAATATGTAACCATATTAAAGACCCATGTACAAAACAACCATAAATAAAAGATGATATTTGTTCCTATATGAGGTTCCTTCTACTTGCATTTATCAATTTTCTTGTCTCTTTCATGCAATGCAAGCACATGGACCTTGCAATTCTTGAGAGCACCCACTTTTATGAACTTATCTTGCTTTTGTAGAAGTGATTTAATGAATGCAATCCACGATACTCTTATTGTTAACTTTGAAGATTTAAAGGAGGAAATGAATATAAAGTACTTAGGATTAGCTTCAAGAGAATATAGAGGATTAGTTGCTTCTCTCCACATGCCTTGATATGTAGAAGCAAAAATGTGAACTTTGTGAAAAGGTCTTCTACGATATCGAAACTACTAGGGCTTAATGAGTTGAGTTCATTCTCCAAATGGCATCCTTGTACTACATCATGTTTCATAAATAGGCCCTATAATGTGGTCCAAATTTCATTTGGCATGCCAACGTATTCCACATGGAAGAATACATCTCGAGACATTGACAAGCATAACAACCCAAATGCTTCATCCATCCAATTTAAATTGTTTTTCTTTTTTAACTGTGGAATTTGGATCTAGTTTTGTTCCCATAGTAATCTATAGAGTCCTTTGCTTCGGGGTAGAAGGAAGTTTTGTGGTTTTTAATTCAAAATAATTGAATGGTGTGAGGATCACTAATAGGGGCTTAACCATTCTCTATGAATGCTACAATCCTTTGTAAAATGCAAAGAAAAATATGAGCTTATTCTTACAAGCTCCTCTTGTGCTCGAATATCTTGCAAAATCCTTCGATAACTTACACACAAAATCTAATTGTAAGGAAGAAATGACAATTGCAAGATTGAAGCTAAAGAGAATGAATGAATTCATAGTGTTTCAAAAAATGAATGAATCGCATATAAAAAAATATTTTGCATGAGTGAGCTAATGCACACTAAGTTGGATTTCTAGTACATGTACATTAGTAATCATCGATAAACAATCTCTTAGTCTCAATTATTTGGCCTTGCAATGGAGTTAGTCGTTAACTAGCTAGGCATGCACAAGTGAAGAACTCATACATGCACAATCAACTTAGTTAACTAGTCATGCATAAGTGAAGAAGTTATGCATGTATAACAAGCCTTAGTTAAATAGTCATGCATAAGTGAAAAACTCATGCATACATAGCCACTACACCTGCATGCCTACCCATGCACATGGGTGGAGTGATGCATGCAAAACTAGACTCCACTTGAGTAACTAATGTTTAACTAATTCTAACTCAAAGAGAGGAACTCCACTTGAGTAACTAATGTTTAACTAATGCTAACTCAAAGAGAGGATTGCACTTGTCTAGGAGGAGAATCTTCTCACCAAAGGAAAATATCTTAGTCTAAGTGCACTATGAACTATAGGGCTCAAGAAAATATGAAATAGGTAAATATGCATGTGCACTGATAGTGCCATAAAGAATTCATTGAACAATGAATTACAATTAATAAATAGGAGATGTGCAAAGGCTCACAAATGTGCTAAGTTGCAAGCTTATCAGCAAAATATTATTTCTCCTTGTAAATCTTTTTATAAAAGCTTGTACTTCAAAATTTGGGATACGTTTGCTTTTAAAGGAAATCCTATCATAACAGAGTAATCAAACTAATAGTGGAGACAACCACCACAAGATGTTATTCCAAAATGGATGTTGGTTCTTCATCATTATTCAAGGAAAATCAACCCATGTGGAATAACCCATCAATGGTCTGTAAGAGGGAAAACTTCCACTCATGTTAGATGTCTCTAGGTGGTCAACCATTAACATGATGTCCAATGAAAGTAAGCTCTTAACGATTAGAAACAATTTTAAGTCAAACTCCTAGATAATTAGGATACCTTTTTAATTTTAATAAAAATGTAAAATTATAATATTTGAGTTTTTTCAATAGTTATTACTCAAACTACTTTTTTAAGCTATGAACTAGGTTGGGGCTAGCCTCACTATTAAATGAAAAGACCAGCCCCAACATTAGATGAGAGAATGATCTTGCTAACAACAATATATTGATTGTGTGAAGCTTGGTCAAACATGAAAACTTAGTAAAACAAACTTTTTATCCCCACAAATAACTATCACTCTCAACACTTTCCCATGATATTTAAACTAATAACTTAATAAAATATATTACCCACACTAAATTAAATCAAATCTTTTTTCTAAATGGTAATTTTTCAAAATTTATTTTTAATATAAAAATAAATTCAAAACCTTTCAAATTTGTATTATATTTAAATTATGTGATATTAAAATTTAATATTGAAGATTCCAACCATTATAATTTTTAAATAAAAATAAATAAAAAAATCAAATAAACATATTTAAATTACGCTTGGTCGGAGGAGTACAAATTCTAATGTGGGATAATACGAAAATTTCCTCTCCCTTCCCGAAATCTTCAATGTGACCCCAACCCCACCCCCCCCGAATGATGAGTCATTGATTACGTCATTTCATGAGCGGAGTCTAAAGAGGCGATTTTTCGTTCAAGAAGTCGCAGGGTTAGACTAACTTCAATATGGCTCCATTATCCAAATCAATCATGAAATTTGTGAAGGAAAATCCAGGAACCTTTTGCAGTCAGTGACGATCAAGGCTTCACAACGAAGAAGACGTGCAGGGATATAATGGCGCACGAGTAATCAACTATACCTTCTTTGACACGTTAAGTGAAAATTCGAGAAGGGAGATACTTTTACGTAAAAGACCTTTCGAAATATTTTTACGCAAAAAGCCCATTTCCTACTTGGAGTTAAACGTCAATGCCTGCTCGAAAGGATCGTTTTTGAATAGGTGAGATACTTAAAATATAACACAGTTAGTAATAATTATGGAGAGGGGTTGTTTGCATTGTGTGGTACTTTCAATTTAATTAATTGCAATGGTCTAAATATATGGAAAAAGTCTAGATACTTCACTTGCCACACATATAATGAGACAAGTGTGGTTGACTATGTGATTTGTTCAGAAAGCATGATAGAAAATATAGAAGCAGTTAATATTAGAGAGCATATTTGAGACTTAAAATTGGACCATAACTCAATTTATATAAAGTTATCATGGTTAGAAGAAAGGCAACATAGGAAGAAAACACAACGCTCTTGGCAATCACTATCAAAGGGAAAAATTCTTCTAACACAAGAAAATTGTACTATCTTCAAGACAATGCTAGAGAGATTAATTCAGAAAGAGAAAACTGTTTTCCAAAGCTTCAAGAGTAATGAGTTAACAAATATAATTCAAAGTGCACTTAAGAAATGCAATAGAGCAAAAATAGGAAATCAGAATCAAATTATTTTCAAGTAAATTCTTTGTTTGATGAGGAATGCAAAATGGCAAGGAAAACCTTGAAAAATGCATGCAAGGAATATTATGGGAAAAATCATAAGTTGTTAAAATATAGAGTGCAAAAACTGTTAATAATTTGAATTCTGATTACCAAGTTACCAAGTTACATAATTTCATAGTTACCAAGTTCTAATTTGAATTCGAATCCAGCTGGATTCTATAAGAAAAAAAATTCTGCTACTTAAAATTCACTACAAAAAAATTGGAGAATACACATCTTACAAATACTCGAATATATTATTTTTCTAATATTTTAAAAAGTTGAAAATTGAAATATGCAATTTAATAATGAAATTCTCAAAAACATCTTAAAAATAGTTGTAAGACACTAAACGAAACACAGTTTTACACTACAATAACAAATTGGAAAATTTTATGTGTTCACCCATATACACATATTATATGATGTGTAATATAAACTGAACTTTTATTTAAATTTTATACTAGAATGAACGATATTTATTCTACTTTACAAATCATATTTATCTTTGAAATGGTGTCATATACAATTTTTTTTCTAAATATACATGTATATCTTCAATTACTTAGTTACTCATAAAATAGAACAAATCAAATTACACTCTATAATAATTAACAAAATATTTATTATTTTTAAATACCAATTATTTATTGATCCGATCAAACTAAACCAAACCAAATTATACATTATAACAATTAATAACAATATTTATTATTGGTTTATTACAAACTTTCAATAAATTAATATTTAGTTTAAAAAATTTAACTTAAAAAATAATCATAAAAATAATTATCTATATAAATTCTATAAATATATACCATAATATATTTACCTTATTATCACATCATCTAAACTATTCTAACACACATTCATTTCCAGTGCAGATTCTGGAGAGCCAGAAGAGATGAACCTGTTGAATTTTCCACAGAAGAATGACCAACAGTGGACATGCATTCATGACGTATGCCATGATGATACAGAATAAATCATGCAAGTCTATACAGATTTCTTAAGAAATCAGCTGATGGATCTCTCCTTCCCAGCAACCCTTCTACCCACAATGGAACCATATGATTGGCACGAATAATTTGGTCTTCTGCGAATGCTGCAGCCATGTATGGAAAGCATAACTAGAAACCAGTATTCCCCCTGCCTAGTGCATCGTAACTACTCAACCTTAGGCAAGCATCAGGGCTATGGTCATTTTCCAACCTCTGAGACTCTTTAAGCCATTTGTTAACAGCTGAAGCCTCATCTTTCTGCTGGTTTAATGCTGGATCTGCTCGATCATAGGCTCCATTATTATCAGTTTATTTTTCAGAGCGGCCAGCACTTTCCTGCAGCGAAGGGCAATGTTAATGTGCCGAAGTATTTGGTGGATTGTAATCTGTAAACCCACACCAATAAGGCCAGGGACAAAACCAGGATCAACCATGATTATTTTTCAGCAAATTCCCTCCACAAATTATATGCAATCCCCTTCGTAATGCAACAAAAACATCCCCCCAACTTAACTCATATATTTTCAAAGATCTCAAAACGATACAGACTGCTAAGCAAATACGTAACTTAACTCATATATTTTCAAAGATCTCAAAACCATACAGATGGTTAAGCAAATACCAAAAATGTTGTGGGGCACTTTCCGTCGCAATATATTGCCTCTTTAGTGTGGATGTGTTTATGATAGTCCATGTTCGTGACTTTCGGTAATTCATTTTCCTAGTCCCCTTTTTAGTCAATTGAGAGTGGAGTGGTAGGAGATGACTTGGAACAATTACGGTACGATTTTGAGTGCCGAAAGCATCGCATTACCGTGCATCGAAGACTTATAGGACGCGCATATATGTAAGTGAAAGCTACTTCTTCACACTTCAAGTCGACAAAATTGTTCGATTCGGTTTCTGAAATAATAAGTTGATTCGGAATTTAGTATGGGATAATACAAGAAACACAATGCAGGTTTCAATGGAATTTTGTATGGTAAATGACAGACCATGTTTTTAATGAATTAGTAGTGACATATAAAGTAACCAAAAGCTATAGCCTATACCCATGTATAGATTAAGTTATAGAAATAGTTAACTAGACATGTAAGTTATAGAAATAGTTAACTAGACATGAACATTCGTAAATAAAAGTGCTATTTTTAATTTGTAAATTAATATTGTGTGAATAGTTGTGAGAGATATGAAATATTACATTTAAATAAAAATAAAAATAAAAATTATGTGGATTTTTTTAATGGAGTATAAAATTATATTTATAGTTTTATATTTTATTAATAATTATTAGAAAATAGAATCGGGTTTGGTTTAATTAATTATTTATTAGTAATGTATATTTAAAAAAAATGTTTGCATATATTTAATATATAATTTTATTCTAAACATAAATACATAATAATTTAAAATTTATATTTATATGGTATATTTTAATGTGAACTTTGTATAGGAACTTTGTTTATATTTAATATTATATTACATAATTTATATTATAGTTGGTTATATGAATAAAAAAATTGCTCATAACGTGTTATTCTAAATGTTAAACTATGTGCTTTAAGAACTATACTTCCTAATTTTTTGGTATTGAAATTTGTGTAGATATCTTATTTATATTGAATATTATATTACATAACCTATAATATAATTGGTTATATGAACAAAAATTTCCTCACAATTTGTTATTCTAAATATTAAACAATGAGCTTAAAGAACAATATTTCCTATTTTTTTTTATGTATTGAATTTCAAGCAATCCATTTTTATTTTTATTTTTGTATCGAATCAAATTCCAATTCGAACTTGGTAACTATATTTAAAACAACAAAAAATATGAAATTTCATAAATTTGTATTAAAACAAAATTTTGAAAATTAAAAATTATTTTAAAACTTTAAAAAAAATAAAATTTATGTTTTTTTATTGACCATAAATATATATTTGACAATAATTTTTATGGGGTTTCAATTGTATTTGTGAAGAAAAAAATAGCAATTTAAAAAGGCATAGTCTAAATTATAGACGAAATAGACTTTTTCATTGAAAGCAAAATCATTTAAAATAATTTCAAGAAAGAATGTGATTTTTTGTTATTTAGAATGCATCTTTTAATGCATAAATGGATTCAAAACCTTGGGGCACTCTAATTCTACAAATTAAACAACTTACACTCAAGTTTTTAAAAATCTATGCCGGATTTGGCTATGTCTATAAATTAGACTAAGCCATTTAAAAATAATAAAAAGAAAAATAAACATATTAACTTTGACATACTTTATCTTAAACTTCTTCATATGGGATTAAATGGGATGGATACATTGATGTTGACTCCACTACATGCAATTAACAATTTAGTGTATTTTTCATTTCCCTTGGTAGCATACATGGTAGGAATTTCAAATCTCAAACACCCAGTAAATTTGACAATTGAATTTCAGATCTCAAACCCCCGTTAAATTCAACAATTTCTTCCACTATAGTACCCATTTTGATTATTTTAACAAAGAATTTTGACAACGAATTTTTTTTTACCTGCATTTGAGGGGGAAATCACCTAATGACAAACAATTTTCCTATAAAATTCCATCCTTGATCGCACACTGCCACAGATTCCACTTCTATCATAAAAAATTCCAATGTCACACTATGCAGTTGTGTGGGAGTGGTTGTTCATTGTCATAGTTACGTTACCATCCAACCAAGTCATCTATTGTCACCATTATTAGTATTAAATATTAAAAGATCATTGGAAATATCTACATTAAAATATAATATAAATACCTCTTTCTCTAATACCTTGTAAAATCCTTGGATAACTTGCACCCAAAATATAGTTGCAAAGAAGAAATAACAATCACAAGATTGAGGCCAAAGAGAATGAATGAATTCAGGTTGTTTCAAAAAATGAATTAATCACATATAAATAATATTGTCAGTGAGACCCCGGATGCGGGTGTTTAAGGCATTTGATTTTGCTGCCCACCTAACCTCACCGTGCGAGGGCATCTGGCCTCACCATGGGGATGCATATGCCTGCCGCGTGAAGGCTTTAAATACGCCCCATTGGGAAGGACACTGACACCTGCAACATTCAATCCTGCATACTGTACCTTGGCTCCTGCATTCTGTTCTCTGGCCATATACGGTCAATGGCTTTAATTCTCAGTCTCATTCGCTCTAGTTTTCACTCCAGTTATCATTCCCACTCTTTCGTGCTCTGTAAGCCTCCGTCCTCTACTCAACAAGCCTTTTTCTCGCCTCCACTCACCACGCTACTCCTCAGCCACCCTTTGAGCTTTCCATCCCTACCCTGCAAGCCCAACAATCCGTCGACACAATGTCGCACCTACACCGTATGAGATGCCACCGCGAAGGAGGCAGAGGCTCTCCCTCTCAACCTCCAGCTCCGGCTATGGTGGAGCACTTCGTGGCCTTCTCTGTGGCTGTGGAAGATCTCATGGTCTTTAACCCCCAATTTCTCTCCACTCATCTTTCAATTCGCCTCCTAGAGGTGCAACATAACCACTTCGGGTCTCGCAGCAGGAAACACCCTCACAGGTCTACTCTTTCATGCTCCTCCTCCCCTCAACCAACGAAAACAATCGGTCTTCCTGTCAAAAGCGTGGAGGATGATTTAGACAGTGGAGGGAGTAGCTCTGCGGAAGGCGCCCAACAAAATGTCACAACAACGGACAAAGGTGCACACTCAACTTCAACTCCAGATCTGGCTCCCCAGCTCTCTAAGAAGGATGATGCCTTTTCCGACTACGGATGCTTCATCGTTGAAGAAACCCCTCAAATGGAGCATCATGACACACAGGACCGGTAGCTGCAGAGCCATGGCTCTCCTCTTTCTCATTTTTTACATGCTTCTCTATTGTTTTTTTGTCTATCTTTCTATTTTCTAGCAAACTCAGTCATTCAGGTCTATGTTAACAACTGATTTCCCCAAGAAGGACTACTCTCTTTTTGAAATCTTGAACTCTCTAAGGGCTGGTTTCCCCCTGAAGGGCAGCCCACTTTTTTAATTTTTGAAATGTCTTCATCCAACAGGGGTAGGCCAATTTAGCAACCCCTGTTATGAAGCTCCAATGTATTTTTTGTACAATATAATAGAATTTAGTATTACTTAGAAAAAAAATATTTTCCGTGAGAGATCTTATGCACACTAAGTTGGACTTCTAGTACATGTACATAGGTAATCATTAAAAAACAATTCCTTAGTCCTTGGTCTTGCAATGGAGTTAGTCCTCAATTAAATAGTCATCCACAAGTGAAGAACTCATGCATGCATAACAAGCCTTAGTTAACTAGTAAATAACAAGTGAAGAATTTATGCATGTATAACAAGCCTTAGTTAACTAGTCATGTATAAGCAAAGATCTCATGCATACATAGACATTGCACTCACATCCCTACCTATGCACATGGGTGGAGTGACGAGTGAAAAACTAGACTCCACTTGAGTAACTAATGTTAACTAAAGGAAATTTTGCACTTGTTTAGGAGGAGAATCTTCTCACCCAAGGAAGATATCTTTGACCAAGTGCACTATGAACTATAAGACTTGGGAAAATATGAACTAGGTAAATGTGCATGTGCTAGATAATAGTTCCATAAAGAAGTCTTTGAACGTTAACTTAGAATTAATAAATAGGTTATGTCCAAAGGCTCACAAATGTGTGATGCTACAAGCCTATCATCAAAATGCTAGCTCTTCTTATAATTTTTTATATAAAAAATTTTTAGTTCAAAATTAGGGACAAGTTCTATTTTAAACAGTGGGAAATATTATCATAACATAATGGTCAAACTAATAGTGGGGACAACCATCACAAGATGTTATTCAAAAATGGAGGTTGAATCTTCATCATTATTAAATGAAAACCAACCCGCATGGAATAACATGTCATTGGTCCATAAGGGGGAAAACTCCCACTCTTGTTAGATGCCTCTAAGTCTTCAACCATTAACATGATGTCAAATGAAAACAAGCTCTTAACCAAGTAGAAACAATTTTAAGTCAAACTCCTAGATAGTTAGGATGAGTTTTTAATTTGAATAAAAATCTAAATATCATAGTCTGGGAATTTTCAATAGTTATCACTTCTTCTTATTCTTCTTTTGGAGCTATGAACTTTTTTTTTTGGAACTATATTGAAACTAGGTAAGGACTAACCCTAATGTTTGATGAAATGACTAACCCCAACATTAGATGAGAGAATTCTATACCCATCTACAGTGTCTGTCAAGATTGTATGAGGCTTGGTCAAACATGAATGTTTGGTAAAACATTATTTTGTCTCCATAAGTAATAATCACTCTCAACCCCTACCCATAAGATTTGAAACAACTAAGACTCACTCACACGTACCATAATACTGGGTGGATGTGTAATGTTGTGAAAGGGACTCTATTGTGGGGTCCTATTCTCATTGTCTTTTGGTAACGTGGGAACCATTTCCTCTCGTCCAACCCTGGCTCCTTACTCCCAAGGTGAAAATATAAAAAAGCAAGTAATCAAGTAAATATATTTAAATTATATTTTTATATGTATAAAAAAGTAAAATGTCAATTTCAAATCTGAAACATTATCAAATTTATGATTTATAAAACTCTAGTGACCATTTTGATCATTTGGTTGGTCGAGTACTATCTTTTAAGCTCAAATAATACGAATATTTCCTCCCTTCCTGAACCTTCAATGTGCCCCGTTGCCCTGCTCTGAGTAATAAAAAAATGATGTCTCGTTGGTTAAGGCATTTCAATGTCAGTGTCTAACGAGGCAATTTTATATTATCTTGGGGCATATTTTTCGGTCATCAAAAGTAGCATCGTTTTTTTTAGACAGGGAACTAAGCAACCTCCCTAGGTATATGCAACAGCCCACAAGCCGCATATACCAGTAACTCATGACTTCGCAAGGACTGAGGCGTCCAGAGACCATGGAAAGATCCAGATCCCAAACTCCAACGGGACATCTATCCCTCTAGCTTGGTCATGACGGGCTATAGAAAACCTTAACCCCCACCGGTTTTGAACCTGTGACCTCCCAAGAGAAATCACAAGTTCTTAACCATTGAGCCCACTCAGGTTGCCTGTCAAAAGTAGCATCATTATACTATACCTTTCATTTGTCGTGAACGCCAATCAACTTAAATGTGACTCCATTGTCTTGGGGCAAATTTTTTGATCTCAGAAAGTCGCATCATTAGACTAATTTCAATGTGGCTCCATTATTTCTGCTCTTATCTTAAAATAAATCATAAAATTTGTGAATGAAAAGCGAGGAACCTATTGAAGTCACACAAGGATGTAATGGCGTTGAAGTAATCAAATATGCCATCTATGAAAAAAGACCCTCTCCTACTTAATCAAATATGCCTTCTATGACACATGAAGTGAAAGTTCGAGAAGAGAGATATTTTTACGCTGAAAGACCTTTTCCTAAAAATTTTTAATGCCTGCTTGAAAGGATCGTCTTTCATGGCTAATGAATATTCCTTATTGTCTTTCTTATCTTTATGGAAAAATATTTAATGAAATAATTGTTTTTTTTTTTTCTAAGT
The DNA here is from genome assembly GCA_034641835.2 of Pinus albicaulis. Classification (NCBI taxonomy): domain Eukaryota; kingdom Viridiplantae; phylum Streptophyta; class Pinopsida; order Pinales; family Pinaceae; genus Pinus; species Pinus albicaulis. The sequence continues at coordinate 552,953,957 of CM076569.1, forward strand.
TAGACTGTTGCTATTATATCATACACGGCCAAAATGTACATGTCTCTTCCTCCGGGCTTGGCAGCCAATTCCGGACAGAATTATCAAGAGTTTGACGCTAGAGAACAGGTTGCCCTAACTGGGAAAACCAGTCCACCAGAAGCACAAAAATAACGTTGCCCTAAACGGGAAACCAACATACACAGTATTGAAGTTTGAACTGAAGCCTAGAAGTAAAGTCATCCAAAACATGTAAAAACTAGAGAGCGCTTCAAAAAAATTGGTAAAAAGAAAGAGATCCCTACAAATGAGGCTGGTGAAGACCACCATTCTTCTTGTTGGAGATGGGTTCTTCCTCCACAATCCTACAGACATAGAAGGAGTCATCCTCCTCTTTGCACACCGTGTGGCTGGCGACTTGAATCCGTGGTGACCCTGGAGTGTTTAGCTGATTAGAGGTGGCCTCCAGCTAATTTTTGTCCTTCACCTTGTCCTCAGCATCTCTATTAAAGTTGCACCCATCGCTAGAACCTGAGTTACTATTGGTGCCGTGGCTGTTGTTGGAGGCACTTTGCACAGGGAGAGCCTTCATCTTTCAAGGGATGAAGGTCAACTAAGGTGAGATGGTCGAATTACGCGGATGTTTCTTGGGTCAAATTTTGGAGGATGCCGGAGGGGATACAGGGAGCTACAAAGATAATTGGGCAGAGAGATTGACAGGGTCCAGCCTAGACGGATCCTCCCCGCTAATAGAGAGATTCAGATCTCTTCCCATGGCCTGCAAAAGTGGTGGTCTGGGTGGAAGACCTCGACCTCGAGCCCTTCGACAGCGTATACGGTGATGCCAAGGCATGTTAGGCAGAGGAGTGGAAGTGCAAGACCAGGAGGGAGTGCTAGACAACACTGGAGAGGAGTTTCCTCTGCTACAGAAAGCTGAGGGGAGACTGTGACAGGGTTGCGGTGGGCCAAGAGCCAGAGGTTGAGAGGACGAACAAGAAGCATGCAAAGAAAGCAGAAGCGAGAGTCGAATGGAGGCCCAATGGACGCGAGAGGCGGGCTTAATAGCCATGGAACAGGACTCAAGAGCTCTAAATTCTTTGCAACAGGAGGACGTTGAAATGAAGGTGGCAGAGTGCAAATTCATGTCAAGCCTGCGACATTTAACATTGGGCGACCGACCATGTGCAAGCGCATGGGTTGGACAAATGTCCCTCTACATGGCTCCCAGGTGGCCTCTCCAATTGCTATATAGCACCCGCATCTGGGTGTAATGAAATAAATGTTGGATTATTATTTTCACCATGAATTCTTTCAATTGGTCCAAAAGAATAATGGGAAAATGCACTATATATGAAATAAATTTAAATAAATCTATGTATAGAAATGATTTTTAGAGATAAAAAGAGGTTGATGGTACAAGAACAATCAATGTCAGTCTTCTAGAGGGATGTCTCCTTGAGCGTGGGTGGCAAGCTCTCCAAGTTTTCCATGCTCTTTGGGAAGTATGGGAAAATGTTTTTCATGTTTTTCTTTTGAGAAAACACAAAGGGAAAATTTTTGTTAATGTAGAAGCTGTGTTTCTTCAAAAAATGTGTTTGTGGGTGTCTTTCTAAATTTTCTAAAAAAATAATTTATGAGTGAGGAAGTTTGATATTCAACTCTAAGACTTTCTAAGACTTTACTAATACTATGTAATTAATGATAATGTTAAATTGCTAAAGTAAAAGGTCACTTTTACTTACATTTCTTAACATTGTCTTTAATTATTGTAGAATGTTTGAGAGTAGTTCCAATATCATTGTATTCATATGGAGAAAATATAATTTTAAATTCGATTCAAAATTCAGTAGATTTAACCAATTTTAGGATTTTAGGATTTTAGGATTGTGGGAACTGCAACGTTTCCATTGGATTTTATTATGTATGAGGGAATGGAACTAGCATTTAATCAAGAACACCAAACACTCTATATATCTCAATGTTCATGCCATTGATTGTTGAACTCATTTGTCATGACCCATCACTCAAAAAAAATCTCGATTTTACATGTTAACCTTTTTCTATCTTCTTTTAATGCTTATAGGTTGATATTCATGATGAGGATTCCAATATAGGAAATAATTTTTATGATATGTAGGTATTTGTTGTAGGATGATTTTATTTGGACTATAGAGATCATCTAAAACATTTTTATTGATGTGCTTTTGGTTTAAAAGTGGATTGCACTCGATTTTATTTTGGTTATATGCACCCTTGTTATATATACAAGAAACTTTGCATATTTTTTTTATAATGATTTGGATTCATATGGATGAACATGAATAAATATGTATTTTTTTCAAATTTGAATATTTATGTATATTTTGGTGGACAAGTTTTTTGGTTTGATTTTTTTCCTATTCTAAGTTTTGGGGTGGATTGCTTCAATGACTAGTTTGGTTCTGATAATGTTGGTTCAATGTCCATTATGCATTTTTAGTTTTAACTTTTGAGTCTTGAATCTAGATGCTAATGACCTCAAACCGGGTCTTTAACTTGTCACTCTTTATTATTTTTGAATTTGAGTAATTTCAATGCATTATTCCAAAGTTCATACTTTCATATCTACTATTTTTCTTAATACTAATCAAATTCTAGAATAACGAATGATGAATTTAAATCAATGTATACAATATTTTACTATTTCTATTTCGTTGGATCATTTGTGATGTATGAATCAATGTATTTAATTATTGAATTTGAATTTGAATCATGTTTATAATGTGTGTGTGTGTGTATCAATTGATTTTTATCTTAGGTGGTTGGCAAGAATGATTGGGATCCTCCCCACACAAGATCAATTCCCACAAGTGACATGATGAGTTTCGATTTAATGGTTTTGATCCTTACTGTTGAGAATGAATAATCTCTCAAGAACAAAAAAATGTATATTCCTCGTATGGAATATAAAGGTATCCCACACCCCCCTCCCTCCCCCCCCCCCCCCACACACACACACACTTCAATGTCCCCCCTGAATTTCCCTAAAAATTCAGGGTGCTCCCACGCATCCTTCCAATGGGTCTACTCATTCCTACATCCCCTCGTCATAGAAATTTGGTGGAACATTGGGAACAATACTATTATGGTTTAAATATTGAATATAAGGATTCTTTGATGTTGGAGAAGATTTTTATATATTAATTTTTAATCATGAAATAGATTAAATAATGGTGGTATGGTGTTTGATGTTTCACCCTTAAGTGGGTATAATGGCTAATTGTTGAAATTTAGCATCTTAAAGGTGCTTCTACATAGGCTAAATGTCAAGAATGTAGGATTCATTCAAAATCTCACTTAGGAAATTAGCTCAATTTATTAAGTTGTTTTTAATGATTTTCCTAACCCTAGCATAAGACAAGTATATGAATTAAATTAATTAATTAATGTTGGCTATGGAGCTAGGAAAATATAAGGAAAAGTAATTTTAATTACATCAGTGACTCAAATTTAATCTCAACCATTGATCTCAAGTGAGGTGAGATATAATCTCAACTGTCAAGCACTTTCAAGATTAGAGTTAGGGATTTAGCTCAATGAAGAATTATAAAAGACAATATAAGGAGAGATGATTACACAAATTTAGAGAGAACATTTTATTAGTGAGAGATATCAACAAAAAGTGAAGAAGGACTTTCATCTAGAGGTTAAGGCCAAGGGAGGAAAATATTAAGAAATATTTCATCATTCCCAATAGGGTTGTACAACAAGTTTAACAAATCAAAAATCAGAAACCACATGTGTTATGTTGGGAGAGTTTATACAACTTGTATAAGTTCCTAGGTGTGTAGGAGTTCAGATTAGCCACACAATTGAGAGAAATTTGCAGATTGAAGCAAACAACATACCATTGGAGTGTATTAGAGGAGATTTGGAGAGCCATATAATTGGTACATGCGCTAAGAAAATTTTTGTAATCGATGTAACTTGTATTTTACAATAGGGTCATTTTCCCAGTTAGGGATCCCTTACTATTCTGAGTAATAAAAGTGAAGCTTAGGTGGAGGGTTAATTTCCACGTACGAATATTTTTCTATATTTTCTTATGTTGTAAATTTGTAATTTAAAATTTCAACGTGTTTTTATTCAATAAGTGCATATTTAAAATTTTAAGATATAAATTTAGTAGGAATACTAAACTAGATCCAGAATTAAAATTTTGATAGGGAATTAAATGGTCCATGTGGATATTGATGTATATTAGTGGCCACCTACCTATTCCACCTAGACCTACATTCGGTTTCATCAATTTCCTTGTTTATAGCAGCATTTACTATTTTTAGCATTTTTTGTGTCCTGAACTTCTGGAGCAGTTTTGAACCACTAAACTACATTTTTTTGAAGTCTGCAACATGCCCACTTTTTGTTGATGAACTTACACTATCTAGATATCCTCTCAATTCACTCGTCCCTCTTCGAGGTGTACTAGACCTTCACTTCATAGGTAAAACGTACCCGAACTCACCCAAACGACACATTTTCTACCTCACTGTCCTGCTCCTTGACATGTAACTCAATTTTAGAGAAGATCCCTTGACTTGTTTGCTCTTGTATGATTTAAAATGAACATCAATCAACTTCTATTTATACACCATATAAGGGCTTCAATGAATAGACATGTATTTTGGACAAATCACTTCAAGCCTACATGACTTGAATGCCCAAAAAATCATTGTCAACTTCAAAATTCATATCTCATCAAGGACGTATCAGATTTCGATTATTCTTAAATTGTTAGATTCTACTTGCCATCCTTTATCATATCCATATTCCATCGCATGTCCAAAATGCTCCATAGTTTTGGACCAAACAACGATGGGTGCAAAACCCCAACCTTCGGTTCCAAGCCCACAAGTGACTCTTATGGTGCTCCAACCTCCAAACCTTGAACCCTAGGGCTTGGAGTACCTCCCAAGCTACTCAAAAATCAAAAATATTTTGGCACACACTCCCTCAAATATAGTTTAATGGGTATAAGGAAATATATTCTTAGTCTTCTACTTCGAGCATTTTCCACTACATTCTCTTTCCCTTTGATGTATGAAATTCCAAAGTCGTACTCACTTAAGAATTCACTCCAGCATCGTTACATGGCTTTTAATCCCCTTTGAGTAAAGAAATATTTCAAAATTTGGTGATGACTTTTGCGCACAAAGCTTCTCCCTACAAGGTAATGTCTTCATATTTTTAAATCTAGCACTACGACAACCAAATATAAATAATGTGTGGCATAGAGTTCCTCATGAGGTTTTAACTTCCTTGATGCATACATTATAAATCGTTTGTCTTGCATTAATACTGCACATAATCATTGCTTGGATGCATCATTACATACAATAAAGTATTTGTCCATGTCAGGTACTCACAAGATTGATGCGCAAGTCAACGATATTTTAAGCTCAGCAAACGCAGTGTCACATTCCTCATCACACTCATATCTAACTCTTTTGGGTTGGATGATTGTGATAGGTTTTGCAGTTTTTGAGAATCCTTTCACAAACTTTCAATAATATCCTACTAAACCCCTAAAAATGTGCACTTCATATGCAATTTTTGGTAGCAGTCATTTCATTATTGATTTTTACTTCTCAGGATCTATTGAGATCCCTTCATGAGACATAATATGACCCAAGTAATGGATGTATTTCTAAAACAAGGAACATTTTAATATTTTTTCATATAACTAGTGTTCCCTTAGGCATATAATATTATCCATAAGTGTTCTTCATGCTCCTTTTCATTTTTTGAGTATATGAGAATATAATCTAGGAATATTTGTACAAAGCAGTCAAGGTGCTTATTGAAAACATTATTCATAAGATTAATGAATATTTTTGGTGCATTAGTCAACCCAAATGGCACCATTGTGAACTCTATGAAACTTCCAAAACCATAATCCTATTGCAGCAACTGATATTATTTCTCCTAATAATTGACAATTTATGTTAGGTCCCTATAATATTAGTGTAGCCCCCTTATTATTATTGTTGTGCCCCTATAGTCCCCATATTGTTATTATTGTACCCTTGTTACCCCCATTTTATTATTATTGTGCCCTTACTTTATTACTGTTAGGTCGGATAGGATTATATTGTGACCCCATGGACTCCTATATATAGAAAGGAGGTTTTGTCACTTGTATCATCCAAGAATTGTTCATTTATGTAATGTAAAGGAGGTTGCCCCCTCGAAGTGGCTTATTTATAAGGCGTTGATCTCTCTTTTATTATATTTTTGGAGCTGGTTTCATAACATTTGGTATCAGAGCTTTGGATTCTAGGGTTTCGCCATTCCAAACAGGTCATTGTGGAAGTTTCTCTACAATTTTTTTTCTAGGAATGTTTATAAGCTAAAAATTTTACCACAAGAAACCGCAATCCTGAGGAACTTCGTGTAAAAATTTTAGATCTTGGTTCGCACTATTTTCAAAGATATGATCCATGGAAGTTAGGGTTTTTGTAGGCTCCCAAATTTCATCTAAAAGAGGTGAGCTTGGGAAAATCATCATAACTCTCTATCTGGGCATCAGATTTGAATTCTGTAAAAGTGGTCGAAATTAAATAGACTATATTTTCTTGTGTATCCATTTAAGAGCCGAAGGAGAAAACAGTGACACGTGGCACGCGGTACAATTTCGCTCTACTGAACCAGTCCATAATTAGGTCATGGTGGGATATTGAGCATAACTTTTCCTTGAAGAATCAAAATTAGATCAGACCCATGGCATTCGAAATAATATTCAGAGGGACACTACAGGACCGAATTTCATATATTGAAGATCTGAAATCACATACATAATTCAGTTTCAATATTGAGCTCCTCAAAAGCAAGAAAAATGTGTGCATTTTTTTTCAAATTGCATAAGTATTGTTTGAAAAATAAGTTTGAAGTGATTCCAAGAGAATATTGAAGCATAGATATCAGTATTGGTTTCTAAAATTCCCCCTAAAAATAATTCCACACCCATTAAGCCCTCATAAAGCTATACTATGACGCATGAAGAGGAATAATTGCAATATGATATATCAAAATACAGTACCATGTGCAACAAATTTCGATCTTCCGAGGATGACATAAATGGTTTAAAAGCATACATGGAGGCTAAGTTGGATGGTTTGAAGGATAAAATGAAATCTAATATGGATGATAAAGCAGTGGAAGATCACACCAAACATCAACAACAAGTTCTCCAACTCTCAAATGATAACCTAACTTTGGTGCATAATAGAATGAAACAATAGGAAGATCAATATCACAGTGAAAGAAGCTCTGAAGAAGTCATGGAAAAAAAAAAAAAAAAAAAAAAAACTCAACAACTATGAAATCGATCAATTTTAGAGTATCTCAACAAGTGGAAAAACTTACCCACTAAATATTCCACATGGGAGGATGTGAATTTTATACATAAGCATTTAGAAATAATCAAGCGTTGAGGAAAACACTTGTTTGAAGGAGAGGGGCATGCTAGGTCCCTATAATATTAGTGTAGCCCCTTATTATTGTTAGTGTAGCCCCCTTATTATTGTTGTTGTGCCCCTATAGTCCCCATATTGTTATTATTGTACCCTTGTAACCTCCATATTGTTATTATTGTGCCCTTACATTATTATTGTTAGGTCAGTCAGGATTATATTGTGACCCCATGGGCTCCTATATATAGAAAGGAGATTTTGTCATTTGTATCATCCAAGAATTGTTCATTTATGTAATGTGAAGTATGTTGCCCCCTCTAAGTGGCTTATTTCTAAGTCGTCGATCTCTCTTTTCTTCTATTTTTGGAGCTGGTTTCATAACAATTTATATGCTATGAAAATTATCGAAATAAATACAATGCCACCTTCACAAATAAAATCTATGGAAGAATAAATGCTAGCACACAGATATAAAATTTACACAATTATTTTTGGACAAAAAGTCCTCGGAAAAACCAAAATTAGGAAAACCTGTGTAGCAGATGAGGGTTTTATTATTAAGTAGCAGTGAATTAATACGAGTACAACTAGATGCCGAAACTGGTAATCCTATAGAGAAATACTGATAATAAAAATCTAGTGAGGAAATTTCCTCACTATAAATCCGGGCTCTTACCTCAGCTCCAGGTGAATCGTCCAAAGTGGCTTTGTACAACTATTGTGTCACACCAACACAGTCCCTTCTGTAGTTAGTTCGAACCAGCTTCTCCTCAAGTTGTTCGATCTGCTTCTATCTGGGAAAATGTCTCTCCTGGTCTCTAGAACCTCTGTCCAGCTTCTGGCACTAAAACTCTTCTTTCCCCAACAGAATCAAAACTACCTCTAGAAGCCATTGCACTTATTTAGCGTCAGCCTCTCTATGGATCTTCTGCATCTCTGCAAATGCACACATCGAATCTAGAATTCTTCCTCTGGCTTCACTGGCTTTGCCCCTCTCTCGTTGCTTCGATCTCACTAGCTCTCTCTCCGACAACTGGCTGCTGCTACTCTGGAAATCAATCTGCTCATGAAATTGAACCTCTCTAGTGTCTTCTCCATCACCGCATCGACCTCCTCTTATAATCCTCTGTTGGAGCACCAAAAACCAATATTAAACCTTAATCAATGGCTATGATCATTTCTAGATTGATCTTTGTGAGTTTCTAGACTATTCTTGCCTTATCTCAATTAATACTGATTAATTAACCATATGCAGGAATACAACATAATACACATATAACCATAAATACAAATATGCAGTGGAAATAACACTTCATTTCATTAATATCAAAGAACTGAAATTTTCTTATAGATAGAATGGAGATAAACTAGCTAAGGCGCTGGTAGCTTATCTCTGAGAAGAGATGTGGCGGCTACAGGCCTCTAAACTGTGTTATAATGAGGTTTGAGGCCTATTTATTATAGATAAACAATGGAAAACCCTACACATCCAAAAACCTAACCCTAGAAGATGAAGCACCAAAACTATGGGTCCCGTTTGGGTAAATTGGTGTTTCAACTTCCTGAGGTTGTAACTTTGGCATATTATCTCCGTTTGACGCACATGATACATCGTTAGAAATATCTATCCGAGGACTACAAATATTGATCATGAATATCAATTTTGAAATGGAATCAAATTTTTGGGAGGCGTGATACCCAAAAAACATCGTTTAGGGCCTCAAAATGGCTCCGGAAGTTCAGGACCCGAAAAAATGCTAAAAATAGTAAGTTGTGCCGAAACTGAAAAACTAAAAGAGACAATGGTGGGGCCCTAAGTGGAATAGGCGGGTGGCCACCAATATCCACTTGGATCATTCCTCCCCCCTTAGGAAGCAATGGTCCCCATTGCGTTGATTTCCTCCATGAGATGAGGAAACTTCTGCTGAACTTGGTCCTTGGTGAACCACTTGCCTTGGTGTAAGAGTTGGCCAGCTTTGACAACCCGATATAGTTGGATCTTATGTTGGCGAGTGTTCTTGATTTGCATGTCCATGATACAATCTGTGGTGGCCTGTTCCATGTATGCTGGGTTTAACTCTGTTGGTGTGAGTTGTTCTGTAATGTCAGAGGTGTCCAGTAGAGGTGGGAAGTAGGGACGAAGGAGGTCCACATTGAATACTGGGTGCAGACCAAGGAATGGTGGAATACTGAGCTTGAATGCATTGTTCCCTACAACCTTGGTGATGGTGTACGACCCATATTAGAGCGGGCGAAGCTTGCGGTGGGGTCAAGTGAGGCGCTCCTTCTACAAATGTAGCCACACTTTGTCGCCCACCTAGAAGTTGTGTAGCACCTGATGTTTATCATGTCGTTGCTTGTACTCAGCATTGGCTCTATCCAATATGTCATGAACCTGTTGGCGGATGTGCTGAATGTGCTCGATGAAGATGTTTTCTTTGTCAGATTCAGACTATACATGAGCCGAATTGGTCTGAGTAGCTGCAAATGGCATGGCTACGTCAATGGGACATAGCATCTGGAATCCCAAGCCCACCTAAAAGGGGTTGTGGCTAGTTGAGATATGGAGAGCCCGGTTATAATTGTGTTATACATAGGGGAGAATCTCATCCCATGTGCGTGGATGATTTGAATTTTACATGCACAAAATGTGTACAATCATCCTATTGATGACCTCTCTCTGGCCATCAATTTGGGGATGGAAAGCCGGGGACTTCGTGAGCTTCGTGTCCAGCATTGACCAGAGGCTGGACCAAAATGTGCTGAGGAACCTGCTGTCCCAATTTGATATGATAGATTTTGGGATCCCAAAGTGCACCCACACTTGTTCAAAGAAGAGTTTAGCAGTGGCTTTTGCTGTGATATTCTTCTTGCAGGGCACCATAATGGCCATCTTCGAGAATCTGTCGATGACCACGAAAACATAGTCGTTTCCATGCTTAGTATAAGGAAGGCCCGACATGTAATCCATGGAGATGGATTCCCAAGGTCGACTAGGGGTAGGTAGCGGAGTATAGAGGGTCAGTTTGGAAATGATGCAAGAAGTGCAGGATTTGATGGATTTCTCGACATCTTGTTGAAGGTTCAGCCGATAGAAATACTTTTGCAGTACTACCACTATTTTCTCAACCCCGAAATGCCCAGCGACTCGACTGTAGTGTTCTTCTCGTATCATCTTGGCACGCTCACTTGAAGGATCACAAAGGTGTCCCAGGTGACATAACAATGCATCTTAGAGGTGAAAATTTGGAACTTGCGTACCCCCAAGAGTGCTTTGTATGTGTGGCCAAATTTTGGATTGCTCTTGTAGAGAAGATCACTCTTGTAGAAAAGTGGCCAATCAAAAGTCTCGTGCCCACAAGAGTTAAGAATGGTGGTTAGTGCCACGATCAGTGGTCGACTGAGGCAGTCTGCAACATTATTGGTGCTACCCTTCTTGCACTTGATGTTCAAATGAAACTGTTGCAAATATGTGGACCACTTCTGATGGCGATCGTTCTGCAACTTCCCTTGTGTCTGTTTGAACTACAGGGGTCGGTGGTTTGTGTGGATGATTGTTTCCTTTCCCAAAATGTAATGCTTCCATTGTTGACAAGCCTGCACAATGGAATACATTTATTTGTCATAAGTGGGATACTTGCGAACTGTGTCGGACAATGTCTCACTGTGATATGCCACTGGATGCCCTTGTTGAGTAAGAACTGCCCCAATAACACAGTCAAAGGAATTTGTCTTAATCTAAAATGGTTGTTGAAATTCTGGTAATGTGAGCACTGGGAAAAACACAGGTGATGTTTCAATTCTACGAACGTCTTCTGTTGAGATTCCGACCAAAAGAAATTTTCTTTCGCTCCTCCCTTGGTGACTTGACTCAAGGGCCAAGTGATATGAGAGAATCCCGACACGAACCTGTTGTAGAAATTAGCAAGACCCAAAAAGTTGTGAAGCTTTGTTAGAGTGGTTGGGGCTGGCCAATCCTGAATGACTTGGATCTTGGTTGGATCCACATGCACCCCTCTTTCATCAATAATGTATCCCAGATATTGAACCTGGGTCATGTCAAAAGTGCACTTCTCCAAATTGGCACACGACTTGTGTTGCCATAGTGTTTGGAGGAATTTTCAGATGTGGTGGAGGTGCTCCTCCCAAGTCTGGCTGAAGATCATAATGTCATCCAAGTACACCACTACAAATGAGTTGGTGAATGGTCGCAAGATGCCATCCATCAACCTCATGAAGGTTGTGGGAGCGTTTGTCAACCCAAAAGGCATGACCAACCATTCGAAAAGGCCCTCCTTGGCTTTGAAGGCATTCTTCCACACATCGGAGGCTTCGATTGGTACCTGGTGATACCCAAACTTCAAGTCGATCTTGCTAAAATATTTCGCCCATTTGAGTTGGTCCAAAAGGTCATCAATCTGTGGGATCGGGTACCTATTCCGAACGGTGATCTTGTTCAACGCTCGATAGTCAATACAGAGTCTCCAAGTCCCATCCTTCTTCTGTACCAACACGATCGGGCTCCCACAGGGTGATGAACTTGGATGGATGTGACCTTTCTTCAACAACTCCTTAATCTGCCTCTTGATTTCATCGTTCTCCAAAACAGAGTGCCCATAGATCGGTCCATTGGGTAGCGGTGCACCTGGGGTCAGATCAATGGGGTTCTTAACCTAACAGTGCATAGGAACCTTTGTGGGTGAGGTGAAGATGTCCCCGAACTCCTCCACAACCTTGTCCATTTGTTGTTGTTGTGTAGAGGAGCCATCTCTGGAGGTCGTGGCCACAATATTCTTCTTGCCTTGGTGGTGGATCATCAAAAAAACAAATTTCCTGGTTTGGGAAATGAGCTTACTGCATTGTTTTGCAGTAACCAAAGAGATAGCAGTAGGCGGTGGTACCTCTAGTATCATGTACATCTTATTTCCCAAAGTAACAATAACAGCGCAAGGTCGAGACTCATGCACAACATGTCACTTCCACAAGTATGGTTGGCCTAATAATACATCAGAAACATAAATAGGAGCAATGTCACATAATACCTCATTCGTGAAGGGCTTGATGCTATAGGGAAGGCGGCACTGTTGGTTGACGTAGAGATCCTGTCCTTGGTGAAGCCACCCAATGGTGTATGGATGTGGGTGTGTTGTGGTCGACAAGCCCAACCACTTCATGACATTAGCTGAAAATGAGGTTCTTTTGGCTCCCATTGTCAACAATGAATTGTAGCAGGGAACCCTTTACCCACATTTAGGAGTGGAAGAGACTCTCCTCCTCTAGATCTTCTGGTTCCTCCTTTTGGATCTTCGCAGTGGCAACCGTGGCGTTTGGCTCCGTAACAATAATATGTTTCCCTTTGTCATTGCCCTTGTCAGGTTCTGATTCAAAGTCAGAGCATGCATTTGATTTAGAAGCCCTCATCTTGGCCACCAGCGATTTCTTGGCCTGAAACTCACTTGTGTTGTTTGTGGAGCTCTTATGGAACTCACACCACTTTCTCGTGTCCTTCTTTGGCTTCACAACGTTGTTATTTGCTTGTGGCTTTGGTAGGTTGTCTTGGGTTGCCATGCCTTAGCTTTGTCCTTTTTTCTGTGATTTGGGGGCACCTTTCCCTTGCTTTTGATTCGCAGATCCAAAGTCTCGCTTCTTCTATTTGAATTTCTACTCAATCTTGGTAGCATACTGGTATGTCATACCAAGCGAGGAGATGTCGAGGAACTCTATTTCCTCTTGAATGTATCTGTGCAAAAAACTACGATACTTTAGCACCAAATGTTTCTCTGAATATTTGATACCCAACTTTGTGCGTAGGGTATGGAACAAATTCATCAGCTCATGGATATCTTGATCCCTTTGTTGCTGCAACGTGGTCCATTGTATGAACTTGTCCTCATAGCTACCCACGGGATAGTATTGTTCCTTGATGGTGTCTAACAAATAATTCCAAGTGGGTACATCTGAGAATAGAGAGGGTTATTTCTCGTCCTTTTTCTCACAATAGGTTTCCCACTAGTCCTTTACATGGGGGGTAGCTTTGAGGAGTGAAAAAATAATCTTCTCCCGGTCAGAAAACTCATGAATCGAGAAATATCCTTCTAATAGATTCAACCATCTATCTATGACATCTGCATCTATTTGACCCTAAAAAATGGGAATGTCAAAGTTTACTTGTACCTCAAAGGGAGTTTTGCCTCCAGAGTGGCTGTTGGAAGCAGATGCGCCGCTGGTGGGTAGTCATTGAAGGATCTCGGCAAAGTTATCCATCATCGCGTTCCTTTGTTTTTAGAGGGCCTCCTCGAGCAATATTTTGATAGGATCTCCTGCTCCCTCATCTTTCTTTTTGTCCCCCATGGGCAATCGTCGGGGTTTACGAGGCTGATCTTGCCAAGGTTCAACCAAATCGAGCCCTAACTCCTTATACCCTGACCTTGTTGGGGACATGCAAAGAAGGATCGAGAAAAAGCATACCGCTTTGATACCACTGATTCATATTTATGCAAGAACGCTACAGAATACACATATAACCATAAATACAAATATGCAATGGAAATAACACTTCATTTCATTAATATCAAAGAACTGAAATTTGCTTATAGACATAAGGGAAATAAACTAGCTAGGGCGCTGGTAGATTATCTCTGTGAAGAGATGTGGTGGCTGCAAGCCTCTGAACTGTGTTACAATGAGTCTTGAGGGCCTATTTATTATAGAGAAACAATGGAAAACCCTAAACATCCAAAAACCTAACCCTAGGAGATGAAGCACCAAAACTATGGACCCTATTTGGGTAAATTGGTGTTTCAACTACTCAGGGTCATAACTTTGGCATATTATCTTTGTTTGACACACATGATACTTAATTAGAAATATCTATCCAAGGAATACAACTACTAATCGTGAATATTGATTACAGAACAGAATGTTATTTTCCAGAGGCGCGATGCCCATAAAATGTCATTTAGGGCCTCAAAACAACTACGGAAGTTCAAGACCCAAAAAACTGCTAAAATAGTAAGTTGTGCCGAAACTAAAAAACTGAAAGAGACAATGGTGGGGCCCCAAGTGGAATAGGCGGGTGGCCACTAATATCCACCTGGATCAAGAGGCTATTGCATTGCTTCAGTGTCAGCCTCTCTATGGCTCTTCTACGTCTCTGCAAATGCACTCATCGAATCTGGAATTCTTCCTCTGGCTTCATTGGCTTTGTCCCTCTCTCTTCACTTCAATCTCACTAGCTCTCTCTCCGACAACTGCCTGCTGCTACCCTGGAAATCAATATTCTCATGAAATCAAACCTCTCAAGTGTCTTCTCCATCACCACATCGACCTCCTCTTATAATCCTCTGTTGAAGCACTAACAACCAATATTAAAACTCAATCAATAGCTATGATCATTTCTAGATTGATCTTTGTGAGTTTCTAGACTATTCTCGCCTTATCTCAATTAATATTGATTAATTAACCATATTCCCTAATTTTAGACTTATAAAATATTTAAAAATTAGTTAATAATCTAATTGAGACACTTCTAGGATAAATTTCCAGAAACAATTTATGGGTTTTGGAGATCTTATGTATTCTAGCCTCTCCAAAAATTTATGTGGCTAGAACACATCCGATGATACAAAAACTAACACTCTCTCTTAGCAAGGAATGTGTTCTAGTGTTGCACCCCTTGTAACAACACCCTGTCTCTGCACCATCTATTGTCACATTGCTAATGTCTGGGTGTTTCTTCCTACCAACCACTGTGCAACTATGATATGAGGTGCATATGTGTTGTTACCGCCCCTGCTAAATTGCTTCCAATTTTGCATCTGCGTTGCAACTCACTCTCATCTGCTGTGGATGCAATTGCAACTACTACAATGGAGAAGCATATGAAATACTGAACCAACTGTGTTCGGTATGATGTATCTATCACCCGAGTCCTAATTGTTACTAGAATTTTCACTTTCACTAAGGAATATTTTTTTTGTTGACTCTGCACTGTGCCCTTTTCACTGTTTCCAACTCTGCACTGCGCTCCCCAACATATGAATTCTACCCATATCTGCAACTTTCACTCTGGCATATGACTGCACGAACTGCCATTGCTCCATCATGCTACTTAATACTGTGGGCCCTCGTAGCTAGGTATTCATTCAAAAGGTGGACTCCTTAAGGATCTTTCTGATCTGTAGCTCTATATGGCTACAACACCAAGTCACCCCACCTCGCTCTTGGAGATATGCCGACAAACATAGTGAATTCTTCCTCCAGCCTGGAGGAAATCTTATCGATCTTTGCAAAAACTGCATGTTGGTCTTGCTTCTCCTCCTTGTCCTTCTTCTTGAGAGGACACTGGGTATTGTAGTGGCCTAGCTCACCACATCTAAAGCACTTGACCTTTGATAGGCCCTTCTTCTTCTTCCTCTGCTCCCCATGTCCTTGACTGGGACCCTTAGATGCAAGGGCCACATTCTTCTCTTCCTTCACCTATTTCAATATGATTCTTCTGCCACTGATGGAACTCTTTAGAATAGCTTGCCTCATCTCCTCCTGCTACAAGTCAGCCCATATCTCGTCCCATCCAAGTAGTGTGTCTCTTCCCAATATACTTTGTACACAGACTTTCCAATCCTCTGAGACGTTATTGAGCATCAACCGCACTAGCTCTGAAGATTGAGACGTTGCCCCAAAAATCGAAAATTGATCTCGTACCTCCTGAATCTGATGTGTGTGATGTCAGGATTTATGGGGAGGAGAAGAGAAGTTATGAATTTCAAAACAGATTTACTTGTTAAATTTTCCCGTTTTCACACTTTCTCACTGATTTTCATATTTTTAACAAAAAAAATTGATGTTTTTTCAAAAATTTAATTGTATTTGACAAGAAAATCACCCTGTAATCAACATATGCCCATCAAATTCCAAATTCCATCTCTGGAACTCACGACTATGAAACTATTGTGTGTCCCTGGAATGAAGAGTGACAAGCTAAGGGTTGCACTCGAAGAATGGAACCTCTGCAATGAAGTTGGATAGGAGGCTGCTGGAATAGGTAGTACAACCCAACCTGACTGTGTACACATTTTTTGACCTTTACTCACAGGTAATTAATCGACTACATTATCCTTACATATATTTTTTAATTAATTGTATTTTCAGGATGCTACAATCATGTTGAAAGGGTAGTGGCAAAAATTTAACCTCGCGGTTTTTCTCTTCCATGGAATCTACATAAGTGGAACATTTCATTTCAAAAACAATCGAAAAGAGAAAGTTAGTCTCTAATCCCGCAGGAAAATTTTAGAAAAATGCATGTCTTGATCACGACCAAAAAGAGAAAGTCGAAAAAAAAAAATGATGTCTTGATCATTCTTAGTAACTATAAAGATCCCTTTGTTGTAAGTGTTAAGGAAGTGTAAGAAAATGGGAGATTTTTTTATTGATGTCAAATTGTGTTAATTTGTTTTATTAAATGAATATAGGAATATAGATATAAATATACATATACATATAAATCTAATAAAGTTTAATTTTTTAAATCTAGATATTATTTTATCGAAATTAAATTATTAAAAAAAATATTTGAACTTCATACTGAACTAAAAACAAACTAAAAACAAATTAGTTAAAAAGAATCTCTTAAATTCAACCATGAGTAACCACTTCTTAAATATTAGGAAACAAATATTTTTGTATAGAGATGAATTCCACTCAAGAATGACCAATTATAATTACAACATAATCACACATAAGTTAAGTAGGAGTTTTATATTACTCTCCATATTTGTCTTAATCTTTAAAAGGTTCCCTTCATCATTAAGTTCTTTGCATCAAGTGCTCCATTATGAATTAAGGAACTTTAAGAAAGTTTATATTTAGTTCATCCTTGTAGTTTCATATTGTGTCTCGATAATGCAAATATCACTAAAATGTTGGTCTTTATATCAAGGAACAACCATCTACATCTAAAATTCATGAGCATTTAAATGTCCTTCATAAATTTCTTGATAAACTTCACTGGGATGTACAAACAATTTGGTCAAAAATTTCTAAAAACTGATGCAATTAATACACCCACTCTTTGCTAACACCTCCCAAAGTCCAACGAACATGGTACACTCGTAGAATAACTAATATGATACATTCATAAAACATCCAACCAACCCATTAGCCCACTTTTACTAATGCTTAAAAAATAAAGGTATATGACAAGGTTACGTATGTCCATCTAAACCTTATAACAATATGCCTATGCCATTTACATATTACATAGATATAAATACATACAAATAACATACTCTATATTATAAAAATAAAAACATACTATATCTTATAAAAATATGAAATAATAGAGTTACAAATGGTGAAGCCCTGTGCATTATTGTAACTCTAGCTCCAGAAATATTAGTTTCCATGTATTTTTGCCATTTTACCATTCTTCACACCAGAATGACCGTACAGGATTATTGAAGCATCTGACACCAACAACCTCCTGCAAACTAGATTCGAATATCCTCAAGGTCGTTGTTTCAGGGGTTGTGCTACACAAAGATGTCCATCACCGCCACTTCCATCTCCTGGCACTTGAGCACGATCATGACCATCGTTGGCCCGCCCACATACCCTGCCTCGATCTAGATTTCCATCATCGTAAACACCTTTACGGCGCCAAATTCGGCCTCCAACTGACGTTCTTATCTCTGCGCTCACCTACCAAGCTTTGCACTGCCGCTGATTGAATTTCAGCCGCGAGTTTTCTAAGATATGTAATTACCTCCATCATGAATTATTAGACAAACAGTTAAGTGAATTAGTTGAGTTGAGTGATAGAGATATTTGGTGAGTGAGTTAGAGAGTGAATTAAGTGAGAGTTGATCAAGTTGAATTATGTGAGAGTGTGTGCATGTCAATTTAGGTTAAATACCTTTTACTTGATTTGTTGTATTCATATTGTGATTTAGAGTGATTGAAGAATAATTGAAGAGCCACAGCTCATTGTTTCATGTGTGAAATACTTGTGCTATTTGTGTGTTTGAATCCTCTGCACAACAAATTGGTATCAAAACTGTGGAAAGATCAGAAGACCTGTGGGCGAGCAGAGCTAGAGAAAAAGACCAAGAACAAAAAACCATCAAAATTATAAAATAAATAAAATTATACTCTGCACATTCAGAGAGGTCCGCAACCTCTCCTAAGAAAAACTGCGGTTTCTTACATTATTCACAATCATTAAGCATTTGTTATTTTAAATATTGATCACACTTCAATTATTAGTTTAAAGTTTTCTATTTTAAACGTTAAGTATTAAGTCCGTCCTTAATTTATTAATTAAATAAAAACAATATCATATTTAATGTACAATATAAAAATATTAAATTGTTTATTAATTTTTTTTATAATATTTAATGTTTATTTACTATTTAATTTATTATATTTGTCTATAGGTAAGTTATTTAACTTTTTATATTTGTTGTTTAACTTATTATATTTGTTAGGTTATATTGTAGTTGGCTTTTGTAAAAACATAAAATAATAACTTTAATTAAAGTATAATTACTAAATTAGCTTGTATTGGCTAAAAGAATTGGAAAGATTGGTCGTTCGTTCATTCATTTCTTAAAATAATAAGTTGATTCCTAATTTAGTATGGGATAATACAAGAACACAGTGTAGTTTTCAATGGAATGGAATTTTGTAGGGTAAATGACTTACAAAGTTTTTAATGAATTCGTAGTGACCTATAAAGTAGTCATTGTTATTGGGTAAAAGTATATATGGATTAAGTTATAGAAATAGTTAACCACACACTGAACATTCATAAATGAAAGTACCAATATAAGTGTTATTTTTAATTTGTAAATTAATAGTGTGTGAATATATGAAATATTACATTTAAATAAAAATAATAAAGTATTAATATGATAGGGAAAATTTTATGATTTTTTAAAAAGTAATTTATTTATTTATTTTATTTTTTATTTTTTTATTATTATGAAAGTATATAATTATTAAATGTTGAAGTTTGCAATAAGAAATAGTGAAGGAGGCATCTTGAAACATCATCCTTGATTCTAGTTGGAAAATAATCATCTAAACTAGGTGGGGGTGGGGCCCACATAGGTTATTTTTGGGTGTATGTCTATTTTTAGACATGGTGAGCATATTCTGTAAGTAGCAGGATGCTATTTGTAGATGGTTGGTCAAATGAGAAAAATAGATGAAATTCTATTTTTAGAATATTGGGCGAAGTCTATTTATACATCGTCAATTTAAAAATAGATGCATGTCGATTATTATAAGCTCTTAATAATAATCAGACTCTAAACAACAACTTAATCTCTTGGAGCACTTCAGTTCATTGCATAGATGTGGCACATTAGCTGACACAAGGAATTATGCAATTCCTAAGGGTTTACTGGAGTTAATGCATGGAGGACTCAGTTAGAACTCAAGTGGTAGAGTTATGACACAGTTGGAAGAAGTAGTTATGGAGTTGTAATTAGTTTAACTCAGTTAGACTCAGTTGAGCTGGTTGTATCTAATCTAACTGAATGATACACTAGTGAGAGTGGAGTGAATTAATTAGTTAATTAATTCACAAATAATAACTCATTAATCAACTGAACAATACATCAATTAACTACAGTGCATGGTAGTTTCAGTGGAGACCAGTGGAGAGGTAGGTGAAAGGGCAAGATAGACTATCTGTTGTGACTACTAGTGATGCATGAATTGCATCTATATATACATTGGAGTTGCCAGTGATAATAACACAGTCAATGAGAGTGAGATTACATTGAATTGGTCTTTGTAATCAGCTTGGATTGTGCAGTGAAGGCAGGCTAGCAGGTGCATAGATCGGTGCATGGATTTGCAAGATCGGGCCTGATTAGTGTATGACGATTGTACTGTACTGAGAGCTTGTGATAAGCTTTGTATGAGATTGTCATATGATCTCCATGTTACATAATACATGGTATCGGAGCTGTGTTATAGATTTTCTACATGGCTAAAAACTGTGTTATGTACGATTGAATATTTTTGTTTATGTTTCACATGTGTGTGCAATTAATTTTTCCGCAAAAGATTAACAAGTGGAATAGATTCAGTATCTTGCATAAAGTTAAATAGTGTGAGATCAGGTGGATCTTGGACATATGCATGCTTAGTGCATATAATTTCTACATTAAATTTATAGTTTTATATTTTAAATAATAAAAAATGTTAGTAATTATTAAAAATTAAAAATTTGTTTGGTTTAATTAATTATCAATTAGTAATTTATATTTTGAAAGAATATTTGTACATATTGAATATACAATTTTATTTTAAACATAAAATATATGATAATGTAAAATTTATATGGTACATCTTAATGTGAAATTTATATAGAAATTTTGTTTATATTGAATATTATATTACATAAGGTATATTATAGTTGGTTATATAATGTATATTATAGTTAGTTATATGGACAAAAAATTTCTCACAACTTCTTATTCTAAATGTTAGACTATGCACTTTAAGAATTATACTTCTCAATTTTTTTGGTATTGAAATTTGTATAGACATTTTGTTTATATTGAATAGTATATTATATTACATAATCTATAATATAATTTTTTATATGGACAAAAATTTGCTCACTATTTGTTATTCTAAATGTTGGGTTTAAAGAACCATATTTCTGAATTTTTTGTGTATTGAATTTTAAGCAATCCATTATATTTTGTTATAGAACCGAATTCGAATTCGAACTTGGTAACGATAATTAACGATAATTAAAACCAAAAAAATTATAAAGTTTCATAAATTTATATTAAAACAAAATTTTGAAAATAAAAAATTATTTTAATTATAAAGTTTCATAAATTTATATTAAAACAAAATTTTGAAAATACAAAATTATTTTAAAAATAAAATTTATGTTTTTTATTCGTTATAAATATATATTTGACAATAATTTTTATGGGGTTTCAATTGTATTTATGAAGAAAAAAATAGCAATTAAAAAAGACATAGTTTAACTTATAGAAGAAATAGACTTTTACATTGGAAGCAAAATAATTTCAAGAAATAATGTGATTTTTTGTTATTTAGAATGCATTTTTTAATGCATAAATAGATTCAAAACCCTAAAAAACTAGTGAGGCACTCTAATTCTACAAATTAAGCAACTTAAACTCAAGTTTTAAAAATCTATGGGGGATTTTGATTAAAATTAAAAACATGTCTTGAAAAAGGTCATTATATCTATAAATTAGACTAAGCCATTTAAAAAATAATAAAATTAAAATAAACATAGTAATTATAGGTAACTAATATATTAACTTTGAGCGTACTTTATCTTAAAGTTCTTCATTTGGGATTAAATGGGATGGATACATTGATGTTGACTCCACTACATGCAATTAACAATTTAGTGTATTTTTCATTTCCTTGCTAGCATACAGGGTAGGAATTTCAAATCTCATTTCCCTTGGTCTCATATAGGGTAGGAATTTCAAATCTCAAACACCTGTCAAATTCGACAATTTCTGCCATTCTAGTACCCATTTTGATTATTTTAACAAAGAATCTTAATAGTGAATTTTTTTTTCCTGCATTTGAGAGGGAAATCACCTAATGATAAGTAATTTCCTTATCAAATTCCATCATTGATCGCACACCGCCACAAATTCCACTTCTATCATAAAAAATTCTGTTAGGTCCCTGTAATTTGTCAGATTGGTAAGACCAAATAAACAAGGGTAACATCAAACCAACTTTGGAGTCCTAGGACCTAGCCTTCCTGGACTCAGAGAGGGCTCTCTCTATATTTGTGTAAAAGAGATAACTTGATTGATTTAGGATGCTGATTTTATGCTAGTTAAAATTACAGGGTTGTTTGTTTTGTTTTGGTTGGTTGGGTTGCTTGTTAAGAAGAACAGATAGAGTAAGAGAAATTCAAACCATTGGGCTATGGGGTCTGTGAAAGGTTTGAAGAGTACAACAACAAATTAAGGGTGTTTCATAGGGAAAGTTAACAAAGCCAAATGGATCTTAATAGCTTATGTGTGTGTGAAATGAACATTAAGTTGTGAGTTTAGTAGGTTTAAAGGGAAATTAAGAATCCTTTAACATATACTAGAACAAGAAGAGTCTTTAAGATCACTATGCTTAAGAAAGAACCAAAGGACAAGGCACACCATAAACTTCTTTGGCCTAGCTTTATCAAGTAAAATTTAAGACAACAATCCAGCAAATCCTAGAGAGCAGGGAACTCCTAAATTCTCTAGCTATTCACTTTCAGACAAAGAAAACATTTAAGATAACAAATAAGTGATGATTAAAGAACAGGGAAATCCTACATTCTTCAATCAGACCTTAAATACCTTTAAAGTAACTTTTAAAGATAGACCAAAGGACAGGTCAAGCCATAAACTTCTTTAGCCTAAACCCTAGTAAGCAAACTTCAAAGAAAGGCCTTAAAAACAATGTTTAAAGCTACACCAAAGGACAGGGCATACCATAAACTTCTTCGGTTTGACTCTTATCAGATCATTTTCAAGACAACAAACTAGGCAGAATCAGAAAGCAATGAAGAATTCTCTAATCAGACCTAGTAGAGGAAAACACTTGAGCAACAAAAAGAAGACAGACTTAAGGTGCCTCTAACAACATATCTTAACCTAAATTTTATGTTCTATTGCAAGAGAAATTGATATAAAAAATGGAAAATAGAAGGAAACAATTACAAATTTATGATAACATCACCATTTAACAAAGTCCATGAATCATGTGAATGTGCTTGTTCCATTGATATTCAGTCCAAAACAATTACAATGTTCCAAAGCCAAACTTCTTTCACAACTCAAAGTCTATGAGGTATTCAACTCAACAATAAACCAACAAGAATTATGAAGCATACATGCATTATTTATTTGAAAAATGAGGAGGTGAACCCTAGCTATGGTTTCAAATGTCATTTATTACATAGTTAATGTATTTTGACCTTTGAGACCATGCAAGGCCCATTGAGGCAAAATATCTAAAACTCATTCATTGCAATAATAAATTCTCACATAACTATTTAGCTAATTTTGGAAAAAGTTTGACTTTAAGGCTTCAAAATATATTTTGCAATAACTCCTGATAAGGGCGCAGCTCCAAGGTAAAGGGGCGCGGCGGGAGCACAAACGCGCATCGCCAAGACTGAAAAAATGACATGTTTTGCAACTAAATTTTGGAGGTCTTCTCGGTGTCCAAATGAATTCCATGATGGCTCATTGGAAAGGTCTCTGAGTCTACTTTCCAAATATTCTTTCACTTTCCAGAATGGTGCCTATTTGCCTTGTCAAAAATTACTTCTCCCAATACTTCTAAACACGCAGCTCCAGTGGCAAAAAGAGGGCAAAAAGGTGATTTTTTGGTAGTTTTTGGCATTTTTGAGGGGCCAGTTTTGCTCCAAATATTCTAAAACTTTCTGAGGTTGATGTAATTGCCACTAGGAACATGAGCATGTTGACCTTTTTCCATTTGGATGGCCTAAAAAGGAGTGCAACGTCAGTGGCGCTGCGCGTTTGGCCAATTTTCTGCAAGCCAAACTGTAAAAAAAATCAAAATGTGAACTAAGTGCCAAAATTTGGAATTTTCTTTGATGATCAAGGTTGGGAGGCTTGAAGGGACACCTCAACAAGGATATTGAGCTTCTCTTTCTCTTTTGCCTCGGTCAAAGCCCGAATCTTTGCATGGGCTCGTTTGAGCTTGGCCCTTGCAATCCTGTTTCTCATGGCATAATGTCTTGCCATCTTCCTCTGAAGGTCAGTGTCTCTCTTTGACTTCTCTAGGTGATCCTCCATATGTAAATTTGCCCTCTCAAGACAAGACTCTCTATCATTTCTAATTTCTATGGCAAGAAACTCACTTGGAGTGAGCTGCTCTGCCAATTTTGCCTCTTTTTTCCTTTCTCGGGCTAAAGCCCTCTTCAGCCAAAGGTCTTTGGCCTTTGTCTAGGAAGTTGATATTCCTCATCCTCATTGTCATCAAAACTGCCTAAGGTCTCATCTAGCAAAGCTTTGGCCTTTCCGGCCTCTCTTTGAGCTCTGATTGCCCTGACCTCACTGATGGTCTGCTTTGTCTCCAATTGCTGATTCTCCAGCTCAAGATAGCTAATCACATTCTTTGCTATACCAATATTAGCTTGTAGCTCACTAATCTTGGCATCCTTGCTTTTTATCAGCATATTGGTGATTCTCTCCTCATCCTCATCATCAAGGTCAATCAACTAAAACTCTTACTCAGTTTCATGCTTGTCTTCCTCCTCAATAGTGATATGCTCTGTAACCTTTTCCTTGCCCTTATCAACCTGTTTTTTTGATGAAGAAGGCATGGCCCCTTTCACCTCAAGTGAAGCAAACACATGCCGGTGGCATCTCTGATAAGTCAAAGGAAATGGCTCAATCTCATTCATTTAGTGCCAGCTGTCCCAATATCTCTTTCACTACTTGATGCTCTGTCATCATGATATGAGGGTGAAGGATTGTGAAAAGGTGATGAGGAAGGATCAATTTGAGGTGAATGGATGTGAGTGGATGGTGATGTATGAACAATGGGAGGTGATGGATGAGTGGCTATGGGAGGATGAGAAGATGAAGGAATATCATGTTGATGATGGCCAGGTGGAGTAGTGAAAACCTCATTGGCAATGAAGGTATCCCATGGAATGTTTTTCTACTGGAGCCAATGCATAACCACCATCTTGATGAGTGAATGGCGAAATAGGCTCTGCATTTTCTGATTATAATCTCTCTTTTGCACAATGTAGGCCATTTTGTTAATGCTACGAAAAAGATAATATGGTATATGCAACATTCTAACTCTAGTGGAATGCATAAAAAGACGGATATGGTATGAGTAGAGGCGGGAAAACCTTCCCTCACAAGTGAAATACTTCATTATTATCTTCATCATGGGTGCATATCTATCAAGAAGATGAGAAAAAAGGGAATATGGATTTGTGGTGATCTTTATACCTAGGTTTAAGGTATGGTTCAAAATAACTCATGTCCAGGTTTGCTTGTTTGAACCACTTTTCTCCCACACTAGGTATCCCTATGGCAGCTGCAATAGCATTAGTGGACATCTCAAATGTAACCTCAGGAAGATTGACCTGCTTGTCATGTATATTGATGGTGAATAGTCTTGTCAGCTCTAGGTGATTTTGCACTTGCTGCACTCTCTCACAAAACTCAAAGCAACCCACATGTTTAAAGCAAGAAACAATAAGAGGAGATGCCATGAGTTCCCTTGTATTGATGGGTTCAAATCTGTTTATTTTTCCTCCCTTATGATCATGTCTCCTTGGCATTTGTTCCTTAGCACTATTGTCTTCACTCTTAAACATTTAGACTTTGTTTTATAAAACCCTAGAGTATAAGTGAAATGAGATGAGGGGAAGGGGAATGAAATGGTAGCTTGAACAAATGAAGGGAATGAGTGAAGGGGTAAACTAACTCAATGAAAACCCTAAATCAATGAAAATACCCTGTCTATAACTGATACTCTGTTTGGGAGGATGAAAGAAGTATGTAGATAGTGATCTCAGATTTGTAGCTAGGGCTTGATTAGGGTTTTATTAGGGTTTCCTCTTCAATTCATTTAAGAATGACCAAAATGGTTTAAAAAAAAGGGTTATGGTATGTACTTACCACTTAATAGTGCTTTGGAGGACTTTGGAAAATATTTGAAGGCGATTTTAACTTTTTTGAATGGTCCCAAACCCCGAGAATCTTCTTTGTCTAGGCGCGCAATGCTAGGCTCTGAGTGTGCAACACCAGTGCAAACTTTCACGAGGTCCTTTCTGGCAAGGGTGCAACGCTTTGACAAGGGCGTAACGCCTTAATAAAATGTGTTGAGGAAAACGGGCAAGGGTGTAGTGCCAACTCCCAGGCGCGTAGCACCAAGGAAACGCGCAGTGCCAAGGAAACTTAGCCCAAATTTGCTCAGAAAACCCACAAAATCTTCCTTACTGAATGCTCTTGATCTTTTGAAAGGTAACAATGGTTCTCTTGAAGTGTGAAATGGGATTTTATAGGCAAATGGAATTTTGATTTAAATTTGAATAAACCCACTTTCTAATGTTTGAAGTATTTTTCCTTTGTCACTGATACTTTTTAACACTTTTTGCTTTGCAGGTTGCTGAAGTCATTGAATTGGCTTTTCTTTTGCTTACTAAGGCTTGACATGTTCACTTTGAAAACTTTGGGATTTAATCACATAGTAGCATCTTCAAAATCTTCTGTAGTTTGCACCATAAAGTTCAACTCATTTTTTCCACCTTCTTTGGCCACCTTTTCAAAACCCTAAGTGCCCGTAGTTTTTTACAACAATCATCAGCGTTGTATTCTAAGTTCTCTATAGCCCTTTCAAGTTCATTCATTTTTTTCCAATTCACCTTACCTTTTTTCCATATTCCATCAATATTTTCAGATAGACTTTCTTCATGTTTGGCCTTGTTTGCTTCCTCCATGCCATTTTCTTGCAAGTAATCACTACTTTGGCACTCAAATGAACTAACAAGTTTATAACCCTTGTCATCTGCAAGACCAAGTTTTTCCTCTTTCTCTTGCTGTAAGTTGTTTTCATTCAGGAGTAGACAGTCTACATAATCAATACTTTCTGCTGATAAATCTTCCAACACCTCTATAGAAGTCCCAAACTTTGTCCATTTTTCTTCCTTGCAGGTTCTGAACTGAGAAGATAACCCTCTTTGGAAATTTTAGGTCCTTCTTGAATAACCATGTCTTGACATTCTATTACATCTAAGCCAAATTCTAGCAAAGGAAAATCAGTGCCTGAAACACCCAAGGATGACCTTGAAAAATGTAAAACCCTAATGACCTAATGGGAGTATCCTTTTACCTAATTTTGAATGAAATTCAACTTAAAAACTCTCAAGTGACAAGAACATTTCCAAGAGTGCTGTTATGCTCAAGGGGACATGGAAATGAGTTAGCAATAAGAAATCTTAGAGGGAGGATGGAGTTTATTGACTAGGGAAAAATGGGGAAATGAGGTTTTAGGTAGGAAGAAAGGATGAGAATGAGAGCTATAAGCCCATAATGAGTCTTTTAAGAGTAACGGGGTGACTTTGAGATGGCAAACTGATAGATAGGGAAAAGGTTTTATGAGAATAATGAAGGCAGTGAGATTTCTGAAACTCAACATATTCAAGGACTGTTGTTTTCAGAAAACCATAACCATTATATAGTCATTCAAAGATAGTGAAAAATATTGATGACTAACAGATTCCAATGTCACACTATATAGTTGTCTGGGAGTGGTTGCTCATTGTCATAGTTTCCTTACCATCCAGCCAAGTCATATATTGTCATCATTACTACTATTAAATATTAATATGTAAGATTAAGAGATCATTGGAAACATCTAACAACATTAAAATCTAATATAAATACCTTTTCCTCTAATACCTTGTAAAATCCTTGGATAACTTGCACGCAAAATCTAGTTGCAAAGAAGAAATAACAATCACAAGATTGAAGCCAAAGAGAATGAATGTATTCAATTTGTTTCAACAAATGAATGAATCATATATACATAATATTGTCTTCGAGAGAGCTTATGCACACTAAGTTGGACTTCTAGTACATGTACATAGGTAATAAGTAATAAATAATTCCTTAGTCCCTGTTTTTGCAATGGAGTTAGTCCTTAATTAAATAGTCATGCACAAGTGAAGAACTCATGCATGCATAATAGGCCTTAGTTAAATAGTAAAGACCAAGTGAAAAATCTATGCATGCATGAACTCATGCATACATGGACATTGCACTCACATGCCTACCTATGCACATCGGTGGAGTGATGAGTGCAATACTAGACTCCACTTGAGTAACTAATGTTAACTCAAGGAAAGTTTGCAGTTGCCTAAGAGGAGAATCTTCTCACCCAAGGAAAATATCTTGGACCAAGTGCACTATGAACTATAAGACTTGGGAAAATATGAACTAGGTAAATGTGCATGTGCTCTAATAGTGCCATAAAGAAGTTTTTGAACATTAACTTAGAATTAATAAATAGGTTATGTTCAAAGGCTCACAAACGTGTGGCAAGCTTATCATCAAAATATTAGCTCTTCTTATAATTTTTTTTTTTTAAACATGTACTTGAAAATTTGGGACAAGTTTTCTTTTAAATAGTGGGAAATCTTATCATAAAATAATGGTCAAACTAATAGTGGGAACAAACATCGCAAGATGTTATCCAAAAATGGAGGTTGAATCTTCATCATTATTAAATGAAAACCAACCCACGTGGAATAACTTGTCATTGGTCCATAAGGGGGAAAACTCCCACTCCTGTTAGATGCCTCTAGGTCTTCAACCATTAACATGATGTCCAATGAAAACAAGCTCTTAACCAAGTAGAAACAATTTTAAGTCAAACTCCTAGATAGTTAGGATGAGTTTTTAATTTGAATAAAAATCTAAATATTATAGTTTGGGTTTTTTCAATAGTTATCACTAAATTCTTCTTCTTCTTCTTCTTTTGGAGCTATGATTTTTTTTTTTGGAACTATGTTAAAACTAGGTAAGGGCTAACCCTAATGTTTGATGAAATGACCAACCCCAACATTAGATGAGAGAATTTTATACCCATCTACAATGTCTGTCAGGATTGTGTGAGGCTTGGTCAAACATGAATCTATGGTAAAAAATTATTTTATCCCCACAGGTAACAATCACTCTAAACCCCTACCCATAAGATTTGAACCAATTGAGACTCACTCACCCGTACTATATTAATGGGTGGATGTGTAATATTGTGAAGGGGACTCTATCGTGGGGGTCCTATTCTCATTGTCTTTTGGTAATGTGTGGGGCCATTTCCTTTCGTCCAACCCCGACTCCTTACTCCCGGGGTGCAAATATAAGAAAGAAAGTCATCTATTTCCTTCCTTGCCCTACATGCTAGACATAATTTCTCGGGTCTATGTTTAACTCGATCAGATATCATGGGGTCTCTTGACAATGCCCTTCTGGCGATGAGACTCGTGTCAATGTGTGGCTTGTGGTGGGACTATGTTGAGTGGCTACATGCGATGCTTCTGTCATGTCTGTGGGGCTATCTCTGTATGCCTATAATATGAACCTCTCGTGAATTAACGTATGTAACACATCTTCATTCCTTCCATCTATCCCAATTAAGAGCATTCCAAATGTCAACCCCTACCCATAATATTTGAATCAATTGATATGTGATTATTCCTAAAAAAATTATTTTCAAACTTAATAGACGTTATTACCCAAATTTAATTTAATTATATATATTTTTTTATTTCAAATTTGTGTAATCTATATATTTTTTATTAAATTTTAGTTTAAAAATAAAATAAAAAATTTAATATAAAAGTAATTCAAATCTTTCTAATTTTTATTATATTTAAGTTATATAAAATTAAAAATTATTATTTGTGATTTTGACCATTATTAAAAATTTTAAATATAAATAATACGAATAATACTAATAAAAAAATGATGTCTCGTTGGTTACGACATTTCACGGTCAGTGTCTAACAAGCGATTTTATATCGAGTAGTCTATAATGTGACTTTTTGAAGGCTTTTATGATAGTATTTTCCGGTTTAATTTCTCTAAATTTCGGTAGGAATTTATTGAAAATAGAAGTTTGATGGGTAATATTGCATAATCAAAATTCCCTAGGGGTTTTTTAGGGTGCTGAATCCATATATACAATAAAAAAACCAGTTTAAATAACAAAAATCAAGATTTTACGTCAATTTTTTTTCACCGGATTCTGGCACCTTAAACTCCAAAAAGTCGCAGTAAAGACAACCCCATTTTATATTACGTTGGGCATATTTTTCGGTCTCCAAAAGTCGCATCGTTAGACTATACCTTTGGTTTGTCTTGAACGCCAATCAACTTCAATGTGACCCCATTATTTTGGGGCAGATTTTTCGGTCAGAGAAAGTCACATCGTTAGACTAATTTCAATGTGGCTCCATTATCCCTCCTCTTATCTTAATATATATCATAACATTTTTGAATGAAAATGAGATATCCATCTATGACCCTCAAGTGAAAGTTCAAGAAGAGAGATGTTTTTTAAGTTAAAAGACCCTTTCCTACTTAGTCAAATATGCCTTCTGTGGCACTTGAAGTGAAAGTTCGCGAAGAGACATGTTTTTACGCTAAAAGACCTTTTCCTACTTGAAGTTTTTAATGCCTTTCTTATTATTATTTAATTTATTGTCTTTCTTATCTTTATGGACAAAGATTTAATGAAATAAATGTTGATTATTACTTTCACCACGAATTCTTTCAATTAGTCCAAAAGAATAATGGAAAATGCACCATCTATGAAGGCCAATTTCAATAAATCTATGTATAGAAATTATTTTTAGAGATCAAAAGAGGTTGATGGTACAAGAACAAACATTGTAGTGTTAGTGTTCTATAGATATGTCCTTGAGGTGGGTGGCAAGCTTTCCAAATTTTCCATGCTCTTTGGGAAGCATGGGAAAATTTTTCCCATGTTTTTCTTTTTAGAAAAATATAAGGGAAACTTTTGTTAATGCAGAGGATGTGTTTTTTCAAAAAATGTGTTTGTGGGTGTCTTTTTAAATTTGCGTAAAAATAATAATTTATAAGTGAGGAAGTTCGATATTCAATTCTAAGATCCTACTAATACTATGTAATTAATGATAATGTTAAATTGTTAAAGTAAAAGGTTACTTTTACTTATTTTTAGTAACATTGCCTTTAATTATTGTAGAATGTTTGAGAGTAGTTCCAATTTCATTGGATTTCATATGGATAGAATATAATTTTAAATTCCATTCTAAATTTAGTAGATTTAACCAATTTTAAGATTTTAGGATTGGGGGGATTACAACGTTTCCATTGGATTTTATTGTGTATGAGGGTATGGAACTAGCATTTAATCAAGAAAATCAAACCCTTTATGTATCTCAATGTTCACGCCATTGATTGTTGAACTCATTTATCATGACCCATTACTCAAACAAAATCTCGATTTTACATGTGAACATTTTTCCATCTTCTTTTAATGCTTATAGGTTTATATTCATGATGACAATTCTGGACATTACTAATACTTGTGATAGATTGTGATATATCACTAGAAGACAAAGATATTTGGAGGGATCTTCTACATAGAACCCACTTTCTGGATGAGAGAGTATGGAGGACTTTGGGTTCCTGAGTGACACCTAGGAGGAGGTGTTGGGACTAATATGATTGAGAAGGCTAGAGATATGTCTCTTCTTTTGAGAGCTTGGAGTGAGAGGATTTATCCTACTCCATTCTCTCATACCTTCAGGTAATATGATGAGGAGGTTGTTTGGTGGTACTCATGAATCAGACATGGTGTCACGATGGAGAACAATCTTCCATACTGATAATGAGCCTTGGTGATGGATGGTTTACCAAGAGGTTCATGGTCAGGGAATACAACATTTTTCTATTGTGGGAGGCTTTCATGCCTTTGCACTATGGATGTGCGTGTCATTGTCTTGCATCTTACAAAGACAATGAAATACATCTTAGAGAGATATCTCACTTTGTGTGTGATTCATAATTACAATGAAATTTGTGACATTTGGACAAGTTTGGTGGCCGAGATTGGACATAAAATCACCTTGGAGATAGATTGGGAACTTATTTCATGTGTACCCTACTATCCCTTGAGCTATACATGTCATTTCATCACTTGGCACATTCACCCTTTTAGAAGAAATTTGCACAAATGGGCGTAAGGCGGACTGGGACTACTTAGGGTGGATAGGGTTACCCACGATGGAGGACATGTGGAAAAATTTGAGTGACATGGGTTGGATTCAATATGCATGGGAGGAACGTAGTGACCTCACCTTGAACCATCACCCCATAGGTTGCATACAAGGGTTTGGTAGGGTGGAAAGGTGAAGTGATGCAACCCTTGACCACCCTACTGCCCATATGACCACTATAAAAAATTTGAAATAGATGGAATTTGAGAAGAATCTTGGAGGGAAGTTTGAACCTATTCCTATCTTCATAATGTAGGATGAAACCAGAGTTGGAACCTCCATATATGAGCAAGAGAACCTACCTACTTGTGAGGTAGAGTGGAGGAAGAACTAAATAGGACAAAGAGTTTCTAAGCAGAATTCAATGTAGTAGTGAAGGAGGATGTGTATAGGGTTTGTTTGGCTCCTAGAAGAGTGAAATCAAACCAAAATTTTGAGCGCAAGTCCGAAAACAAGGGTCAGTTGGCTCTGTGACCCATTAGGGTGGACAATCAAGGTGTGAGGGACCTTAACCACTCATTTTAGGGTGATTTCTTATCTGATTTGATATCTATTTGTGGGGAAAGGATTTATAATACTTACCACACCTATGTATAGTAGGACTAGAGGTTTTTTTGATGTTTTAGAAGGTTGGGTGGAGAGCCCTTTCCCTACCATAAGGGTGCTCTTCTAGGATTTTTTTCATTGTATTGGGAGGTTAGTCTTGGAAAGCCTAGACCTAGGATACATGGAAGCTTTGGTCATTGTTGTACATTGTATTGCTATAGCAATATCATATTTTATATTGATATATTTGGGTGGATTGGGATGGTATCACCCCACACACATTAATGATGCACATTTTACATGGATGTTTATATGTAACATTGGGACATTATATAAAAACATTTTTATTGTAGCACACTTCGCATTATATTTGTGTTAAGATTGAATGTTAATTCCGCAAGCCTTAATATATCTAACACATGAAAAAAGTATAAGGGCTAGAGACGTAGTCTAGGAGTGAAGTACTTGTAATTTGGTCATTGCCATTACCAAAAACCTCGTCAGTATTGCATGCTCGGAGAACTTGACACACCTTGACTCAAGGGACACTTTGGGGACATGACAATTATGCTCCAATGGATATATTATTGTATTATGTGAAATCTACAATAACAAGTTCAAATAATAAACCAATAATATGGTTGACTGTTTTTTTTAATAATATGTCTATATATAAAATAAAGTTAAATATTATATAAAAACTTGGTAATAGATAAACTAATTATAGTAAAAAAAAAAAATTAATAGTCTTAACTTCACACCTACTAATAATGTAACAAAATGCATATATAAAATTTCAAATTAAATAACACCAAAAATGAAGGCATTGTAAAAAGACTCACGAACAGGTGCTTGTGTACTAATAATGAAATTAGTCCATAAACCAAATTTGAATATCAATGCTACAACTCTGTCAAATATTCAATTTGAGCGTTCACAATAGTTGAAAATTTTGTCAAAAAAATCCATTTCAACATTCATAGGATTCACAATGGTTGACATTTACTAGGCACATGACTTAATAAATGATTCAAATGCAATCGATGGGCTTCTTTAATCATTGACTAAAGAATACTAACACGCTGGCAACGGGTGGACGAGTTATAAAGATGCTATAAGGTTGAAGGAAAATTAGTTTTACATACCCTTGGTAGGCAAGGGAATTCAAGATTTCCTCAACGATAAATGGAGGTGACAAAGTACAATCAAGTTGGAAGGGAACTCGCAATAGTTGCACAGAATCTAAAGAAAACAAATCTAATATGAATTTATGGGTTCTACCATTCAATAATTGAGCACTTGATTAATTAACTTACAATTTATGTATAATTTTCTTTGAAAATATTTCCCATTATGAAACAAAAATCATGGATGCTATTTTATTAGATTTCGATAAAAACTTATAAAGTCCAATCCCCACTCAATTTGATGCAAATTATTATGGGAAATTATATCCTTATGTCAGTTTTTTTTTTATTTAGGTATTTATTTGCTTAATTGGATGTATCTTTTCATCATACTTGTCACTCTATTCATATAGGAATATGTATCTAGTTCAGATGAGCTTGTTATACGTTTAGTGTTATGTTAGACACTGTTGTGATTAATATGGATCTACTTACAACTAAGCATAACTAGTACATGTATCTTTTCATCATACTTGTCACTCTATTCGTACAGGTAATTTCATTAGGTTATGATACGTAGTTGCATTCATTACTGATACTCATATTTGAACGAGTAAGCTCAGATTAACAGTAGAGTGAATCATAACAAGGGTATTCAACCTTTGCTCATATTATATATAGAAATTAGTGTAAGGAAATTACTTATTAGATTCTGCTTAAAGTAATGGAATAGGTTCTAATAGCATATGTATTGACCGATTACACTAATTAGATATGATATAGGGATTGAATAGAACAAGTTTGTAACTATATAAACATCTTTTATTTCGATATTCAATCTAGCCCCTTAGTTTGTTGAAAAGATAGAGAGTGTTGGGCATAGGGTTTTCTCTGCGCGAGGTCCGGCAGCCGCCTAGCCGCTACGGCCCCCTCAACAACTTCTGTAGCCTCTTTCGCAGGCTCGCTTCCTTACTGTGGAAGACGATGTGGTGCCGAGGGCTACTACTTGTTGCGGCAGTGGGTGGATTGGTTCTTTTTTAGGTTTTTTTGGCAATTTTTTGATGGTGCGGAGCACTATTTACTGCGGCTATCAGCGGACTGGCATAATGGGTTTGCTTGCTGGTGCGGAGTGTTGTTTGCTGCGGCTGTTGGTGGACTGGCATAATGGCTTTGCTCGCTGCTGTGACCCCTCTTATTTTGTAGTGGGTTTGCTCGTAGCTGCGGTCTCTCTTTTTCTGGCACTCTGGCACTAGCATTTTAGGTTCACAACTATGGTTGCCTTGCAATGACATTGGAATTTGGGGATGCATTGGCTTTTGGGGCTGCCTTGTAATGGCATTAGCATTTGGGGATGCATTGGCTTTTGGGGCTGCCGATGTCTCCATCTATCTCAGTTCATGGTTTTGTGCCTTTGCACCTTTTATTGGGGTGGTTGTTGACCTGCCTTGCATGGTTTTGCCAATTTTTGGGCTTTATGTCTTGATCCCTTATGTGTTTTTTTATGGGCCTGCGAGCCTAGTTTATATTGGCTTTATTTCAGTCATTGTGTAGTTGTATGTACCCACAGGGTTTGGGTTATGCAATGTGATACTTATTCTCAGTATTTTGATCAATAGAGTTTTTAGTCTGAACCATATGCTAAATGCATGATTATGTAAAAATCTTTTTATCTAATAGAAAGTTTTTGTTTTTTTCTTCTGAAAAAAAGAAGAAGGAAACATCCTTTGTTTCGTAATTACATGTCATGTAGCTTGATATCAATGGGTCTAGTACTGATGATTGAAAGAGATATATAGACTAGTATTAGTTTTGTTTATAACTATCAACTTTGAATAGTGTTATATCATGTATAGATTACTCATGTAGAGGAATAGCTAGATAAATTTGAGAGATATGACAAATTCATCCATAACACTAATTACATAGTGTTTTTACCTTATTATCATGTGTCTTATATGACTTGGTGCATAGAGGAATAGTTAGATAAATTTGAGAAATGACAAATTTATCCGTAACACTAATTACATGTTAAAATAGTGGAGTTAAATAGGCACCATCCTCATCCATTTTGTTCCATGTGATCCAATTGAGTTGTAGCCAACATAGAATTGTATGTATACGAAAGGCTCACAAAATAGTCTTATGCTAGAGAATACTTCCAAATAACAAATAATCTTAAGGACATTTTCATAGCAATCTAACAAAATACTCTTGCCAAAAAGGAGGTTTTTATAGTGTTTTGATTTTTTGTGCAGAGTCATTTACATTACCATAACCTATAGGACTTTAGATGAAAATACTCTATTTGGTGGTACTTCTAGTTTTGAATTTTAGAATATTTTTAATGATTCATTAAATCAAATTAAAATATGAAACTTAATGATGTATTGTAATATATAATAAACTTAAAGTGAGAAAAATTGTTACACGCCATAGAATATTTTAGTTACATTTCATTGTTTAAATTTTATTTTTATTTTTTTAAATATCTTTTAAATGATGATTTTTTTTAGTTTTTTTCTTAATTTAAGTGGTGTTTAGATTTAGGTATATCTTAATATTGGATGGAAGAATGATCTATTCAAATTTGGATCTTGTCACCAATATATTGTGTAATGAGATAGTTTTTATTCCTTATAGTTGACTCTAACCGTCCACTCTTTTCCATGAGATTTTAACCTAAGGCCTTTGCACAAAGACATGAAGCAACACACCAACACACTAGTATTATATATAAAGGGCTTAATGTAAAAATATATTTTACTAATTATAATACTTCAATTTTTAAAATGTATGCCTCAATTTAAGTTGATAACTTGTTCTTCCTTTGAGTTGAGATGAGATATCAAAAGTAAATGGTGAGACCTTATTACCTCTCTAATATAGTAAAATCACACTAATTTTAGAAATGGAAAATGATTTTCAATTCACTATCATTTTTTTGGCTTGATCTCATTGTTTACATAATTCGTAATTCGTCATATCATGGTTATCCCCCGTTCAATGGTCCACTTGGACTTTGAATTCCACTATATATATATATATATATATATATATATATATATATATATATATTGTATTAAAAAAATAATATAATCTATTTATAAATTATATAAGAAAGATTAATATATATATTCATTATGGAGACTCCTATTAAAAAAAAATACTTATTAGGACAATAGAACATAGGCATATCCATGTTTGTCTCTCCTCCACTAAATGTCGATCTATTGTTTGAAACATAGATGATTGAGTTGTGATACATAGACGTAGTATGATTATGACACCCTTACAAGGATTTGCGATGAACACCTAACATAGTAATGAGTTTCATTTCTTGCTAAAACAAATACCATAACAAGTGTAAGGGTGCAAGGAAAAGAAATATGACTCCTACTTTTTATGGTTACAATAAGAAGAAATCTAACTCCTAATTCACATATTCATAGACATTAAAACTCAGTAACTGGAAGTGGGATCGCCATCAAAATTTGATAACTTGGAATTAATATATGATACATGGATCATATTTTTTCTTAAATATGTGAATATCCAACTAATATATAGAATCTATATCTATGAATGATACTATGCTTCCTACTACCATGCAGGCATATTCAACGCATAAATTATTTTATGCACAGTATATGCTAGAAGTGGAACATAGCTCACCATTTAATTAATAATAACACATTCCAAACTATGCTTCCTACTACCATGATGCCATAGTCAACACATAAATTGTTTTATGTATGGTATATGCTAGAAGTGGAACATAGCTCACCATTTAACTAATAATAACACATCCCGAACTACCATGACTAGATGCCAATGTATGCATTAAATATTTATTAGAATGGTGTAGTTAGGCTAGGATGCATTGTTACTCCTTTTCATTGGCGGTAAACTATTATAAAACCTTTAGCTAAATGCAGGGACGGTCCTAGTGCTTTTGGAAACCATGTATGCCATTTCTCCCATAAAATAAGGAATTTTCAATAAATTAATTTAATTTTTTATTGATTTTTTTTTTTTTTTGCAGGGATCAGAAAGCCCACTGAACATGGTTTAAAAATGGATAGTATGCATAGATGTTTCTTGTTATCCCAATCCAGGGAAATCAGTGATTACATATGTGCTATGCAATATTGTGACAAACAAAGTCCTCCAAAGAAAAATGAATATACCTGGAAGAATAATAAACAATAAAGCATATTATATTGCATTGATAGAAGGTTTGGGAACAAATAGGGAGTATGGATCCAATGGAATTGTAGTTTTCACCAATTCTGAACTTATATGCCACCAGATGAAAGACGTGCACCAAGTTAAGAAGGAGAAGCTAAAACAACTGCATGGAAAAGCAAACAATATTGTTAGACAATTTAATCATTTAGCATAATACATTGTGCAAATGTTAATAGGATATCTAGTGATCTATTGTATGGGGAAAATCCAATCGAATATTTTTATGTCAAAGATGAATTAGTGTTAAGAAGTTGCTCTCCATCAAAATTTATTGATGGACATTGTAAGATATCTTTGATATGTGTGTGCTTTTTAGTTATAAATGTGTCGTTTTTAATGACCATGTGTTTTTTTCAATTATATACCAAGTGTTCTCCCACAATGTAAGCACAACTTGGTGAACTTCATGTTTTAGAAAATTTTGTATTTAATTTTCAAAATGTGCACGACTTCAACAAATTTGTGTTTAAATAGTCAAGTGAGTTTTACACATCATTTTTGCTTCAAGTTTTGTGTTTTACATTTGTGTTCAGGTTGTGCTCCAACATTTGTGTAAATTACATCAATTTTTTGAATTCTTTTGAAATATTTTGAAATATTAATTTTAAAAAGAATTGTAAATGCATGAGGTAAATTTTTAAACACCATGTATCTATGTATCTGTAGATATCCATATATATCATGGATGATCATTTTCCACGTGATTATTCGAGGCGAACATCAATAGTCTCATGCATCTACGAGAGAGGGGGATCATGGATCGGGGGATGTCCATCATGATCGTGGTATTTATATTAAATGTGAAATTTTTAAATGATATTTGAATATAACCTTATGCACGTACATGTGTATACATATGGAATTGATTTTTTATCAATTTAGTAAGTTAAAATAATTTTTAATCAATTTCATTTTTTAGGAGTTTGGAGGAAAAGAGTATCTACTTAGTCAATGGAGGGAAATGGTTCACACAATTAGAAATTCTATTTTTTTTATGAAGCTTCGCTCTCGTCATGTGAGGGTGGCAGTGGTGGTACACATTCCCCTAGTGGCCAATCGTGTGAGGGTGGTGGTAAACATTCCCCTGGTGACCAATCAATGGGTGGTCATGCTAGTTCTCAACCATCTTCAGGTGGGCATGATGGTGCTCAACCATCTCGAGGTGGACATCAATCTCAATCTTATTATCATGATCATCATTTTGTTAAATTAAATATAATTTTTTTATGTTAAAAAATAATTTTGTACATTTATTCACATGTTTTTTTATTTATACTTAATTTTATATATTGATGCAAAGGTTGAAAATGTTGCTTGAAAAAGACGTAGGCCAAATCACACAATTCAATAAGAAGGTTGTACACCAACTACAACTTATCCATCTAAAATTCCAGATTATTTCAAATGGCTTAGTTTATGGGAGAAATGACCTACATGGTTTCCAAAAGCACTAGGATTGTCCTTGCATTTAGCTAAAGGTTTTATAATAGTTTACCGCCAATGAAAAGGAGAGTAACAACACATCCTAGCCTACCTACGTCATAGTTAGATCAATATTTAATGCATACATTGACATCTAGTCATGGTTGTTCGGGATGCTTTATTATTAATTAAATGGTGAGCTACGTTCCACTTCTAGCATATACCATGCATAAAATAATTTATGTGTTTGATTATGGCTTCATGGTAGCAGGAAGCATAGTTCGGGATGTGTTATTATTAATTAAATGGTGAGCTATGTTCCACTTCTAGCATATACCATGCATAAAATAATTTATGCGTTAACTATGCCTTCATGGTAGTAGGAAGCATAGTATCACATTCATAGATCTAGATTCTGTAGATTAGTTGGTACATTACAAAAGTGCGAAAGTATTTATTCAAAATTGATGAAAGATCTTGGGATTTTAGAGCTCCCTACAGAGATTCAGGAAAGCTTAGAAGTAGTTACACACTCTCTAAGCACACTTGTAGATGTTTTCAATAATCTTAGGCCAACCATGAATAGATTTATACAAATTATGAGGCAAAGAAAGGAAGCAATAATGGGTCCCGATACATGGGTCAATGTTAAAAACAAGGTTACAAAACAAATGGAAAAATCTATGTTTAATTTCAAAGAAGGGCCGAAAAGAAAGATCTCGAAGGTGCAATATTTCAAGCACCCTAATATAGCCCGCCATTTGTATGATAGACACCTTGCAACCTATGGAAAACTACCATGGAATGAAGAGGTTCCCTTTTATTTTTCAAAATTATTTTTGGGTATGAAACTCAATTATAATGACCTTCCTTCTGAATTTTTTGGTCCTGTGAAAGGGCGATTATGTGATCGTAAGGGTACTAAGCGTGATACCGAGTTGCCTCGTTTTGAGCCACCTTTGGTAAGCCGACCTCCTCATGTGGAAAATTTGTGGTTAGAGATGGATGCAACTTCTCAAATTAGTTGAGAAGTAAGGGATGCCATCATAGACAACATTCAGACTAGACTTGGTGGAATTGATCTTGGTTTGCATTGAGAAAGAGCACATACTAATTTTGTATATAAAATAGATGAGGAGATAGACAACATGAATTTTGAGGAGCTTAGAACATATGAAAAGGGTTGTCACAATGGTCGGCATGACTTAATTCTTCATGAGGAAGAGGGTGTGGGATCGGTATGTCTTAATGGTTAGGGTGGATATTTTAATGTAATTTGTGATTTACATATACATGTTTGTCTGTATGTGTTATTCTAACATAAATGTATTATAGTTTCACCATTTGCAGTTTACACACATGTTGAATGGAAATTTTGATAATAGCACGGTCCAACTTTCAGGTTTTGGCAATCAAGATGATATTTTGGGAAATGTTAGTGTTTTTTAAGAGTTAATGATGTTGATGTATATTTATTATTTTATTATTATATCGGTATCATGAGGGTATATTTTTAAAATAATTAATTATGTGTACACTTGTATATAATTAAATGTTAATAGATTCTGCTTCGATCTGATGTTTTCGAAATAGCGCCACCCTCTTATTCCCTGATAGGAGATGTGCCAAATAATCCACTGTCACAAGTATTCAATTTTTCACTTATGTTTCAAGTTATAAATTGAAGTGAAAGTTTCATTAAAAAATGAGATAAATCTTGATTTATTTTACAGTTTTAAATTTTTTGAATTTTAGGTTTGTGGAGATGATTTATGTTCTCCAAGGACTTTAGTGATGGATTCAACGATGGGGATAGGAACATCCAAACAATTTGAAGAAGTTGTCTAACATTTTTTTTTAATAAATTGCATGAATTTATGCATTTTCATTTGAAAATTTTTAAAATTTTAACACATATACGTGTGCATGCATATTGTATAGTTTATACAGGAGGACACGATGCAAAGTGAACATAGGACAATGGAGGGGGAACTACATGAGGTATTGCATGAAATTTTAAAAAAAGATCATTTTGTTTTTTTATGAAGTGCTACATTCTCATTCAATTTTAAAACATTAAATTTTAATTTTAATACATACCTAAATTTCTTATACATGTATATATATATGCAATTACACACGTTATGCAGGTCCCTCATTTTTCAGATGAGAGCACAAAGAGGCTACTGGAAAATATATTTCAGTCAAATTCTCTAAATTGATGCACAACAATTTATTTGATAGTCTTTTATAGTACATGTTATATTTACTTTTCTATAACTTGATGTGCAACATTTTATTTGACAGTCCTTTTATATCTAGTACATGTTATAAATTTACTTTTATTGAATGATATAAATTTTGGACATATTTTAAATCTAGAATTCTTTAAATTATGATTTAGTACATGCTAATTTTGGAGTTTATGTACATTTTGCATGGTACAATTTGATGCGTGGCTTGATGCTTAAAACTTGGTTTCACATATTTAAGTTCATGAATATGTAGCAATGATTCAAGTAAATTTGAATTTAGTCCAGTACATTTTGCATGATCATCTTCTTATAATGTTAGTAGATGATTCTTATGTTTTGTATAAAGTTGTTTTGTCACTTGTTATTTAAAATGAATCGAGATTGAAATTGCAAATTTCAAAACACATGTGGTACATTATATGCATTTGAACATCAATAGATTATAATTAGGTGTAGATGTCTATTAAAGGTGATATTTAGGTACATTTTTCAAGATCTAGTCATTTAAAATGATCATAGATGGTTTTACATATTTAAGTTCATGAATACATGCCAATTATTCAAGTACATTTGTATGTGATCATATTGTTATAATGTTAGTAGATGATAAGATTATGTTTTGTTTTTAACTTGTTCTTATAATTAGGTGTAGATGTCTATTAAAGGTGATATTTAGGTACATTTTGCATGATCGTGTCATTCAAAAATATCATAGATGGTTTTACATGTTTAATTTTATGAATATGTAGCAATGATTCAAATACATTTGTATTTAGTTAGTGCATTTTGCATCTGATCATGTTATTATAATGTTAATAGATGATAAGCTTATGTTTTGTTTTTAACCTATTGTTTTGTCACTTGTTATTTAAAATGAATCTAGATTTAAATTGAAAATTACAAAGCACATGTGGTACATTATGCATTTGAACATGAGTCTTATGATTAGGTGTAGATTTCTATTAAAGGTAATATTTAGGTACATTTTGCATGATCATGTCATTTAAAACTATCATAAATGGTTTTACATGTTTAAGTTCATGAATATATTGCAATGATTCAAGTACATTTGTATGTAGTTGGTACATTTTGCATGTGATCGTGTTGTTATAATGTTAGTAGTTGATAAGATTATGTTTTGTTTTTAACTTTTTGTTTTGTCACTTGTTCTTTAAAATGTTCATCTATATTGAAATTGAAAATTGTAGAACACATGTGGTACATTATGCATTTGAACATGAATCTTATAATTAGGTGTAGATGCCTATTAAAGATGATAGTTAACTTTTAATATAAAGCTGTAAATAAACATGCATAAATATGCTATAAAATTGCATTATAAAACATGACCATGCAATTTGCGTGACGTGAATGTGGTTTGATGTTTTTAAAGGTTAAATACATATTTAAGTTCATGAATATGTAGCAATGAAAGTAAATTTGCATTTAATTCGAACATTTTGCATTTGAAATCATTTTTATAATCTTAATATCTAGTACATAGATGTCCAAAAAAATCATAAAATTTTAAAATTGCATTAAAAAATATGGTATACAATATTTTGCATTAATGTACATAGAAAGGCTACTATGGATGTCAGTTGATAGTTAACTTTTAATATAAAGTTGTTTGAATGTACACAAACAAATACTCCATAAAATTGCATTATAAAACATGGCCCACAATTTGCATTCAATGTATGGTTTGACGCTCTTAAAGGTTTCACATATTTCAGTTCATGAATATGTAACAATGAATGTAAATTTGTTAGTATATGATTCTTAGGTTTTGTTTAAAGTTTTGTCAATTTATTTAAAATGTGAATCTAGTAAAACTAGAAATTACAAAACATGGTACACATTTTGCATTTGAATGAATCTTATAATTTGTTCTAGATGTATAAAAAAATCATAACCTAACATTGAATTATCAAATATGCTAGATACATACATTTTGCATTCATGACATAAAATTAACTAATGTATTAAAAATTGTGTTCATATATGAAATCGTTTAAGACCAGAGAATGTATGTATGTATATAGATT
Organism: Pinus albicaulis; assembly: GCA_034641835.2. NCBI lineage: Eukaryota > Viridiplantae > Streptophyta > Pinopsida > Pinales > Pinaceae > Pinus > Pinus albicaulis. The sequence goes on from CM076569.1 coordinate 552,997,859, forward strand.
ACTTGTTGTGTGTATGCAAACATAATATAAATAGAATCAAATCCCTAATACACTTGTACATAACAGGAAATATACATATAACATTGTATCTCAATAATTATTAAAAATTTACAACATAAGAGTGCACAAAAAGAAAGGCTAACAATTTGTACTTGAACTGTAAGTTCTCAAAGATGAATCCAAGTAGAATAAATTGTTGGGAAGTTCAATTAAAAAACTTCTAATGGAATGCCATCCTCAATGATCCATTCATGGTCATATTTTGACATTTTCCATTTCTTAACTTTCATTTTTTTCTTATATTGAACTTTTATAAACTTTATGCCTGTTGCACACACAAAGTGAATATATTGACAACTTATGACATTAGGTTGATAGTCTTGAAAGTAAACAATACTCTCACTTTGATGAGTTTGTTCGAAAAAATAACCTTTCAGTATAATAGACCCTCTTTCATATATAAACCCGTCATCATCATAGTCTTCCAATAATTTAATCTTTCGTTCAGTACACCACATTAAATAATACTTGACATTTTCTAGGTTGTTAGCAAGTGCAACTACAGCAAAAGCATCTCTTGCACAATAAAACTGGAGTACATAAATTTAGATCATAATTAACATGAAACAATAACTTTAAAATTAACATGGAATTAATTTTATTATCTATTTCTAGATCCCTATCATTTGCAAGCAAATGAAATGTTACCTTCTCTAACAAGATCAGAACTCAATTACCTTTAGATGTTACTATAGTCTCCTCTGATTCCATCTCTTCAAAATTTGCAACAGACATTTTCCCCTTTGTATTTAGTTATGTATGTTGTCAAACTTTTACATACATATTTTTTTCTCAAACATCATTGGATTGTGTGTCCTCTGCACAAACAGGACAAAAACAATAATCTTTTTTTATATCAAATGCAAATACATTTCGGTACTCCTTTGTTTTAATTGAATGCAATTTTTTAGTCTCTTTTATAGTTTCAGCATCATTTGCAATCGATCTATCTACATCTTGGACTCCAATATGTCAAAAAAACTATATGGAAAATTCAAACAAGAATATAGATATGTTATTTAAAATAAAATTTATATATGATCAAAGAGAATCTTTGTGATTTAAATAATGTTTAAAATTAGAAAAATAGTAAAAATTATATCATATATTGAAATTATATATATATATATATATATATATATATATATATATATATATATATATATATATACAGAATTAATTTATATATATATATATACCATACCTTCCTTTTACTCATTCTGATTAAATATCATGGTTTAGTGCAGTGATGCACCATTGTAGAACTTATTCATCTGAGACAAGTCGGTTTACAGAGTGGTCCATTTGATAACTTCGAAGTGCTCATTTTATACATGCCCCTGCACCATCATGTTCTCCTTTTCCATAACTAGTTTTAAAGAAATTCCAACAATGTTTAATGAGGGTTTCATATGAAGATGACACAACCAAAATAATGATCATTAAAATTTGAATTGACTTATTCATCCATTTGACCATATCCAATCTTCATTGAATTTTACTTCACGACCTTTCAAGGAGACGTAGATCTTATCAAAACAATGTTGTACAAAATGTGTACAATGTGTATGACATCGTTGATATAAAAGTGATATTCTTTAATAACATGTCAATTTTCACTAGTACTTTCTATATGATCAATATTTTCTTAAATTTGTGTATATAAAATATGGACAAGCATAGAGACTTGGTCAGAATGATAGTATCCACTCTGTATTTCACGGGATTTTTTGAATTGCAAGTCCTGCCATCGAGCTCTATGGGAATGCTTGGTGTATTTATAAATTTCTTTCTCAAACTTCTTCAAAAACTCTATCACAAAAATTTCTTCTTCTTGTAAATCAATCATTTTATTACTTGTAGTACTACTTGAACCAATCGATGTATGAATATAGTCATATCCATTTCACTTTTATGTTGGACAATGATTGATCATTTATATCAATAGGATATTTGTTGTGAAATAAAGTCAAATTTCCACAATGATCACATTTTTTACCAGCAACACATTTATTTTGGTAAAATAATTCATCACTTTCTCTTGCACATAGTATTTGGGATATGAAATCATGGATAGTAGAAGGAGGAGGTGATTTTTTCCAAAATGTTTTACCAAAATTAAGGAATGTGTCATAATATAACTGAAATTCCACATGATAACGACAACAACAAGTGTTGCATACAATGATAGGTTTAACATATCACGGTTTTTGTTGCACAAAATCACTGATAGAGACATTAATTCCACGATTTTCTTCTATGAAATTATTGAACAACTCTATCCGAGTGGTGTCCAAGATATGGAACATCACATCTCTTTCTTTTGGTGAAACACGTGAATTTTTCATCCAATATTCATATATTATTTTTTAAGCATCTTATCCAAATCTATCTTTGTATAGTTGCCTACAAATAACTGTCCAACAAGTGAGCTCATCATTTACATCTATTTGCAATCGAAATTTTTGATGCTTGTGCAATGTTTTTCGTGAGGTCCCTAATGCTTTTGCCATAGATTTTACCAAACAATTTCTTTAGTACTTGATAAAACCACTTCCATTTGTATTGCTCTACGTGCATTTAAATCACTTTTATTTTTAGATCTTCTAATTGATTTTGGAGCACTATTTATATTTGTATCACATTTCCCTTCATTTTTTTTTTTTATCTTTCGTTGATTTTAGAATACCCAATAGAGTCGTAGCTTCTTTTAATTTCTTTGATGTTAAGAGACTTCTCAAAATTTGGGCTTGAAGTGCCACATGTTCATCTTTGAAGAACATATCAATAATGTGCTTAACATGACATCGTATAACATGGCCAGCATTTTTATCTCCATATGTGTCAGTATCAACATTTTCTAACATCTCATCATCAATATTGACTTCATCTATACATATGAGGATTAAATGTACAAAATGGGTTTAAATATTCAATAAATAATTAAATTAAAAAAAAAAAGAGTTTGAATGAAATTGAAAAATTAATAAAAATGTATAATTTCAATAATAAACATGACATATATATACATACATGGTAATTCAATTTCTTCACTTGATTTTTTTTCAACGTCTTCAATCATTGCTTCATTATCTTTTCACTTTGTCTTTCAGCATTTTCTATGCCATCATCAATATTATGAGGAATATCTCTCTTTGTTTACATTGCAAAAAAAAATTCAAATTAGTTCATCAAATAAAAATTAAGTTTCATAATACACAAGTTATAAATATCATTTATAATATTTACCTTTACATATCTGCTTCAACTTCTAGTTGAGGTTGATTTTCCTTTTCAATATCTGAGCATTCTTCTCTCCCCTTTTTGTGATATTCTCTCTCGTATTCTCTATGAGCCTTAAGACTTCTTGTTCGATCATATTTTCTCTTGAAGCTTTGATTTACCATGATAATTTAGTATGAAGTTCAAAAAAATTCCTTCAAAATCTTGCAAAAAAAACTCACCATCAAAATTTAGACAAAAACTAACTTTAAAAATTCATCACAAAAGACTTAATTTAAAAAAAAAAATCACTTTAAAAATTCAGCACAAAAGACTTACTTCATCCCAAAACACTTACTTAAAAAAAAAAAAAAACACTTTAAAATGTCCGCTAAAAAAATGTCTTTTAGAAATGAAGCTCAAAAAATTTCCTTCAAAACTCTGCAAAAAAAATCACTTCAAAAATTTAGACAAAAACTCACTTTAAAAATTCATCACAAAAGACTTAATTTCAAAAAAAATCAATTTAAATATTTTGCACAAAAGACTTACTTAAGCCCAAAACACTTTAAAAAATCTGCCAAAAAAATGTATTTTAAAAAGGAAGCTAAAAAAATTTCCTTCAAAATCCTGCAAAAAAAACTCACTTTAAAAATTTAGAAAAAAATCGCTTTAAAAAATCATCACAGAAGATTTACTTGAGCCCAAAACACTCACTCTAAAAAAAACTCACTTTAAAAAGTCTACCAAGAAATTTCCTTTGAAAATTCAGCCCAAATGAAAAAATGTGCGAAAATAATGTTTCGTTTTTCATTTATTTATAGAGTTTGCAAAAAAAAAAAAATTGAAAGGGTTTTTTTTTTTTTTTTTGTGACCGATGGAATGAGCAACCAAAAGTTCAACCGAACATTTCTTTCGTTAAAATTAACAGGTTACGACACTGAAAAAAGTTCGGCTAAACTACTACAAAATTTCAGCCGAAATAAAACGTATACGACTATGCTACAGTTTGGCTCTGAACGCATTTCTTCAACTTTGGAATGGTTAAACTCCATCAATTTGACGAATTAACTTTTGGAACCAAGACTAACATTTGCAAAATTGAATTTACTTTCAGCAAATATAACTTTATGAAATTTCATAGATATTTACTAATTTTAATTAATTTTCTAATAAAATTGGTGCAAAAAATTTCTGAAGGTCATTATGATTCAGTGAAATCAAAATTTTGTATCTTCCAAGAAACACTGTAAAAAAAATTGAAAAATTTATGGTGCATTACATTGGTTTGTTGTCTGTAATTGATAGTTTTTAGATTTTTAGTTTACAACTAATATGTTGAGAAACTTGAAGCTGAACTAAACATATTCAAAGTCTGGAGTTTTCCATATTGGTTCAGCTCAAAAAATTCTAGTAATTATGATATGCATAAGTTGGTTTCGTAAATATAACGATACCGAAGTAGAGTCTATCTAGATTGTGGCAACACATTTTTTTTTTCAAAAACACCAAGTTAACAAAGAATACATTGGTGTTGAACAACATGACTTTTTACGAATCCTTTGATTGTTAAAGAACACACACTCCAAGAATGGCTAAGTTGACATATCAAATGTGAATACAAAAATTCCAAAAAATAAGTAATAGAAAGCCAATAAAATTTTGACAAGTTTTTTATTGTAAAATGAAATTCTAAACATAAAAATTGTTTGGCTTGCAAAATTCTAAAGAACTTCTAAAAATGATTTTTTTTTCCTCAAAAAACACAAAAAGTGTAACCCAACTTCACATTTTCACTGCCAATTGAACTAACAATCAGAGCCAATTTATTTATTAATAAATACTATAAGTATAGTAAGAATTTAATTTCTACGAATAATTTTAAGTGGTAGTTACAAATCAATAGTTGAGATTTATTTGAAAAAATAGTTATCTTCTTTTACCTTTTAAATTAAATTGATTAATTAAAAAATTTGCCATATAAATGTCTCATATAAACATAGAGTTATGGTTTTTTGGACATGTGATATCAGTAAACCATGGTATTGGCTTATAGTAATATCACAAATTAAGAATCTCCGTAGAGTTGAATTTCCATATTATTGAAATTAAATTTCTATGGTTAATAACCTTGTTATATATATATTCTTTTTTATAATTAATAATTATAATTTAAAATAAAATTATAATTTAGTTAATTTTTACAATTTTTTTAAATTTTAGTAAGGCTAAATGTATAATAATATAAATATTTTAGTAGTTATTTACATTATATATATATAATGTCACCAATATAATGAAGTTTTTCAAGGTGTAATTAGAGAACGATATTGAATCATCGACATCAAAAAAGATGAATGAAGTAGGGAGTGTTGTTATTAAATCAATGAGTAGTTCCTAAGCTAGTAAAAGTTTAATAAAAATCTAGAAGTTCTGCTAAAGAGAGAAAATGGTGTTTTTTGTTTCTTGCCCATTGCTTTTCAATGTGAAATTTGACTTCTTGCCCCACACATACACATATATATTTCAAAGTAAAATTTGACTTCCCACTATATATATAGTTGAGGTGTATATTTTATTATTTTTAATTTACAATGGTAAGTTTGAAAACAAAGAGGTTTAAGAAGATAAGGAATGAATCTTAAATAGGTTTGAGAAGATGAGGAAGGAATCTAAAATAGGTTTGATGAGATAACAAAAGTATTTGAATTGTTAAAAAAATGAGAATGGTACATAAAAAAAATTATGAGGGAGTTAATGGAGTTAATGCATATTTTGTTGGATTTATAGTACACACACATAAGTAGGTAATGTTGATTTTATAGCTTTGGGAATTGTTCCAAGTCTCAAATTTGGTGGAGAGGCTTGGACAATAGTTATCTAGAGAACCCAGAAATCATTTGTGGAAATTCCACTCGGACCTTGCTTTATTAAAATAATTAATTATTTTAATGCAGACCCTAAGTCTAAACTGAGGGAAATTAAATAATTAAAAGGTATTAATAAATAAGAGTGTGAATCTTCTAGAAAATGAAGATCAAGTCATCTTTTAATATGAGCCATTGATTAAGGATATAATCTCAATCGTTGATTCATTAACGGAAAAACTATAAGAACAGGCTTGAGGGTCATTTGGAAATCAAGCTGGGGACATTCTTAGTACCCGAAGGAAATTGATTCTGAAGCAAGATAATTTGATTTCAGTGGGTGAGTATGTAGAGGCGAGATTGCAGAAGAAGAAAGGAGGAGGGGGGATTTAGTTAACGGAGAAATAGAAGGCAGGAGGGTAAACAGAAGGGTGTGATGATCAACAACAAGAACCCCTCCATGCAGAGTTATGCAGTCCAGAGAGGGATTGTGCAGAGCTCACATGCTGGATGACGCAGAGGGTGTAGGAGATCACCTCGAGGGTCAGAAACACTTCTGAAGGTTCCAGAAAATTCATCCAAGTGTATGCTAATTTTACTCTGCTCATCAGGACTCTTGTAAATTAACTTTTCATTACTAAAGATAAATATAAAACCCTCATCTGCGACACTAGTTTTCCTACATTGGGTTTTTCCGGGGACTATTGTCCAAAAATAACTGTGTTCATATGGTTGTTTCTATTGTGCTACTTGTGTAATTTACGTTCCTATGATTTTTATTAGAGTGAAGTACTACAAATGTGTTTATTTCAGAATTTATTGAAGCATCTGTAAATAAATTATCTCATAAGTAGGAGAAATAAACCAATCATTGCAGTAATAATTTGAAAATTTGAAAATTTCACATGGTATCAGAGCGAAAGGATAAACGCAGAAAGGGAGGATCTACCATGGACCAAATATCCGACATCATGAAGGGTTCACACAGTTAGAGGGACTCACACAATCCTCTAGATCACACAGAAATGTAGAGAGAACATGACATGAAAGTGCTGGCATCCAGACAAGAGGAGGATCTTGCTTATCTGTTGAGCACAACTCCTCCAAGTGTTTGGTATATTGACAGTGGAGCATCTGCTCACATGACAGGGGTTTGAGAATATTTTTTGAGAAGAAAAGAAGAATTTCTAGATAACTATGGGAAACAAGGCCACATGTACCCCAGTTGGAAGAGGTACCATAACATTTCAGATAGAAGCTGGCAACAAGATTCAGGCCACGAATTTTCTGTGTGTACCAGGGTTGGGGATGAGTTTACTCTCAGTTTCAGCTTCAGAACAAGGGCTATGACTCATACTTTATTACAAATAAGTTGTATTACAAAAATCTTAGCTGGAGCAAGAAGGCACAAATTGGAGTAAAGAGTCATAAGCTAAATAAACTCCAGGTTGAATCCCCGGTGGCCCTCATTGGTAGTACAGACAACATAGATCTGAATGAATTATGGCACAGAAGGATGGGGCATCTACATCATGGAGCCTTGAGGATTCTCAAGGATACTGTCATAGGAGCTCCTGAACTCAGCACGAGGAGAGATGAAGTCTGCAGGGGATGCGTACTAGGGAAGTATGCTAAAGGAGTATTTCCAAGAAGCAGCAGCAGGGCCAAGAGCATATTGGAATTAATACACTCGAATATTTTTGGTCCAATGTCCACAACCTCTCTCAGTGGTGCAAAGTATTTTCCTAACTTTATTGATGATCATTCCAAGAAGATTTCAATCTATTCTCTCAAAACCAAAGATGAAGTCTTTGATCGGTTCAAATAATTCAAAGCATTGGTAGAAAATTCAACAAGAAAGAAGATCAAGAATTTACGATCAGATAACGGTGGAGAACATATCGATAAGGACTTCACAAATTTCTGTGCAAGGGAAGGCATCAAGAGAGAATGGACAACTCCATACAATCCAAAGCAAAATGGAGTTGCAAAAAGGAAGAATCGGGCCATAGTAGAGGCTGCAAGGGCAATGCTATATGACCAAGTTATGCCCAAATTTTTGTGGAAAAAAGCCTGCAATACAGTGGTATATGTGCATAACAGAATTCTCCATAAATCATTTGGGAAGGTAAGTCCTGAGAATGTGTTCACAGGCAGCAAGCCAGAGGTGAGCCACATCAGGATATTTGGCAGCATGGTGTACTGCCAGTTTCTAGATGAGAAGAGGAAGAAGTTGGATCAAACTGCAAAAAAGGGTTTTCTTATGGGCTATAGTTAAAATGTGAAAGCATATTGCATCTATATTCTCGAGAGAAGGAAAATCATAGTAAGGAGGGATGTGAAATTCATGGAGGAGAGAGTCTTCAGGAAATCCCGATAAATGGCTATAGATACGCAGATTGAGGAGGATCCACTAGTACAGCCTCAATGGCTTAGAGAGAATGGGTCAAGTGCTTATCCTCGGCACAAGGATTCTGAGGAGAGTTCCTTCGAAGAAGAGCAGGCAGGAGAGCAAGTGAGACCGCCCACCACCATTAGCAGACCAAGCAGAGAGCTTCAACAAATTCTGAAGGATGCAGAAGAATTTGTTGGAGCCCCTAGAGACGGGAAGAGGGTACAGAGGCAACCTCATAGATACCAAGCCCTGGTAGCTCAGGTTGGAGAACCTTCCAGCTTTCGAGAAGAAACTCGACATTAAGTGTGGGTGGATGCCATCGTGGAGGAGTATAGCTCCATCATGAAAAAAGACGTCTGGGAAGTAGTCCCTAGACCACAGAACAGATCAGTTGTAGGATCCAGGTGGATCTACAAAATCATGTTATAGATGGCAGCATAGAGAAGTTCAAGGCCATATTTGTAGCTAAGGGGTGCGCACAAAAGGAAGGGATCGATTATGAGGAAACCTTTTCCCCTGTAGCTCGCTACACTTCTATCAAATTCGTCATCCTCTAGTAACGTAGATGGGACGAGAGATTCACCAGATCGATGTCAAGATAGCATTCTTGAACGTAGTGATATAGGAGGAAGTGTACATAGAACAGCTAGAGGGCTTCGAGACACATGAATAGAAGACTCATTTTTGCAGGCTTAAGAAAGCCTTGTATGGTTTGAAACAAGCCCCTAGGGCATGGTATGGGCATATCAATAGCTACTTGCAGAAGATGGGATTTTTCAAGAGTGACATAGATCCCAATCTCTACTACTTGAGAGTAGGGGATGAGCCGTTAATTTTGGTATTATATGTGGATGATCTGTTTCTTACTGGATCATCTAATCTCATCGAGGATTTCAAGGAGAATCTGGATACAGAATTCGACGTGAAGGATCTGGGGCAAATGCACTATTTTCTTGGATTATAATTCTGGAAGCAGAAGGGGGAAATCTTCTTGGGGCAAGGAAGATACACTACAGAAATCGTGAAGTGATTTTATATGGAAGACTGTAGACCCATGGCCACGCCAATGATTGCTAACTGGAAGAAGATAGACACAGCGGAGGATGGTGAGGTTGATCCCACCTTGTATAGGCAACTCATCAGATCATTGATGTATCTAGTCAACATTAGACCAGACATCTATTATGCAATGAACACCATCAGCCAGTTCATGGTGGAACCAAGGAGGGCTCACTAGGCAACAACCAAACTTGTTCTTAGATATCAGAAGGGGAAATTCAAGTATGGATTGAAGTACACCAAGAGAAATTAGGTCCAGTTGAGTGGGTTTACAGATGCATATTGGGCTAGAAGCATAATGGATAGAAAGAGTACCAGTGGGTACTGTTTCAATCTCGGATCAGGAATGAAACAGAAGAAGTCTCAGAGTAGGAAAAAAAATTCCATAGCACTAAGTTCAGCTGAGGCAGAGTACATGGAAGCAAGCACAGGTTCGTGTAAGGCCATATGGCTTCACAAGTTACTCTTGAACCTACTCAAGAAGAGGATGGAACCAATCGAGATTATGTGTGATAATTAGAGTTGCATTAAGCTCTCTGAGAATCCTGTGTTTCATGACTGGTCGAAACACATTGACATTCAGTGCCACTTCATCAGGACCTATGTCCAACTGGGAGCAGTGCAGTTGAGGTACACTCCTACAGGGGACCAATTGGCATATATCCTCACCAAGGCTCTGAGTAAGATTAAGTTCACTTACTTCAGAGAGAATATGGGGATGGTCGAGAACCCCTTCCATTAGAGGAATGGGTGGTCTACAGAAATAGAGGGAGCTGCATTATGGATGAGGGAGTGGTAAAGATAGTGTCAAAGACTACTATACAGAGGGAAACAACACAGAGATGAGGGGTAGTAGCTAGGACATCATTAGCGCAACAGATGTTCTAGAGGCAGAGCAGTACAATGGTATCTTGCTTGAACGCTTTCCTCACTAAGAGGGAGTGTTGATTTTATAGCATCGGGAAGTGTTCCAAGTCTCAAATTTTTTGGAGAGGCTTAGACAACAGTTATCCAAAGAACCCATAAATTGTTTGTGAAAATTCCACTCGGATCTTGCTTTATTAAAATAATTAATTATTTTAATGTGGACCCTAAGTCTAAACTTAGGGAAATTAAATAATTAAAGGGTATTAATAAAGCAAAGTGTGAATCTTCTAGAAAACGAAGATCAAGTCATCTTTTAATTTGTGCCATTGATTAACGATATAATCTCAGTTGTTGATTCATCAGCGAAAATACTATAAGAAGAGGCTTGAGGGTCATTTGGAATCAAACTAGGGACATTCTTAGTACACAAAGGAAATCGATTCTGAAGCAAGAGAATTTGATTTCAGTGGGTGAGTCTGTAGAGGCAAGATTGCAGAAGCAGAAAGGAGGAGGGAGGATTTAGTTATCGAAGAATCAGAAGGCAAGAGGGTGAAGGGAAGGGTGTGATGATCGACAGCATGAACCCCTCCACGCAAAGTTACGCAATCCAAAGAGGGAATGTGCAAAGCTCACACGCTGGATGACACAAAGGGTGTAGGAGATCACCTCAAGGGTCAGAAACACTTCTGAAGGCTCCATAAAATTCAACCAGGTGTATGCTAATTTTACTATACTCACTAGGACTCTTATAAATGAAATTTTCATTACTGAAGATAAATACAAAACCCTCATTTTTTGCACCGATTTTCCCACATTGTGTTTTTCTAGGGACTATTGTCCAAAAAAAACTGTGTTCATATGGTTGTTTCTATTCAGCTACTTGTGTAATTTATGTTCTTATGCTTTTGATTAGAGTGAAGTACTGCAAATGTGTTTATTTCAGAATTTATTGAAGCATATGTAAATAAATTATCTCATAAGTAGGAGAAATAAAACAATCATTGCAGTAATAATTTTCAGATCTGGAAATTTCACAGGTATGTAGTAATAAAAAAATTATTTTTTTCAATTAATTTGTCATGTAATGGAGGTAGTTCTCAATTAACGAGTCATGTACAAGTGAAGAATTTATGCATGTACAATAATCCTTGGTTAATTAACCAAGCATAAGTCAGTAACTCATACAAGCATAGCCATGTATATGAATGGAATGATGAGCTAGTGGTTCATGAAAAGCTTGATTCCACTTGAGTAATTAAAGTGCAACTAATGAATAGTTATGTAGAAATTATACAAACATATGTATCAATAGATTCAATTCGATCAAGCAATGTACTAAAGCAAGATACTGAATCCTTCTACAATTAATTTGTGGAAAATAAACACGATCACCAATCACAACAAGTAAAGAAAGAATCAAATCAAACCACAACACAGATATTTTCCCTGGGAAAGCTTGCTGCTCAAAACCCCTCTATCTTCTATTGTATATTCACCATGGAATCATGAAACAATGACAATGCACTCCTCTCACAAGAGTCTCTTGCACTCTCACAACTGTCTCACACTGACTCGAACAAATTTGACCAACACTTGGACAATTTCCTACTTGTAATCAATCCACCTTGCTTGCAAAATTCATGTGGAATGCAATCCCTATTCTTTAGGAATTTCAGCTTTCCAAAACTGCACAATTCTCATGGGCAATCCAATGGATGTCTTGCTGCATGCGAGAAGCCTACTAATGATACAATTGATAGTTAGCATCCCTTTAACCTTTGTCTCAACTAGGTCTCCATTAGAACTGCCATGCATGCAACTATCAATAGTAAATCATCAGTTGCATGGCAGATCACTGCATGTGAATTAAATCTGATTTAATTCACTTGATCTCTCACTAGTGCAACAAACAGTTATAACTAGTTCAATTGACTTTAACTCAATAAATTGAGTTAATTGATTTCTCATGCATTAAACTAATGCACTAACTGCAACTCGAACTCCATAACTAATAGAATCACTCTGCATGCTTCACAAACCACCCTCAACTCGATATTCATGAGCTAACTGAGTTTATCACACTCAGTTAACTATTACAAGTGATTATGAGATAAGATTACATTTTATTGTCCAATTTAATTAAGGGTTAGATAAATTAGACACACATTTCTTGTTGACTTTTCAATACTCCCTCTCAACAAGAAATGGATTATCTGCCACCCCGATCTTGCCTCTATGGTATTCGAATTTTCTCGTGGTGAGCGCCTTCGTCAAAATATCTACATCCTAATCTTCTGTGGGAATGTACTGAAGTAACATAATGTGCCTCTAAACACAATCTCTGAGATGGTGGTACCAGATGTCTAGGTGCTTGGACCTATCATGGAATACCGGATTAACCTAGAGTTTAATGCAACTCTAGTTATCACAATGTATCATCGTCGGATCCATCTAAAAACAAATAAACCAACCAAGATTTTTCTCATCCAAATGGCCTAACATGTAGCTTGACTTGCTGCCATGTACTCTACCTCGGCTAAACTGAGTGCCATAAGTCGCTTCTTCCTACTGTACCAAGAAACTGTTGTTGATCCTATGCTGAAGATACCTCCTGATGTGCTCTTTCTGTCTGATGGACTACCTACCCAATCTGCATTAGTGAAGCCTTGAAGCTTCACTCCCTCTATCTATCTGTACCATAATCCATAATTTTTAGTGCCTATGAGATATCTTAAGACATGCTTCCCCGTCTTCCAAAAGAGCTTGGTTGGCTTAACCATAGCTTGACTCAGTTGGTTAACTGCGTAGAAAATGTTTGGTTTAGTGTTCACCAAGTACATCAGTGAACCCACTAACTACCTGTAAATAGTAGCATCCACTACCTCTCTTGAAGTAGCATCCCCCTTCCCCCAGTTTCCTAGAAGAGGAGTCTCCATGGGTTTACAGCTCTTCATGTGAAACTTACTCAGAATCTCTTTGGCATACTTGCCTTGAGAAACGAATAGCTCACCATCTCCTTGCCATATTTCTAAACCAAGGAAATAGTGAAGGAGTCCCATGTCCTTCATTTCGAACTCCCTTGCAAGATCCTCTTTGCAAGAAGTTATTAGCTGCTCATCACTTGTCAAAATTAGATCATCAACATAAAGTACAATAATCAAGAGCTTACCACCAACCACAATCTAGTACAGGTTCACATCTGCTTCACTTTTGGTGAAGCCCAACCTGGTGAAATATTTGACAATCCAAGTGTACCAAGCACGAGGTGCTTGCTTCAACCCATACAGTGCTCTCTTGAGTCGGCACACATGTGAATCACTGTCAAAGATCTCAAAACCTTATGGCTTCTCTATGTACACTTTTTCCTCAATAACTCCATTGAGAAACACATTTTTCACATCCATCTGATGTATCTACCACCCCATCTGTGCTGAGAGTGCAAGGATATATCTAATTAATGAGTATCTCGCAACCAATGCGAAAGTCTCCTCATAGTCAATCCCTTCAACTTGTGAGAATCCTTGAGCTACAAATCTAGCCTTTGTTAGGAATTTACCGCAGAAATAATAAATAATTTATCGAGAGGAATAAACATAAAGAGCCAGCAACAAATCATTAACATAAACACAGATGTTTATCTGGGAAAACCCCAAATCCGGGGCAAAACCCAACCAATGAAATTTCATTAACCATTGGCCAAAACCCTGGCTAATCTGGCCAAGTGAGCCTTCACCGCTCACCTCCAGGCCTACATTACAATGAAGTCTTCCCAACCTTCTATAGGCTCCATTACATGCAATACCATGGGCTTAAAACCGTGGGTGCACAGTACCATGTTCCCCAAAACCACTACTATTTACCCTAGTCAACATTGACTCTATCCCGGGTCAAGTTTACCTAACAATTCCCCCCTTAACTTGACTTGGGGTTTCTTGACTAAATCTAGCCAAAATTTCTAAGTGAGACAACCCCGCTCACTCTAGCTCTTCCCCTCTCAAATTTTTACCCAGGGTAATTGTTAACTTGACATCCCCCTATCACCTAGATCTAACCCAGACTTTACCAGTGATTACCCAGGGGTACGCATGCCATACCAGGTCTTACAGTAGTATGCCCCTTTACATGTAATAAATTAACTCCATTATAATAATAATTTTTATTTATTATTTATTTATTTCTCAGTGTTTCTATTCTTTGTATGATCATTCTTTTCATTCATGATGTCCTCTCTAAAGAGGACATCATAGTTGTACATAAATCTGCCCACCAAATGCAATAAAACTAATTAATTTTTCATGAGCCTTTCCACGACCTCTGCTCTCCTGATCTGCATCTCAACCCTGCAACGATATGTTACACCTGTATCTCCTCGGGAGTCTGCCCAACCTTATAGGAATTCAATGAAGTTTTCACGATGCCCTAAATGGATCGGATAGGCTGGTCCCTACGTTCCTTAGTCTAGTATGAGCTCATGCTCGGTATCCTGCATACTGTAGTAAATAGCACCACATCGTTCCTTCTCTATTTTCCAACTTCCCACATGTTTATAAGGAGTCTATAACCATGCATTCCACTCACAACTTCCAATGCCTACAGGTCTTGTCCAAAGCTCGATTTATGCATGAATCTCGCATTTCTCTTTGGCTATTCAGCAAATGCATTGACGCTTGGCTTAGATCCACATGAATCATGATTCCTTCCAATTCAAGGGGCTACCATGCAGTTAGAAATCCATCCAAATCAGTTAGTGTGGATGCAACATCCAGCCTAGACACATGTGCCGTCAATTATGCTCACATCGGTAGCCATTATCGATGGTTATGCGTGGGCCTACCTGCGTGCCTCTAGAATGGCCCCAGGGTTCGGATCTCTTAGATCCTTTGCTACCACGACTCCAACACTTCAAGAAGAGAATCTAACCATGCCATCAAGATCAAGTTCCCCATCATCACTAATCTCATGACGCAAAAAAAATACCACAGTTCAAATCCTTTAATTTAATTTGAACAAACAGAAAGCCAATAAATGAATAAAAACACCAGCGTCAACATGCCTTTGTTCCAAATCTATACATTGCGCCAATCCACCTCTTCACATTTTAGGCTGACTCTCTACCATAGATCTGCAATATCACTCTTTCTTTGCACATCTCATTTCATGATCTCGGCAACATGGATGCATTTTTAGATCTGTGCCTATTGATTGTTTTCATCACCGATATGATTTATCACACAAAAATATTTTGTGTTGGTAGTGGCCTCATCTCCAAAAATACTAAACAGGGCATCAAAATCAGGTCTTGGCACCACCCTCTGCTATAGCACTTGAAAGACACTTCCACGATGTCTGGACTTTATCCTCACATCTCCTTCTCGACTGCTTGGATTTATCCAACATTCCTGACATAGTTCATGAAGCGGTGCTTCATCTCCACCTTGGTATAGCGAAGCCACAGAGCGAGGTTTCATTAATCGACTTCCAAGGCCCTTTAAAATGTTGATCTCGTTTAGTTGCAGTCATTTTAATCTCTTCCATTGTGCCATTGAAGCTCACAGAGTGTCCATGATCTATTGATCCATTCCCATATGATACTTCACTCTATATTCACGTCCGCACAAATATTTATTGACCAGAAGTACCATCGCTTTTGCATGCTCATCTTAGTTATCACCTAAGCATCCTCCTTCGAATCTATTACTTCGATCCAATCCCTACGCTTTCAGAACACCAATGTCTCTACTGGGGCATATAAGCTCCATTCATAGGCCAATAAAGCCCTTGGCTAGTAAAGCGTCCCTCTGAATCCAAATATTTCTTTGATACTAGTTGTTAGGAATTTACCGCAGAAATAATAAATAATTTACCGAGAAGAATAAACATAAAGAGCCAGCAACAAATCATTAACATAAACACATATTTTTATCTGGGAAAACCCCAAATCCAGGGCAAACCCCAACCAATAAAATTTCATTAACGATTGGCCAAAACCCTGGCCAATCCGGCCAAGTGAGCCTTCACCGCTCACCTCTAGGCCTACATTACAATGAAGTCTTCCCAGCCTTTTATAGGCTCCATTACATGAAATACCATGGGCTGAAAACCATGGGTGCACAATATCATGTGCCCCAAAACCACTACTATTTACCCTAGTCAACATTGACTCTATCCTAAATCAAGTTTACCAAATAGCCTTGTACTTATCCACACTCCCATATGTCACCTACTTCACCTTATAGATCCATCTAGATCCAACCACTGATTTTTCAACCACTCTTGGGACAACTTCCCATGCATTTCTATTGACGATGGAGTCATAGTCCTCAACCATAGCGTCAACCCAAATTGTTTGTTGCACTGCTTCCTCAAAGGAGGATGGTTCTGTCACAATACACTTACTCATAAGAGCCATATATCCAGCAAACTTGTTTGGATACAGTCTCTATATGCGCAGTGAAGTAGGTGCTCCTACATGCTCTGTCGCATCAAGTCTCAATCTATCAACTTTCATGGTGCACCTTCTACCATTTCTGGTGGATGGCTCTGCATGAGTGTTTTTTGCCACTCCATGATCCTTCGCATGTGGTTGCTCCACATCTTGAGGTTCATTCTTTGGAACCAAAAGTTCCTTATCTGCATGCAAATCCGACTCCCTCTCAAGGTACAATCGCATGGCTTTCTCCAAATCAAATTTTATATCCCGTCTCACAACAGTCATCCCGTTGTTTGGAAAATACTCCCGATAATTGTGGGAAGTATCAGTGTACCCCACAAATATCCCAATATCAGTTGTTGGTTCGAGCTTCTTCTTGGAATATTTGGTCACATGGAAATAGACAGATGAGCCAAAAATTTTAAAATATGAAATATCAAGTTTCTTACCAGAAAAATCCTCCTCTGGTGTACTCATGCCAAGTATCCGATGAGGACTACGGTTTTGCTCAAATACCATTGTGTTGCATGCTTCTACCCACAGATGCAATGGTAGGCCCTGATCATGCAACATCTCTCGTGTCGCACCCACAGTTGTTATGTTCTTTCTTTCTGCGACCACATTCTGTTGTGGGTTATGAGGCCCAATCAACTCTCTTTGAATTCCTTCTTTGCTACAGAAGTTCTTGAATTCATTTAAGATGTACTCACCACCATTTTCACTCCTAAGAGCCTTCACATGCTTCCCTGTGTCTTTCTCCACCAGTGCCTTGAACTCACAAAATTTTGAAAACGTCTAATCTTTCTTCTCCATGAAGTAGATCCAGCACTTTCTAGAAAAATCATCAACAAAGATCACATAATACATGTTATTTGTTGTCAAAGCTGTAGATAATGGTCCACACACGTCTGTGTGAACTCTCTCAAGTATTTCTGAAGCTCGGTTCTCCTTCTCATGAAAAGTGGCCTTTTCATACTTCCCCATGGTGCATCCCTTGCATGTGTCTATCTGTGCAAGAGTACCCTTGGGAAGACCTGTAGAAATCTGTTGCATGACCTTCAAGGCTCCATGGTGTAGATGGCCCAATCTCCTGTGCCATAACTCACCCTCATCCCGGATCAACACTTTGTTTGCCTTACCCATCAATGCTGCACATCCATCTACATAAAGTTTGTAGAGATTCTTCACACGAATCCCAATCTTCTTGGCTTGTCTTGTGGCTTTGTGTCGAAGTGATCAGGATTTCATAAATTTTTCTCAAAATTCAAAGTTACAGGATTGGATTGAAACCGGGATGATTGTGTAGATCTCATCTTCCTGATTCCGGCGCCGTGAACGGTTCAAAAAATCTATGTCGTATGAGGAATATATTCCATTCTGATTGAAAATAGCACGACATGGGTGTTATTGAATTGTGATTCTGTCAACAAAAACCAGTGCAGGTGGGATGAACGGTGGATATTAGATCACAGAAGTAGCAGTGGGAGCTCAACAATGGATGATGAATTGCAATTTTTCATTTCACAAATAATAGCGGATACCGTTAAGAGTTCGCATGGTATGTTAAATAGGTTGCGATGTGATGCGGTAAAGTTAAAATGTGATGTGATGAGGGAAGCCACGTGTCAGCATTGCACACATCGCATAAATTATGGTTTTAGCATTAACAATACCAAGTTAAACTTGCAGGAAAGCGATTTGCGATGCGCTGTGATTGGTTGCATGTTGTGGGACCCGAGAACCGTGTTCCGCATGAATATAATTTTTTTAAGGCTATGTGTGATCTATTTAAAACGTAATCGTTGTTTGATCGTGAACATGTATGTTTAATGAAACTCCAATATTTTTCCGCTAATGTATAAGCCACTTAACGGTTGGGGGTGCGCATGTGGCCACCACCCTAACCGTAACACTGAATGCACAGATTAATAGGCAGAGCGGATAAGGGTTAGCCATATTTTAACTCCAGTTAACTGGAGTTCTCCACATTTAGTGGAGTTTTCCTAGGAGATATTGGGAAAAAGTGTAGGAGGCTCATTAATCGACCATTCTGAGTGAATGAAGAGTCATTCTTGACTAATTGGAGCATGTTGAAGCCATTGGTGTAGAGAAGATGACCATTAGAGCATTGTAACTAAATGTAATAGCAAAATTTTGAGCATAATGAAAGATGGACAAGCCATTGGGAGCTAGACTAGCAGATGTAGCCCAAGAGGGGTGAACTGCTTTATCATTCTACTATGTAAATTTCGTGTGGTGACTTATTTCTTTGTTTTACACTGTTTTTTAGCGTTATTTATGCTTCTAATTCACTAAAGTTCATCTATAATTCAAGGGAAAACTCCTTAATCCTTATGCAAACTAATGAACCAATTATGCACATATTTTTAAAACTCAAAGACCCTTAGCACAAAAAACTAATACACTCATTTCAGATTAGATGGTATCAGAGCTAGATTTTTTCTCTGTTTAACTATTTCAGATTAGATGGTATCAGAGCTAGAATTTTGCTACTATTTGCAAGTTTTAGATGCTTCCAAGGCTCAAGGTCAAAAGGGAATAAGGCAAACTAGTGGAAGCAGGAGGGTCTCAAAAGGAGCCAAAGAAAAGGAGAGAAAGATTGCCACAATCTCCACCACCTATTTCACCTCCTAAAGAAGCAGAAGCTCCATTAAGCATGTCTCATAAGGGAGGAGAGATTCATGAAGAAGTTCACCCTAAGGAAGAAGAAAGAGTGTTTAGGAAATCATTTCTTGAAATGACTGAGATGGTTAGAATTCTTTATCAGGAAAGGAATGAGAGACTAGAAGGATAAGGATATAAACTCCAAAAGGAAGGACAAGGATCTTTAGGAGGTCAACATGATGAAGACAAGTTAAAGAAGGGAAATGGAGGAAATGGAGGCAATGGAGAGCCACCATCTTCACCCTTATCATCATCATCATCATCATCATCTTCTATGTCTTCTTCAGTACATCATCCACACAAGTCCAAGAGCACTGGTAAATCTCCTTAATTAAGCCTTGATGTTAAGTTCGAATTGCCAATGTTTAATGGTAAAGTAAATCCAAACAAGCTAGATAATTGGATTCGAAAATTTGAGGTCTATTTAAGAATACAAAGCCTTCAAGATGATGATACTAAAATTCAATTAGCTTCTTTGAGAATGGAAGATGCAGCACTTGTTTGGTGGGAAGCCAAGACACAGGAGGAAATAAAGAAACATGGTAATATTATTCTATCATGGTCAGATTTTATTGTTGCTATTAAATGACAGTTTTATCCATTATCTCATATGCAAAAATTCATCATGAACTGGTAGAACTTTAGGGAGTTAAAGGGACAAAATATGCAAGAATACACCCAGGAATTTAGGAGAAGAGATCTTTTATTTCGGGTGGATTTGCAGAGCCAAGACACTTTGCTAAAGTATATAGGAGGCTTACATAGCTACCTAAAACATATTATTTTCATCTTTAACCCCATCAGTCTAGATGAAGTTTGTGTTCAGGTCATACATCTAGAAGCTAGAGGGAAGAACATTCCTGAAGAGGGTAGGAAGAAACATTTTAAGGGTAAATTCAAGGAAAAGTCCACAAAAGGTAAGAAAAAGAAGAATGCATCTATTAAGAAAGAGGGAGAAAAAATGATTTGTAAATATTTTTCAAAATAAGGCCATGATGAAACTCATTTTTGGAAATTACATCCAGAATTGAGGCCAAAGAAACCCAATAACAAAGGGAAACATAAAATTGCTGCTACATCTCAACGTGACTTAGGTTTTGATCCAGGTGATGAGACTAAAATTACAGCCATGGGATTGAAGAACATGGAGGGAAAAGAAATTTAAACTAAACCCACTACCAATACATCAAATTGTCTCATAAGCACTCCAAATGAAGAAGAAAGAAAAGAATTGTTTCATATGAGGATCGTATCCAAGCATACCAATACTGACACATTGTTTGACAGTGGGTCACAAGAAAACTTAATCTTTGAATATTTGGTCAAAAAAATTAACCTTGAGACCATACCACATCCAAAACCATATCCATTGGGTTGGATTTGTAAGGATTCAAATCTACAGGTTACAAGTAAATGTATATTGAGGTTTGCAATCACTCCAAGCTTTGTTGACACAGTTGAATTAGATGTGGTTCCGCTTGACATAATGGGTATTGTATTATGGAATCCTTACTTGTATGATAGGAAAGGGAAATTATATTTCCATGAGAACAAGTATCATTTATTTAAATATGGAAAGGAGTTCATTTTTAGATCACACCGCAAGAAGACAAATATTGCTGGACAGGTAAGGACGCTGGTAAATTCAAGTAAGAATTTTGTTCTTCTTATGATTAAGCCAAAGTTGATATTAATCATTAATCTTTTGAGGTATGTGATCCTAATTTGAAATCATAATTATATGATGTGGTTAATGGGAATCATGAGATGTTTCAGGAGGCAACAGGATTGCCTCCAAAAAGGGAAATTCAACATGAGATTCAGTTGCAGCAGGATTGTCCTCTTCCAAACCTCGGTATGTATCGCATGTGGATAATAGATAATGTTTAAATAAAGAGGCAAATCAAAGAGATTTTGGATAAAGGTATCATAAGGCCAAGCACCTCGCCATGCGGTTCACCCATAGTCTTGATACCAAAGAAAGATGGGACTTGGCGCGTGTGTGTAGATTTTCGAGCTTTGAACAAAATTACGGTAAAAAATCGTTACCCACTCCCAAGAATAGATTATTTTCTTGATCAGATGAAAGAATAATTTTTTTTCACTAAGTTATATTTACGAAGTGGATATCATCAAGTAAGAATTGCAGAAAGTGATATATGGAAAATTGCATTCAAAACCAAACAAGGAATCTTTGAGTGGCTAGTTATGCCTTTTAGTTTATGTAATGCACAGGAAAATTTTATGCGGGTTATGGATTATTTTTTGTGACCATTCCTTGATGACTTTGTTATTGTGTACTTAGATGACATCTTGATTTTCAGCAAAACAAGATAAGATCATGTCTTGCATGTAAATAGAGTGCTTGATATTTTTAAGAAAGAGAAATTGTTTCTTAAGATGTCAAAATGCGAGTTTGGAAAGACTTCTTTGTCCTATTTGGGACATATTGTAGGAGGAGGAGAATTGAGGATTGATCCTTCTAAAGTGGATGCCATTCTGAATTGGCCCACACCCAAAACAGTTACCGAGGTAAGAAGTTTCTTAGGTGCAGCTCAATATTGGAGGAAATTTATTGCTAACTTTTCTTCCATCACAACTCTTATGCATGCAGTGACAAGTGTGAAGAAATGCTTCCAATGGGGATGCAAACAGTAGCAAGCTTTCGAAGCTTTAAAATACAATATCATTTCAGCTCCACTCCTTGCACTACCAAATTTGAGACAGCCATTCGAGATACAAACTGATGCTAGTGACTATGCCATGGGTGCAGTCCTATTGCAGCATGGTAAGCCTACTGTATTTCATTCAGAAAATTTTAATGGTGTTGTGAATAATTATCCTACATATGAAAAAGAACTATATGCATTGGTACAAAGGGTCAAGACGTGGAAACACTACTTGATGGGTAAAGAGACTATTGTACACATCGATCACCAACCATAACAGTACTTGCAGTCGCAAAAAAAATTGTAGCAATCAAGACATTTCAGATGGATGGGATTTCTTCAACAATTTCACTTGGTTATAAGGTACAAAAAAGGTATATTCAATAAAGTTGAAAATATTCTTTCGAAACCAATCATTAGTGCTTCTACTTTACTCAAAAATTATTCTGTTGTACATGAGAGTTACACATAACAATATGCACATGACATTGATTTCAAAGATGTGTATGCTAGTTTGAGTGAAGGGAGTCAAGTTGAAGACACTACTACATTTGGCGGAGATTCCAACACTTGGTTCCGACGCTTTTGACCAAGTGTCGGAAATTTCCCCAAATTTTTTCAATCCCACCCGAAACCATCGCTATACCGACGTTTATAGAAAAGTGTCGCAATACCGACAATAAGACAAAGTGTTGCAACTGTGACGTTTGGAGGAAGACATCGCAATTGCGACACCATGGCCCAAAGCATTGCTATTACGATAGCTGCCTCCAAACGTCACATGTACGACACAACGTCTATGTGTCTCAATTGCGACACAATGGCCCAAAGCGTTGCTATTACGACGGCTGCCTCCAAACGTCGCATATACGACACAACGTCTAAGTGTCGCAATTGCGACACTATGGCCCAAAGCGTTCCTATTAGGAGGGCTGCCTCCAAACGTCGCATGTACAACACAACGTATAAGTGTCGCAATTGCGACACTATGGCCCAAAGCGTTGCTATTATGACAGCTGCCTCCAAACGTCGCATGTACGACACGACGTCTAAGTGTCGCAATTGCGACACTATGGCCCAAGGCATTGCTATCACGACGGCTGCCTCCAAACGTCGCATGTACGACACAACGTCTATGTGTCGCAATTGCGACGTTTGGAGGTATTCGTCGCAGTAGCGAGTCGGTATAACGACACTTATATGCGCGCTACATAAAAATACGAAACTTATATGCACGCTACATAAAAATGATTTTATTGTTTCGTATCCGTCGCAATAGCTACATTAACCTCTGATATCACGCGCGCATTCGCCCTCCACTCTTGCAGAATAGAATTCGCCCTCAGCTCTTGCAGAACAACATTTGCCCTCAGCATTCTCCCTCAGCGTTCGCCCTCAGCTCTTGCAGAACAGCATTCACCCTCAGCGTTCGCCCTCAGCTCTTGCAAAATGGTAAGTTCTTACTGCAGGTCCTTCCTCCTATAGTAGGGTTGACTCTATTTGGGTTTTTTTGGTCAATTCCATTGGATTGTGTTAGGCTGTAGGGTTCTCTCTAGATGTCAAGAATCAAGATTCAATACCTTCTATTATCTTCATCACCCAATACAAGATTTAAATTTTTCCCAAAGAAACGCTTATTAATTTGGCAGCCATTATTTCTCCCTGCTTTAAAAACCCTACATTTAAATGAAAACAAGCATTGCATTTCAACTACAAAATCTATTAGTGTTCAAATGTACATGTGTGCTACATTAACGTCTGAGCATCACGCGCACATTCACCTCCTCCGCTCTTGCAGAACATTTCGCTCGCATCCGTCTTCTCGCGCATTCGCCCTCAGCATTCGACCTGAGCTCTTGTAGAATAGCATTCGCCCTGAGCTCTTGCAGAACAACATTCGCCTTGCATTCGCCCTCAGCTCTTGCAGAATAGCATTCGCCCTGCATTTTCCCTCAGCTCTTGCAAAATGGTAAGTTCTTACTGCAGGCCCTTCCTCCTATAGTAGGGTTGACTCTATTTGGGTTTTTTTGGTCAATTCCATTGGATTGTGTTAGGCTGTAGGGTTCTCTCTACATGTCAAGAATCAAGATTCAATACCCTCTATTATCTTCATCACCCAATACAAGATTTAAATTTTTCCCAAAGAAACGCTTATTAATTTGGCAGCCATTATTTCTCCCTGCTTTAAAAACCCTACATTTAAATGAAAGCAAGCATTGCATTTCAACTACAAAAATCTATTAGTGTTCAAATGTACATGTGTGCATCACTTGTGTAGGGTATTCCTTTTCCACTTTCACATTATCCAAGAATGTGTGCAGTATAGTTCATAATTTTTGTGATTTAGATTGTCTTGAAAAAGGAAAGGTAAATTATTTCCCATGGAAAAAGAAGGTTTTCCCTTTTTATAGGTTGTTTGGACTTACGTGGAAAAATTTATGGTATGCCTTTCATATTATGTAGTTTAAATTTGAATTAACAAGTTATTCTACATGAAAATATAATTACCTATGTGATGTCCTTCATCACTAATTAAAATTATAGGGTTTCAATTTCCTAGACTCTAACTCATCTAATACTAAATTCTAGGTTCTCATTGGTGGATCACTCTTCCATTGATTTCCTTTCCCTCTGGATCTTGTCATACTTTAAAAGTCATCAATGATACATATATTATTTCAGGTATCCCAAAAGGCTTTATAGTAGAACATATTGTGAAGTTTTTTTGACACTTGAGGATTCTTTTTAGAACTGCAACGCGGTCTGTGCTATCGAGTTATATATCAAGCAACTTGTCCTTAATAACCACACTATGAGGTAGGTTCAACCAGTTTTAACTTGTTGGGACATAGCATATGAAGTTGTGTGATGAGTCCATATCACGGGTCTATTATGGTGAAAAAAGTGAAGACACGTAATGATAGTTATTATGTTAACATTACTAGAAACATTTTCGAAATTATCCATGCTATCAAGATGTCAAAATTCCAAGCATTAGGTGTCAGTACTCGTAGCTAATAGATAATAATAATAATATAAAAAAATCACAACTTGATTCTTGAAATATGATTGTTACACATTGGTAACCTAGTTCATGAGTTACTATCACCCAAAGACTGCAAAACAAACTTAAAATATAAATTAAACCAACATGAGAATCCAACTAAGGGTTTCTCAAAAAAATCATGCCATAACTTGGCATTTTGAAACCCAAATTTGAATCCATCATAAGTAATACAATGCAAACTCAGATGGATTTTCAATGCATGTTTGCATGCTACACTTATTCTCTGTCTAGATATCATTTTTTAAATGGAACCATTAGTCAAGCCCATAGTCCTTTTTATGTGAAAAATTTTAGCTCTATTTGAGCTCTTTTTTGCTCCACCACCTCCATAAACATATGCAAACATATATCATGATCTTGGAATTCCATTACATATGTATGTGCCAATGTTCCATAATCATGCCCCATCAACAATTTAAGAAATTTCCATTGAATATCAAATTATGGAGGGGGGGAACTTTTTGCTGCAACATTTGGCTCAAAATCAGGGACCATCTCCGTATGAGGTGAATAAGAACTATAGATATTTGAAGAAGTAGATTAGTGCCTTTTCCTCTGGCCATGGAGTATTGTTTCTTATACCCAAAAACCCCTCAACATCACTTCTTATTAGTTCTTAACAATAGTGTTGTAAACAATTTGAGAATTGATATAGCAAAATCTCACACTTCTCAAGATAAAGTCCTAAAGCTAAAGTGTGATACCATGTGTAATTCAATAGCCCCATTGTCACCTCACCAACCTCTTTTCACTTTGAGCTAGCTCTCCTCCAACTCAAGGGGGGTTATCCCTAGTAGATGTTAGGGATCTAATGGCCCAACCAAACCAAGTCAAGAGCCCCCTAACTCTCTATGTTTACTACTATCAATCAAAATATTGAACAATAGGGTTAGACATGCATCCTGAAGATAAAATTGCCAAGGTATTTTTGGGTAATTTCAAAGGGAAAGTCCCCAAACACATATAATCAAGGAATTATAACGTGATTTCAAACATTAAATATCAACAAAATCGTTTAAAGGATACTGAAAGGAAAAAGGGATGGAAGATAGAAAGTGCCTTACTTAAATGCTCTAAGGATTTTTCAATAGTTGCTCCAAAAGCTTCACTTCAAGGCCCTTCAAGATCGTCTCCAACAATGCTATACCATCAGCTTCAACAATGTTGCTCCAAAAATGTTCTCAAGGTCTTCACAACAAGTTTACTAGAAGTTGCTCCAACAATATATTCAATAAGGTCTTCATTGTCAACTCGTCTCTTGTTTGGGTGTCTTAATGTGCAATGACATGTTTCCAGGACTGAATTCAATGCAAGGCATATTTGAAACTCTAACTCTATCTTCCGGTGTCTTATTAGAAATTATTTCAGTTTTCATTTTGTGTTTTCAAGTTAGATATTGTTTTCAAGTTTTTACATTTATAATTTTATTGCAATGTGGCAGACTGATCAGAGCAGTGCAGGAACAACCTCGAGACGGGATGATCGTGGAAAAAGGCCAGCGGAAGAACATGTAAAGTGCCAACATTGCTCTATCTTCAGGTATTTTAGTTATTTACATAATTGAAATAATATTAATTTTGTTCAAATATACAGACACCTAGTCATGGTACACCTGATGATTCCCTCTTTGAGGAAGAGCTTTCTTCATCCCTATCTCCAGTGTTCTTGTTGCGAAAAAAGGCGCGAGATGCAAGGTCGGAATTTAATACTTTGATAGATGCGCCTCAAACACCTGAAACAAAAGAGAGGATAAAAGAACTTATGAGCCAGCTAGAGAGATATCAGGTAATAATAAAAAGTCAAAAGGATTTTTTTTTTTGTTCTGCATGAGATGAATTGTGATAGTTTGATTTTTAATTTTTACATTGACTAAAGTAACAAAAATTTCTTTTGTATGTAGCGTTTTCTGGCATTTGCTGAACCCGGTGTTGGTGGTAGTGGGACACAAGGGCAAGATATTGCCCAACAACCCTCTCATACACCTTCTACTCCTTTAGGTGCCAGCCAAGAAACACACCCTGCCCAAGCAGACACCCAGCCAACCGCTGAACGTGTTGGCAATGATGAGGCTGATATGGCCAACTACATTATTGCGTTTCCTAGAGCTACACGTGTCAACTCCACAGGGACCATTAATGGCACGTTGTTGGTGAACGATGAGGGTGTCCCTATAAAGCATGTACAACTCCTAGGTAAATTTTAATATTTTAACTATTTCATGTACTTTATCTAAAACATATTTATCATGATTTTTATTTTTAAATTAATGATAATATCTTCTTTTTTTTCTGTGTAGGAAACAATGAGTTCTACAGGTTTTTGGAGAGCCATGCGTTGGTAATTTTTGGCCCAACCATACGCACAGGGTGGAATTCCCAGAATTCCAACCTGAAAAAAGAACTTCTAGATTATCTAGAAGCCTTTTTTGGGGTCGGCACATTTGACAGAACAACGGTGGCTCGGGTAGCCGGAAAATATTTGAAATATACCAGGGACACCTATAGGACGCAATTGAAATTTAACCCTAGATATGAGCGTCCTCTCACAGTTCCAGAGAGTGAGTGGAGAGCACTCATCCATGACGGAAAAGAGAAAAGGGCAAAGAAAGAAGGAAAAATACCAACTCGACCCGCAAGGTATTACAACTTTAATTCAATAGCTTTAATTTTCTCATGTCTAAAATAAAAGTGTGCCACGTCATCTCTGACTTTAATATTTTGATGCTAGGTTGCCTGACACCTCAAAGGCAACCAAAGCTAGGATTGAAAAAAAGGGCCATCACAAGCTAGGCCAGGGCGGCTACTTGAAATTAGCCACAAGAATTGTAATTAAGTAGCTAAACATCTTATAATTAATTGTATCACCTTCCAACGTTTTTGTAATCCTATCAAACATGATTAAAAATACACAATCATATGTAATGTAGGGTGATGACTTCGGAACAGAAACTACAGAGGAAGATAAAAATATCGCTTTCCATTTCAGCTATCAAGCTGTAGTTGAACGTCGCAGAAGCTTGGGGCAGGTCCCAAGATCCAGAATGCCCGATAAGGTAAAACATTAACCTTTCAATATGTTTGTTTTCGTCCATAAATTTAATGTCTAACAACTTTGTTTAAATCAGGGGAGCAGCACTACCGACGAGGCAAATAACCCAGTTTTAGAGCCAGAAGTAGATGATCCTCACGTGCAACCTGATCATTGTAGTGGGGACCAGGCCGACAATGCTACTATCAGTGAGGGCCGTGACGGTAATTAATTTCCACTTATAATTTTTTCTATTTATACCTTGATGGTTGTCCTTATAATGTTTTTTGTTTAAATGACAGAGAATGTTTCCCTTGAAGATCTTCCCACCAGAGAGGAAGACAGGGCAACAGTCCCAACGGCGACAACTGGTGCACCAAGTAAATAATCTCATTGCAATTTTTTTTATTCATATTACCGAACTAGTTCAATGATCTTTAAAAACTGACAATTAAAATTTAATATTATCTGTTTTTGTAGGCGATGCCTCGTCACTGGATGAGTCCAGACATCGTGACCACGCAACTAGGTCAGCGACGACAACTGGTGCACCAGGTAAATAATCTCATTGCAATTTTTTTTATTAATATTACCGAACTAGTTCAATGATATTTAAAAACTAACAATTAAAATTTAATATTATCTGTTTTTGTAGGCGATGCCCCATCACTGGATGAGCCCTAGTGCTCCCCCTGCGGCAACGCATCCTATGACGCACACGAGGCATGGGTGCAGTCTCAGGCGCAGTGGGCAAAAGAGGATACGGAGAAAGACAGACATAGGCTGAAACAGAGGAAGACACACACAGACAGAACCGAGAGAAATGCAGACATGCAGTAAGGTCGAAGCAGCAGTTCAGCTGGCCACTTCTCCTTATCGTCACAGTTAGCAGGCAGCGTAATCCAGCAACCAGCTCGTCTGAAAAACCATAGCGAAATGCCATTTTGTCGACCTGACTGCAATGCAATGAAAGGATGCCCGTCATAATTAATCTCTGATCATTATTAATGAGAGCCAAAGGCCCGATCATATTGGAGCGTGCGGAATTGCTAAGAGGACTGGAGGTCCAATCTTGAACAGTATTAAAACTTAATTAATGGGGATTTGATGTGAAAATTTAATTGCACAGCGTTAAATCTTAATGCAATTGATATGAAATCACCATATCCATGTCCCATCGCGTTAAACGCCAATCGATTGCACCCGCAGCTGGGAGCAGGGCAAGTTTTTATTAAGGACACGTGGCAGAAATTGATTGGAGCGGATTTGGGCCACTCGCGCAGTGGAAATCCGGACCCGTAAAATATTAGGGCGAATTTGATAAGAAATTCGTGTCACAACTCTCCCTCCGTACGCCAGCCCAACTTCGGACCCGAAAAAGATTAGGGCGGAAATAATTTGATTTTCGAGTCACAAAATTGGCCGACGTCAGCAGGATATTTTGGAACGCGAATTTGGTTTGAATTATGGTTTATCGCCGTTTGAAGTCCGGCGGGCTCGACTTAAGAACAATTTTGTTTGATCCCATCTTATAAAATTTGTGTTGGTTTTCTTTGATAATACACATATTTATAATACATCATGGGAATACCACACTAAACATGTGGAAAAGTTATATAAATTATTGAGAACAATCATTTTTATGTAAAAATATCCAAATGTGCTTTTGGGAAATAAGAATTCGAGTATTTGGTTCATATTGTTTTAAAGGAAGGAGTGAAGTTGGAGCCTCAAAAGATGCAAGCTATTATAAAATGACCTATTCCTAAGAAAATCAAGGTTCTTAGAAGATTTTTTAGACTTACATGATATTATTGATAATTTGTTAAGAATTATGCATGCATTTCAAATCCACTCACATATCTCTTGAAGAAAATATCATTTATATGGAATGATGAGGCTACTTTGGCATTCTCTCTTTTAATGGATGCCATGTCTTCTACACCAACATCGGTTGCACCTATTTTTGGTAAAACATTCATAGTAGAGTGTGAGGCACTAGGACAAGGAATTTACGTAACATTAACACAATAAGGGATATCATTGGCTTTTAAAAGAAAGGAATTCAAAGAAAATATTTGGTGAAATATACGTATGAAAAATAAATGGAAGCAATATTACATGCAATAAAAAATGGGGATAGTATATCATTGGGTGGTACTTTAAAGTCAAGATATACCATGATAGCATAAAGTATTTTTTGAAGCTATGATTTTCATTAGAAGATTAACAAAAATGAGGAGAAAAAATGCAAAGTTTAATTTTGAGATAATCTGCAAAAAGGGTAAGGAAAATTTAGTACATGATGCTCTTTCTAAAATAGAAGAGGCCTCAAATTTATATCCAATTACATTTTCTATTTCTAGGTGGCTAGAAGAAGCTTGCCATAATGGAAAAATGACAATAGTACTAAACAAAAACTAAAATTTATAAAGGATGGGATGAACTCTATGGAGCATTGGGAGTGAAAGAGAGATATACTTTGGTGCAAATGTAGAATATTTTTATGCACTCAAGCATATTTGAATAAACAAATATTAAGGGAGTCCCATGTCTCTCTGATGGTAGGACGCAGGGTTCCTTAAAACATCTCAAAGGATCAAAAAATATATTTTTGGAATGAATGAAGAAAGATATTCAAAATTTTGTAAGAGAAGGTCAGGTTTGCATAGTAAATAAAAGAGAGATAGTAAAATCTCTAGGGTTACTTCAACCATTCCACATACATATTCAAAGACTAGAAGATATATCAATAGACTTTATTACAGGGTTACTGAAATATAAAGGTAAGTATGACATTTTTGTGGTCATTTATATAGACAAATTTTGTAGATTTTTTTTGTAGAGCTCAAAGTACATAAACTAGAAATTGCACCAAGAGGCGCAAAGGAACGTCGGGGCGGTAGATATGTAAGGGAAGCAATTTAATGAAAATAAAAATTTTGTGACGATATGAAATATTGGATTTTAAACTGTCAAACATTTTTTTTTTTGTGTTGTCAAGGTATGCACACAGTTAGTAAGATGCTTAAAACCCTGAAAAATGATAACTCTGAAACCCATGAGTCATCGCCTGAAACCAAGAAATTATCAAAAACCTGAAACACATACCGTGTACAAGAGCTCGATTCGCTATAGCAATTGAACACCATATGTCCAGGCCCAAAGCCAACTACAACACACCTGGGTTTAAACATCGAACAAATCTGACGGTCCGGCGTACGTTGCTCTTCCACCTTTGATTGGACGACTGCAAGCGAATATCGCAAAATTTCTTGGTCCGAGCTTTAAGGGCTCCAAAGGATGTGAAATTCATTGTTTTACTAAACCACCCTAGGCTTACGTGTCAAGCACAGGGGTGTATTGCGTTTGTTTGACAAAAAACCGCGCACTGCCGTATGATTTTGTGTGAAAACCGCCTTTCGCCTCCAAAAACCGCCATCACTCTTTACACAAGGTCCCACTTGGTACCTCAAGGTTTCGCCTATGGTTTATTGCACAATTCGATATCAGCGTTCGTAATAACACTTCCAACACTGATTCAATACACCAACGTGATCAATACATTCTGGGTTTGTGCGTCTTCCACAACAAAAGCTCATTGCTCTCATCGGTACCTCACTCAAATTAAAGTCGCAATTTCTGCAGTGCTTGGGCTACCACTGGTGATAATTCCCGGTTAACACATCGAAGGTAGGGAGTTCCTTTTACCACTGTAAGCTGACATCCATAGATCAACTGATCAGATTCAACGAGGAAACAAAATTCGCTCCTTAGGAGCTTTTATGCAGAGTTAATGCAAATAGGGGATTTCTGTTGCATTTCGTGAATCCCATAGCGATTCTCTTCGACCTTCCTTGAGATTCTATCCAGAAAGAAATTAAAGCAATTCTCCGCAGCATGTACAACCCGACACTTCACGAAGGGGAATCCTCCTTCAGTTTCTGAAGGTTAATTACACCCTTAACTCAATTGAGTCGAATCACAGTGTTGAGTCCGGCGCGTTACTTAACTTCCAAGGGTATGTGGCGGCACCTCCTCTACAGTGGATGCTGCCAAATAAGTTTGCATGAATTTCTTTAAGTTTAGAGGTGCTACCACATGTCGTATTCTCCCAAATCAACTCTGCAATTGCCTCGTCGCCTTTCCTCTGCGTTCCTAGGGCAAAACCTGCAAAACACACCGTTAATACCTTGAAAAAATGTTTCCCGTTTCAAAAGTCTGTCCCCGCAGGCCGTCTCTTCTGATGTGCAGGCGAAGCCGACAGTTTTGGTGGCCGAGAAGTTGGGGGAAGGCGGGCTGGAGCTGCTTCGAAGTAGCCCAATGTGGACTGCTCCTACAGTTTATCGCAGGAGGAAGTCTGCCCAAATATCTCGCTTTGCGACGCTGTCACGGGAGGCTCAAGGTTGTCGGCAGAGCGGGTGTGGGTATAGACAATGTGGATATGCAGGCAGCCACTGAGTTTGGGTGCCTGGTCATCAATGCTGCCACTGAAAATACCGTTGCGGCTGCTAAACACGGGATCGCCTTGATCGCATCCATGGCGCAAAACATCCCCCAGGCTGATGGATCCCCCGGGCATGATATCCACATCCTGGAAGTTTTTCGTTTTGCTTAATGAACAGAGAGCGCAGGAGGATGGCAGGGGGCCTTGAGCACGCAGCCGAAGTCATCAGCTCAACCGGATCACTAATATCGCCCTCAACGTCTCTTCCGCGAATCGATCACTGTTAACGAGCGCGCACAAAACCGGTGCTCAGACCCCATACACGTGGCAAAATCTAATTGGTTCCATGCGCGATAGGAAAACTGTTTCTCATTGGCTGGGGTGAACAGTGTTTGCTCACCCCAAGCCCGCAAAGAAAACGCCTCCGGCGTAAAAATGTGAGAGGTCATGATGACTTTATAAATCTTTATAAAGTGACATTACATAGTGACAATAAAAGTGATGAAAAACATTAGAAAATAAAATAAAAATTAAAAGGAAAAGGGAATAAATTCAAATTGGAGAAAATGAGAGAAATTGGAAAAATGGAATTAACAGAGCAGAAATTGATGTCTCTCTCATTCTGCATTTTTTTCTATTTTTTTTCTCCGGATATTGGATTGGGCAGCTTAGTGCTTATTTCTTCCTGGAAGAATTTTTTCTACTGAAGATTGGATTGCACAGCCTAAGGCTTATTTCTTTCTTATTTCTTCATGGGAGGAAAACCCTTGGATGGAAAACTGGTTTAGGACAATCATCCACCCTAGCTAGTTGAGAAGAGATTCTGCAGATCCTTTATCAGTTTTCAATTTGACAAGATCGGTATCATCAAGAGGTTCATTGGGAATGGTTTTTCTCGCCACGGAAACCCTTCTTAGGTTACACAAATCAAGATCGCAATATGGGGTCATTGCACATGTTGATAGTGAATTAATCGGCCTGGAGAGCTTTCTTATTCCTCTACGAGTTACCACCAGCTGAGAGGAGCGAGTAATGTCAAGTCACTAAGTTTATGTGCCTAACATACAGTTAGTTGCATTTGCATGCACAGTAAGCTAAAGAGACTACTAAAAGAACCGGAGAGAATTTAAGATAAACAGTTACATAGGAAACACAAGCCTGTCTAAGAACAAAGTGTATTAAAAAATAGCCACTAATTTATCGGAATAGAATCAAACTATTGTACTTAATTAGATAGGGATTTTATCATTTGCCTGTCTGTAGTTTGCACAGTTAAATTTAACATTAAAGTTAACATACAGGTCTGGTCAGATCAACCAGTCTCTACTCATTACATAAGAACATCTTATCAATGAAGCTTTTTTGTAGATGTCATTCTACAAACAACAGCCAGTTGACAAAAATAACATAGCTCTGTGTAGGGTTCTGACTCCTGACCACCAATATTGCAGCCAGTTATCTCTATTAACAACAAGCCAAGTGGCAGAAGTGGCAGAAGTGGCAGAAAGAGTAGAGAGGGAATTTCTGCAATAAACCTCTATGTGTGAACAATTGTTTCCAGTTAAATGATTTCCAAGCTTAGTTGCCATTGAATTATCTCGAACTGCTAATTGTGAAGAATTGTTTAAGTGTGAGGCGATTGGGTACTGATAATTGCATTCTTTTGTCTTTGAATTCCCGTAAATCGTTGGATAACCTGTGAACTCACCCCACTCGAAGGCGAGGTCTGTGTAGAGAACCAGGGTCGTGAACATTGTTCAAATATAAAAATCCCGCTTAATAAAGAGACAAAATTATTGTGCTTTCAGAACCTGACCCGAGGATTGGACATGAGTTAACAAAAAAAAGGATAGTGGAACCATACTTGCACCCATGGTCAAGCCCTGTACCAAAACCACGAGCGGAATCACAAAAGCGGGTTTCCCATATCGCACCGCTTTTGCGGAGTAGGCGGTATTTCCTATTCGCGAGCGATTCCATAGGGAATGCGACACGTGGCGAAGTGACCCCGGAAAACAACCGTTTAACCCACGCCATCGCACGTTAAAGCCCGATGTTGGAAGCCAAGCGAAATTGCCAAGAGTCGTTGATTTGGAGAAGGGCCATCGGACGGTGGTCGCACGTTGAACTTGCCCGGAGGTTAACTAAGGTGTGCGGAGGATAGCCAGGTACGATACGAGTGTTTGATTGGTTATTGATATATATAGGTGGGGCCGGAGTATAATGAAATTGTTTAATTAAACGATTGACGGATAATTAGCATAAGTCTGGAGCGTGATTGTTGTAAGGCTGGGTGGTGAAATATAGAGCCGAAAGTTCATTACAAGTTATTTATTTAAAAAGAAACGTGGAGTATAAATACGAAGTGTTGAAAGTTAAACATTAGTTATAAGGCTTGGAGATAATATAAAGTCGGGAATATAAATTAAATTCCAACCATTGTGGATAGTATTTATTTATCAAATTCTACGAATTTGATAAATAAACCCGAAGAAAGAAGAAGTCAATTAAGACTCAGGCTGGAGGAAAAGAACGGGGTAAACCAAGGGAAAATGTTGATAGAGCGATTGTAGACACACCAGCTCTCCTTAGGGGTCCAATTTCAGTTTTGTTGCGTCACACGATGATCTCTCTTCTCTGGCATTTACTTGTATTGAAGATCACTATTCCAGGAATAAGGAGTTAT
The DNA here is from genome assembly GCA_034641835.2 of Pinus albicaulis. Classification (NCBI taxonomy): domain Eukaryota; kingdom Viridiplantae; phylum Streptophyta; class Pinopsida; order Pinales; family Pinaceae; genus Pinus; species Pinus albicaulis. The sequence continues at coordinate 553,033,340 of CM076569.1, forward strand.
TTGCTCCAAAAATAACCCTAGCCAAACATTGACAATGCATCAAGGATATCTTTCTATGCTTCACCAACCAGAAATTAAACAAACAGAAATTTACCCGACATTTTTGTAAATTCAAAAGGAGGACACGTGGAGCATTAATATTGGATAGCATGAAATTGAAGGGAATCTGAAAACCTGAAAACCGGACCCGAATTTTTTATAGGGCACATTGGATTGATAATTCGCGTTACAAATTAGGCAGACGTCAGCATCCCATTTTGGAACGCGAATTTGGTTTGAAATTCAATCTATTCAGACTTTTGAAGTCCGACGGAAAGGGTTCTTTAATGTTTTGATAGTTTAATATATATATATGTTTTAAACATATGTTATATATATATCATATATATATTCATATATATATATATATATATATATACATATGTTTAAAACATATGTTATATATATATATCATATGCAAAATGAAAGGTGGGCCATAGAATTTAGTTTTAATTTTATTTTTTTTAAAAGAGGGTTTATTATAATATGTTTTATATGTTAAGCATATAAAAATAAAAAGGACAAAAAAGCTTGGTAGTTTTTTTTATAGATAGTACGTAAATTTTTTATTACACAGCAGTGTGTAAAAAGTGAAAGACTGAGTGTAACTTTTTAAGTGTGTATGCACAGCAGTGCGAAAGTGAAAAACACAGCAGAGTGTTTTAGAGACAGAGTATGTTTGTTTTGAACAGACAGTGAGTTGGTTTTATGCACTGCGTTTTGTAGCAGTCATAATTTTGTAATCCCTCTCAATGAGGAAGAAGTGTAATAGTTTTTTTTTTAGTTATTGAAGGGAATAGAAGTTTGTTTTCAAAGTATTGAAACTCTGTCTCCTGTCAAAGAAATTTTTATTTTCTCTGTGTTAGAGGAAGGGAGATTTATTCTCCATTCATTATTCTGGAATTTTTCAATATTCCAACATGTGCAAGAACAACAGATGTTGTGGTTCCATCCCCAGCTAAATCATTTGTCTTTGCCGCAGCTTGCCTTACCAACTTGGCCCCAATATTTTCAACTGGGTCCTCTAATTCAACCAATAAAAAGGCCCAAACCATAGCATTGAGATACATTTCATTACATTGTCAATAACAATAAAATTTGACTCAGCCATAACCCTTTCCTTTTATTGTTGTGAAAAGATTTATGCATTACTCTAATGTGGCTAGTCCATAGGCCAAGTAGACCACTGGGTAACAAATATGTTTCCTTTCACCTTTGAGTTTTCAAATTATGCCTACCAAATCTAAGACATTTAAGAGGGGAACTAATACAACGTTAAAAAGAAAACCAGAGCACACATCTACAAATTACCTCCTTAGCTACTGTCACACCATCATTAACTATTTTCAGAGAACCATGCTTTCTCTCCAAGACAACATTTTTCCCTTCGCCCCAAGGGTGACTCCAACAAGATCAGCAAGTTTGTTCACACCGCCTGCAAGACAAATTGACAATGCTTTCGGTAAGTGTGCAATTGAATGCCAGACCATATGCCAAAACAAACCTCCATGAAAAATTAAAATAAAACATTAAAATCGAATATAAGTGGACAAGGAAAGATCCACCGCAGTGAAGTTTCACGTGCAGGTGACCTTCCTTTAAACATAATTTTTTCTCTGACCTGCAATTTTTTTGTCACTGAGCCATCCTTGTTGAAGTACGACTCCTTTTCCATAGCTCTTGTATTAACTACCTTCTCTCTGTCTCGTAATCTTAGATTCCCTCTTCTGCTTGAGCAATTAAAGGAAATGGGTGAAAAAACTGAAAGAGAAGACAATTGTCTGCCATAATTATCAAACATTGCACCCAAATTCTTCCCCTTTCCATTGTTACCCAATGAGGTAGATGTGGCAATTGTTGTCATACTGCCCAAAGCAGAGGCCATCTTCTCTTATCTTGAATATAGAATTACAAGATCTTCATATTAGTATGAACCTTAAAAAACATGACTCCCATTGCTAAAAACCACTTTTAAGTTGTAACATGCAAACTAAACAACTATCACAACTTTTGGCAACTTCTGGAGCATTAAGAGAGAAACAACCAAAGAGAAATACAACCACAATCCTCATTTTAATGAGACCGGACTATATATTTGCATTAAGATAATAGAAAGAAATCATGACTATATTAAGGCCAGCACAAAACAATCTTTAACCAATGTCTCTCGCGACCTTCAGGTTGCCATGCTAGAGGTTGCATATTTTTAATTTAAATTCTTGACCTCTTGTGCCCATCTATGAATGCATCCAATGGGATATCTACATCAAATACTCCTTTATATCCCCAAAAACAAATTCCCTACTACAAGAGCACCAGTATTGATGGATCACCCCACACCATCCCACCCACTAGAAACGGTGAAAAAGGAAACCCGAGAAACCTTCTGAAATATCTCAAGATGACTATATGGGTGGTTCTTATGAATCAACCAACCATTCAGAACATGCTCATCAATCCAAACCATGAGAATTATGTGACAATATTCAAGCAGGCACTGAATCGGATTTCTGAAGCTATGTTAGAGAAACCCTAAACTCTCACTGAAAATAGGTGAAATGTGGCACCACTCAGAGATTGACATGTGCCAATTGGTACAAGTGGTAGACAATTGGCATGCTCAAACAACGAGGTGATGCGGGAATGACATGAGGAAGAAAATATCAGAAAAGCCCCAAATCTGGAGAACTAAAGCTCATCACCAACCTGAGATTGACAACTTTACATGATGTAACCTATGAAATCGTAAATGGAGAAATCATAGTAACAATAAAGTAACCTATGTAACAATAAAGTTAGATTCATCCTGGGAGTGGTAATGGGAGAAATCATAGTGAACAACAAGAAACATGCAGAGTTGCTTACAATCAAATAGATGAAAAAACACATACAAAAAACCTAGATAATAATCATGAACAAGCTTAATATTGTATTATGAACTGTAAAGGAACTTACAAAATGTGACATTACGAACCTGGTCAAGCGCACAAGCAAAATATCCTGGACATGACCCTGGTTGACAAGTTGTATTGCTCATGATGCAAGAGGATTTGTACCTGCACTGCCAAGTCAATCAAAATCCATCATTATCTATACAATAAATACAAGTAATTGATGTAGTATTTTTACTCTAAGATGCATTCTTATGATAATGTTAGAACATATGTTGAAAATGTCAAAACATACCTGAATAAGCTCCTCTTCGTTTCAAGAACAATTTATTGGAATCGCATGAACTTGGAACAAGCCTCCCACGATCTGAAAGAGTAGCAACTAAGTCAACATTGACTTTTTTGTTGCTACGCTGGATCGAGGGAGGTTTGCTCCAAGATTAAATCGCTCCAATAAATTATTCTCTACTAAACAGGGCCAACCACGTGAAGGTGGAATCTCTTATGGCCCCTCCCCCCCTCACATCACTCTCAATTCCCCAATACCCAATCTATATTTCATTTTTTACTTTCATGAGCATAAAAAAAAATATTTAATAACTAATAAAAAAACAATTCAACAAAAATTACAGAAGGAAAAATTGCAATTAATGTTTGACATAAAAATAGTATGATAAATGAGTTTTTTATATAACGCAAAAAACGTTCCAAGTATGGTAACGTTTGTCTTATAATAATACAATATTTTACATTGTCAATTTTTCTTTTTCTTCTTCCTATTTTTAAAGCTCCTAATTACATCATCAATATCATCGTGCTTTGCTCCTGTTTCGTGCCTTTCAACCCGCACTGCTGACCTAGTTGCGTATTCACGATGTCTGGGCTCATCCAGTGACGGGGCATCGCCTACAAAAACAGATAATATTAAATTTTAATTGTCAGTTTTTAAATATCATTAAACTAGTTCGGTAATATTAATAAAAAAAATTGCAATGAGATTATTTACCTGGTGCACCAGTTGTCGTCGTTGGGACTGTTGCCCTGTCTTCCTCTCTGGTGGGAAGATCCTCAAGGGAAACATTCTCTGTCATTTAAACAAAAAATGTTATAAGGACAACCATCAAGGTATAATTAGAAAAAAATATAAGTGGAAATTAATTACCGTCACGACCCTCACTGATAGTAGCATTGTCGGCCTGGTCCCCACTACAATGATCAGGTTGCACATGAGGATCATCTACATCTGGCTCTAAAACTGGGTTATTTTCCTCATCGGTAGTGCTGCTCCCCTGATTTAAACAAAGTTGTTAGACATTAAATTTATGGACGAAAACAAACATATTGAAAGGTTAATGTTTTACCTTATTAGGCATTCTGGATCTTGGGACCTGCCCCAAGCTTCTGTGATGTTCAACTACGGCTTGATAGCCGAAATGGAAAGCGATATTTTTATCTTCCTCTGTAGTTTCTGTTCCGAAGTCATCACCCTACATTACATATGATTGTGTATTTCTAATCATATTTGATAGGATTACAAAAACGTTGGAAGGCGATACAATTAATTATAAGATGTTTAGCTACTTAATTACAATTCTTGCGGCCAATTTCAAGTAGCCGCCCTGGCCTAGCTTGTGATGGCCCTTTTTTCAATCCTAGCTTTGGTTGCCTTTGAGGTGTCAGGCAACCTAGCATCAAAAGATTGAAGTCAGATATGACATAGCACACTTTTATTTTAGACATAGAGAAAATTAAAGCTATTGAATTAAAGTTGTAATTTACCTTGCGGGTCCAGTTGGCATTTTTCCTTCTTTCTTTGCCCTTTTCTCTTTTTCGTCATGGATGAGTGCTCTCCACTCACTCTCTGGAACTGTGAGAGGACACTCATATCTAGGGTTAAATTGCAATTGCGTCCTATAGGTGTCCCTGGTATATTTCAAATATTTGCCGGCTAGCCAAGCCACCGCTGTTCTGTCAAATGTGCCGACCCCAAAAAGGGCTTCTAGATAATCTAGAAGTTCTTTTTTCAGGTTGGAATTCTGGGAATTCCACCCTGTGCGTATGGTTGGGCCAAAAATTACCAACGCATGGCTCTCCAGAATCCTGTAGAACTCATTGTTTCCTACACAGAAAAAAAAGAAAGATATTATCATTAATTTAAAAATAAAAATCATGATAAATATGTTATAGATAAAGTACATGAAATAGTTAAAATATTAAAATTTACCTGGGAGTTGTACATGCTTTATAGGGACACCTTCATCATTCACCAACAACATGCCATTAATGGTCCCTGTGGAGCTGACACGTGTAGCTCCAGGAAACGCAATAATGTAGTTGGCCATATCAGCCTCATCATTGCCAACATGTTCAGCGGTTGGCTGGGTGTCTGCTTGGGCAGGGTGTGTTTCTTGGCTGGCACCTAAAGGAGTAGAAGGTGTACGAGAGGGTTGTTGGGCAATATCTTGCCCTGGTGTCCCACTACCACCAACACTGGGTTCAGCATGTGCCAGAAAACTCTACATACAAAAGAACTTTTTGTTAGTTTAGTCAATGTAAAAATTAAAAATCAAACTATCACAATTCATCTCATGCAGAACAAAAAAAAAATTCCTTTTGACTTTTTATTATTACCTGATATGTATCTAGCTGGCTCATAAGTTGTTTTATCCTCTCTTTTGTTTCAGGTGTTTGAGGCGCATCTATCAAAGTATTAAATTCCGACCTTGCATCTTGTGCCTTTTTTCGCAACAAGAACACTGGAGATAGGGATGAAGAAAGCTCTTCCTCAGGCTTACCATGGCTAGGTGTCTGCATATTTGAACAAAATTAATATTATTTCAATTATGTAAATAACTAAAATACTTGAAGATAGAGCAATGCTGGCACTTTACATGTTCTTCCGCTGGCCTCTTTCCGCGATCATCCTGTCTCGGGGTTGTTCCTGCACTGCTCTGATCAGTCTGCTACATTGCAATAAAATTATAAATGTAAAAACTTGAAAACAATATCTAACTTGAAAACACAAAATGAAAACTGAAATAATTTCTAATAAGACACCGGAAGACAGAGTTAGAGTTTCAAATATGCCTTGCATTGAATTCAATCCTGGAAACATGTCATTGCACATTAAGGCAACCAAACAAGAGACGAGTTGACAATGAAGACCTTATTGAATATATTGTTGGAGCAACTTCTAGTAAACTTGTTGTGAAGACCTTGAGGATATTTTTGGAGCAACATTGTTGAAGCTGATGGTATAGCATTGTTGAAGGGCCTTGAAGTGAAGCTTTTGGAGCAACTATTGAAAAATCCTTAGAGCATTTAAGTAAGGCACTTTCTATCTTCCATCACCTTTTCCTTTCAATATCCTTTAAACAATTTTGTTGATATTTAATGTTTGAAATCACGTTATAATTCCTTGATTATATGTGTTTGGGGACTTTCCCTTTGAAATTACCCAAAAATACCCTGGCAATTTTATCTTCAGGATGCATGTCCGACCCTATTGTTCAATATTTTGATTGATAGTAGTAAACATAGAGAGTTAGGGGGCTCTTGACTTGGTTTGGTTGGGCCATTAGATCCCTAGCATCTACTAGGGAGAACCCCCCTTGAGTTGGAGGAGAGCTAGCCCGAAGTGAAAAGAGGTTGGTGAGGTGACAATGGGGCTATTGAATTACACATGGTATCACACTTTAGCTTTAGGACTTTATCTTGAGAAGTGCGAGATTTATATGTTTGCATATGTTTATGGAGGCGGTGGAGCAAAAAAGAGCTCAAATAGAGCTGAAATTTTTCACATAAAAAGGATTGTGGGCTTGACTAATGGTTCCATTTAAAAAATGATATCTAGACAGAGAATAAGTGTAGCATGCAAACATGCATTGAAAATCCATCTGAGTTTGCATTGTATTACTTATGATGGATTCAAATTTGGGTTTCAAAATGCCGGGTTATGGCATGATTTTGTCGAGAAACCCTTAGTTGGATTCTCATGTTGGTTTAATTTATATTTTAAGTTTGTTTTGCAGTCTTTGGGTGATAGTAACTCATGAACTAGGTTACCAATGTGTAACAATCATATTTCAAGAGTAAAGTTGTGATTTTTTTATATTATTATTATTATCTATTAGCTACGAGTATTGACACCTAATGCCTGGAATTTTGACATCTTAATAGCATGGATAATTTCGAAAATGTTTCTAGTAATGTTAACATAATAACTAACATTACGTGTCTTCACTTTTGTCACCATAATAGACCTGTGATATGGACTCATCACACAACTTCATATGCTATGTCCCAACAAGTTCAAACTAGTTGAACCTACCTCATAGTGTGGTTATTAAGGACAAGTTGCTTGGTATATAACTCGATAGCATAGACCGCGTTGCAATTCTAAAAATAATCCTCAAGTGTCAAAAAAACTTCACAATATGTTCTACTATAAAACCTTTTGGGATACCTGAAATAATATATGTATCATTGATGACTTTTAAAGTATGACAAGATCCAGAGGGAAAGGAAATCAATGGAAGAGTGATCCACCAATGAGAACCTAGAATTTAGCATGAGATGAGTTAGAGTCTAGGAAATTGAAACCCTATAATTTTAATTAGTGATGAAGGACATCACATAGGTAATTATATTTTCATGTAGAATAATCTGTTAATTCAAATTTAAACTACATAATATGAAACGCATACCATAAATTTTTCCACGTAAGTCCAAACAACCTATAAAAAGGGAAAACCTTCTTTTTCCATGGGAAATAATTTACCTTTCCTTTTTCAAGATAATCTAAATCACAAAAAATATGAACTATACTGCACAAATTCTTGGATAATGTGAAAGTCGAAAAGGAATACCCTACACAAGTGATGCACTAGTGTACATTTGAACACTAATAGATTTTTTTAGTTGAAATGCAATGCTTGTTTTCATTTAAATGTAGGGTTTTTAAAGCAGGGAGAAATAATGGCTGCCAAATTAATAAGTGTTTCTTTGGGAAAAATTTAAATCTTGTATTGGGTGATGAAGATAATAGAGGGTATTGAATCTTGATTCTTGACATCTAGAGAGAACCCTACAGCCTAACACAATCCAATGAAATTGACCAAAAAAACCCAAATAGAGTCAACCCTACTATAGGAGGAAGGGCCTGCAGTAAGAACTTACCATTTTGCAAGAGCTGAGGGCGAATGCAGGGCGAATGCTGTTCTGCAAGAGCTGAGGGCGAATGCAAGGCGAATGTTGTTCTGCAAGAGCTGAGGGCGAATGCTGAGGGCGAATGCTGAGGGCGAATGCTGTTCTGCAAGAGCTCAGGGCGAATGCTAAGGGCGAATGCTGTTTTGCAAGAGCTGAGGGTGAATGCTGAGGGCGAATGCTGTTCTGCAAGAGTGGAGGGCGAATGCGCACGTGATATCAGACGTTAATGTAGCACACATGTACATTTGAACACTAATAGATTTTTGTAGTTGAAATGCAATGCTTATTTTCATTTAAATGTAGGGTTTTTAAAGAAGGGAGAAATAATGGCTGCCAAATTAATAAGCGTTTCTTTGGGAAAAATTTAAATCTTGTATTGGGTGATGAAGATAATAGAGGGTATTGAATCTTGATTCTTGACATCTAGAGAACCCTACAGCCTAACACAATCCAATGGAATTGACCAAAAAAACCCAAATAGAGTCAACCCTACTATAGGAGGAAGGGCCTGCAGTAAGAACTTACCATTTTGCAAGAGCTGAGGGCGAATGCTGTTCTGCAAGAGTTGAGGGCGAACGCTGAGGGCGAATGCTGTTCTGCAAGAGCTGAGGGCGAACGCTGTTCTGCAACAGCTGAGGGCGAACGCTGAGGGCGAATGTTGAGGGCAAATGCTGTTCTACAAGAGCTAAGGGTGAATGCTGTTCTGCAAGAGCGGAGGGCAAATGCGCACGTGATATCAGACGTTAATGTAGCTATTGCGACAGATACAAACAATAAAATCATTTTTATGTACCGTGAATATAAGTTTCGTATTTTTATGTAGCGCGCATATAAGTTTCGTATTTTTATGTAGCGCGCATATAAGTGTCGTTATACTGGCGGCGGAAAAAGCGTCGCTACGGCGACGGATGCCTCCAAACGTCGCCATTGCGACACCTAGACGTTGTGTTGTACATGCGACGTTTGGAGGCATCCGTCGTAATAGCAACGCTTTGGGCCATAGTGTCACAATTGCGACGTTTAGTGTTGCAATTGCGACGTCTTCCTCCAAACGTCGCAATTGCGACACTTTGTCTATGTGTCGGTATTGCGACACTTATCTATAAACGTCGGTATAGCGACGTTTTCGGGCGGGATTGAAAAAATTTGGGGAAATTTCCGACACTTGGTCAAAAGCGTCGGAACCAAGTGTCGGAATTTCCGCCAAATGTAGTAGTGTAAGCTTGTTCATGATTATTATCTAGGTTTTTTGTATGTGTTTTTTCATCTATTTGATTGTAAGCAACTCTGCATGTTTCCTATTGTTCACTATGATTTCTCCCATTACCACTCCCAGGATGAATCCGACTTTATTGTTACATAGATTACTTTATCGTTACTATGATTTCTCCATTTACGATTTCATAGGTTACATCATGTAAAGTTGTCAATCTCAGGTTGGTGATGAGCTTTAGTTCTCTAGATTTGGGGCTTTTCTGATATCTTCTCCCTCATGTCATTCCTGCATCACCTCGTTGTTTGAGCATGCCAATTGTCTACTACTTGTACCAATTGGCACATGTCAATCTCTGAGTGGTGCCACATTTCACCTATTTTCAGTGAGAGTTTAGGGTTTCTCTAACATAGCTTCAGAAATCCGATTCAGTGCCTGCTTGAATATTGTCACATAATACTCATGGTTTGGATTGATGAGCATGTTCTCAATGGCTGGTTGATTCATAAGAACCACCCATATAGTCATCTTAAGATATTTCAAAAGTTTTCTCAGGTTTCCTTTTTCACAGTTTCTAGTGGGTGGGATGGTGTGGGGTGATCCATCAATACTGGTGCTCTTGTAGTAGGGAATTTGTTTTTGGGGATATAACTTAAAAGTGGTTTTTAGCAATGGGAGTCATGTTTTTTAAGGTTCATACTAATATGAAGATCTTGTAATTCTATATTCAGCATAAGAGAAGATGGCCTCTGCTTTGGGCATTATGACAACAATTGCCACATCTACCTCATTGGGTAACAATGGAAAGGGGAAGAAGTTGGGTGCAATGTTTGATAATTATGGCAGACAATTGTCTTCTCTTTCAGATTTTTCACCCATTTCCTTTAATCGCTCAAGCAGAAGAGGGACTCTGAGATTACGCGACAGAGAGAAGGTAGTTAATACAAGAGCTATGGAAAAGGAGTTGTACTTCAACAAGGATGGCTCGGTGACAAAAAAATTGCAGGTCAGAGAAAAAATTATGTTTAAAGGAAGGTCACCTGCACGTGAAACTTCACTGTGGTGGATCTTTCCTTGTCCACTTATATTCGATTTTAATGTGTTATTTTAATTTTCATGGAGGGTTGTTTTGGCATATGGTCTGGCATTCAATTGCACACTTACTGAAAGCATTGTCAATTTGTCTTGCAGGCGGTGTGAACAAACTTGCTGATCTTGTTGGAGTCACCCTTGGGGCGAAGGGAAAAATGTTGTCTTGGAGAGCAAGCATGGTTCTACGAAAATAGTTAATGATGGTGTGACAGTAGCTAAGGAGGTAATTTGTAGATGTGTGCTCTGGTTTTCTTTTTAACGTTGTATTAGTTTCCCCTCTTAAATGTCTTAGATTTGGTAGGCATAATTTGAAAACTCAAAGGTGAAAGGAAACATATTTGTTACCCAGTGGTCTACTTGGCCTATGGACTAGCCACATTAGAGTAATGCATAAAGATTTTCACAACAATAAAAGGAAAGGGTTATGGCTGAGTCAAATTTAATTGTTATTGACAATGTAATGAAATGTATCTCAATGCTATGGTTTTGGCCTTTTTATTGGTTGAATTAGAGGACCCAGTTGAAAATATTGGGGCCAAGTTGGTAAGGCAAGCTGCGACAAAGACAAATGATTTAGCTGGGGATGGAACCACAACATCTGTTGTTCTTGCACATGTTGGAATATTGAAAAATTCCATAACAATGAATGGAGAATAAATCTCCTTTCCTCTAACACAGAGAAAATAAAAATTTCTTTGACAGGAGACAAAGTTTCAATACTTTGAAAACAAACTTCTATTCCCTTCAATAACTCAAAAAAAAAACTATTACACTTCTTCCTCACTGAGAGGGATTACAAAATTATGACTGCTACAAAACGCAGTGCATAAAACCAACTCACTGTCTGTTCAAAACAAACATACTCTATCTCTAAAACACTCTGCTGTGTTTTTCACTTTCGCACTGTTGTGCATACACACTTAAAAAGTTACACTCAGTCTTTCACTTTTTACACACTGTTGTATAATAAAAAATTTACGTACTGTCTATAAAAAAAACTACCAAGCTTTTTTGTCCTTTTTATTTTTATATGTCGTAACATATAAAACATATTATAATAAACCCTCTTTTAAAAAAATTAAAATTAAAACTAAATTCTATGGCCCACCTTTCATTTCGCATATGATATATATATAACATATGTTTAAAACATATGTATATATTAAAGCATACATAAAATTAAACTATCAAAACATTAAAAAACCCTTTCCGTCGGACTTCAAAAGTCTGAATAGATTGAATTTCAAACCAAATTCGCGTTCCAAAATGGGATGCTGACGTCTGCCTAATTTTAACTCGAATTCTCAATCCAATGTGCCCTATAAAAAATTCGGGTCCGGTTTTCAGGTTTTCAGATTCCCTTCAATTTCATGCTATCCAATATTAATGCTCCACGTGTCCTCCTTTTGAATTTACAAAACTGTCGGGTAAATTTCTATTTGTTTAATTTCTGGTTGGTGAAGCATAGAAAGATATCCTTGATGCATTGTCAATGTTTGGCTAGGGTTATTTTTGGAGAAAATAACTCCTTATTCCTGGAATAGTGATCTTCAATACAAGTAAATGCCAAAGAAGAGAGATCATCGTGTGACGCAACAAAACTGAAATTGGACCCCTAAGGAGAGCTGGTGTGTCTACAATCGCTCTGTCAGCATTTTCCCTTGGTTTACCCCGTTCTTTTCCTCCAGCCTGAGTCTTAATTGACTTCTTCTTTCTTCGAGTTTATTTATCAAATTCGTAGAAATTCGTAGAATTTGATAAATAAATACTATCCACAATGGTTGGACTTTAATTTATATTCCCGACTTTATATTATCTCCAAGCCTTATAACCAATGTTAACTTTCAACACTTTGTATTTATACTCCACGTTTCTTTTTAAATAAATAACTTGTAATGAACTTTCGGCTCTATATTTCACCACCCAGCCTTACAACAATCACGCTCCAGACTTATGCTAATTATCCGCCAATCGTTTAATTAAACAATTTCATTATACTCCGGCCCCACCTATATATATCAATAACCAATCAAACTCTCGTATCGTACCTGGCTATCCTCTGCACACCTTAGTTAACCTCTGGGCAATTTCAACGTATGATCACCATCCAATGGCCCTTCTCCAAATCAACGACTCTTGGAAATTTCGCTCGGCTTCCAACGTCGGGCTTTAACGTGCGATGGCGCGGGTTAAACAGTGGTTTTCCGAGGGTCACTTCGCCACGTGTCACATTCCCTATGGAATCGCTCGCGAATAGGAAATACCGCCTACTCCGCAAAACCGGTGCGATATGGGCAACTCGCTTTTGTGATTCCGCTCGTGGTTTTGGTACAGGGCTTGACCACAGGTGCAAGTCTGGTTCCGCTATCCTTTTGTTTGTTAACTCATGTCCAATCCTCAGGGTGGGGTCCATTACAACAATTTTGTCCTGCTTTATTAAGCGGGATTTTTATATTTGAACGGTGTTCACGACCACAGTTCTCTACAACCCCAGTTCTCTACACGGACCTCACCTTCACCTCACCTTAGGGTGGGGTGAGTTCACGGGGTTATCCAACAATTTACGGGGAATTCAAAGACAAAGGAATGGAATTATCGATTACCCAACCTCACGGTTAAACAATTCTTCTGATTAAGCGATTCGAAGAGATAATTCAATGGCAACTAAGCTTGAAAATATTTAGCGGAAACAATTGTTCCTACAGTTTTATTGCGAGAAAATCCCCTCTCTACTCTTTTCGCCACTTCTACCACTTGGCTTGTTGTTTATGTACTGAGCTCTAAAAAAATCACAAAATTTGTCTATATAAATGACCACAAAATGTCATACTTACCTTTATATTTCAGTAACCATGTAATAAAGTCTATTGATATATCTTCTAGTCTTTGAATATGTATGTGGAATGGTTGAAGTAACCCTAGAGATTTTACTATCTCTCTTTTATTTATTATGCAAACCTCACCTTCTCTTACAAAATTTTGAATATCTTTCTTCATTCCTTCCAAAAATATATTTTTTGATCCTTTGAGATGTTTTAAGGAACCCTGCGTCCTACCATCAGAGAGACATGGGACTCCCTTAGTATTTTTTTATTCAAATATGCTTGTGTGCATAAAAATATTCTACATTTGCACCAAAGTATATCTCTCTTTCACTCCCAATGCTCCATAGAGTTCATCCCATCCTTTATAAATTTTAGTTTTTGTTTAATACTATTGTCATTTTTCCATTATGGAAAGCTTCTTCTAGCCACCTAGGAATAGCAAATGTAATTGGATATAAATTTGAGGCCTCTTCTATTTTAGAAAGAGCATCATGTACTAAATTTTCCTTACCCTTTTTGCAGATTATCTCAAAATTAAAACTTTGCATTTTTTCTCCTCATTTTTGTTAATCTTCCAATGAAATCCATAGCTTCCAAAAATACTTTATGCTATCATGGTATATCTTGACTTTAAAGTACCTCCCAATGATATACTATCCCCATTTTTTATTGCATGTAATATTGCTTCCATTTATTTTTCATACGTAGATTTCACCAAATATTTTCTTTGAATTCTTGCTTTTAAAAGCCAATGATATCCCTTATTGTGTTAATGTTACGTAAATTCCTTGTCCTAGTTCCTCACACTCTACTATGAATGTTTTACCAAAAGTAGGTGCAACCGATGTTGATGTAGAAGACATGGCATCCATTAAAGAGAGAATGCCAAAGTAGCCTCATCATTCCATATAAATGATATTTTCTTCAAGAGATATGTGAGTGGACTTGAAATGCATACATAATTCTTAACAAATGATCAATAATATCATGTAAGTCTAAAAAATCTTCTAAGAACCTTGATTTTCTTAGGAATAGGTCATTTTGTAATAGCTTGCATCTTTTGAGGCTCCAACTTCACTCCTTCCTTTAAAACAATATGAACCAAATACTCGAATTCTTATTTCCCAAAAACACATTTGGATATTTTAACATAAAAATGATTGTTCTCAATAATTTATATAACTTTTCCACATGTTTACTAGTGTGGTATTCCCATTATTTATTATAAATATGTGTATTATCAAAGAAAACCAACACAAATTTTATAAGATGGGATCAAACAAAATTTTTCTTAAGTCGAGCCCGTCGGACTTCAAACGGCGATAAACCATAATTCAAACCAAATTTGCATTCCAAAATAGCCTGCTGACGTCGGCCAATTTTGTGACGCGAAAACCAAATGAATTCCGCCTTAATCTTTTTCGGGTCCGAAGTTGGGCTGGCGTACGGAGGGAGTGTTGTGACGCGAATTTCTTATCAAATTCGCCCTAATCTTTTTCGAGTCTGAACCCGCCATCCTTTTGACTTTGTAAATAAAACAAATTGCGTCTGCGTCATTTTCATTGTTCCGTGCGCTAACTAGTCTTCCATGCAACAAAATTCAAAAACCAACTGTTAACGCTTGCTGACCGTTACCTTGCTGAAGAGAATTGAAGCCGAGTATTTCAGGGTTCTTCTGTCATAACCAGCGCCTGTTTAAACACGTTTCATTTCCCGTAAACAGGTATTTATTCCAATTCCCCGCTAAACTCTGTAAAAAATCCTGGTTTTAGTTTTAATTCTACACTAAGGTCTGAAAAGAAGTTCAGTTTGGTCTTTTTTGTTCCCAGAACTGCAATTATATTCCCAAAACTGGTAATTGTGCCCCTTTTCCACAAAAACCCCAAAATTCCATTTCTGAATCCACAAGAACCAGAAATGGAAGTTCCTGTAGCTCTGAATGTCGTTCCCATCAATGCCCCTCACAAGGACTTGGATTATTTGCCTTTAGCCGATATGGATTTTCAAATTAAGGACTTGCGTCTCAGTGAGAATCCTCTTCGAATATTTTGTCGCTGCAGAGACAATTATTTGAATGGTTCTGACATCTTTGGACTTTGGGAATCAAATCTTCCTATGTACTTTCTCCCCTCAGTCCGTATTTTTCCTGAGTTAATCCATTATTTCTCCGCAAATTATGATCCCAAGCAACGAGCAGTTTTATCCCCAAGTCAAAATGTCCTTTTCCCAATAACTGCTCAGTCCATAAATGAAATTCTACAATTCCAACCTGGTCAAGCTCTCACTCCCCTATCCATGGCTGAATTACTTGAGAAATATACTAAGTTATCCCATGAAGAGTTAAACCGCCTATGCCAAACCTTCATGTTACCAGAGCATCAGCCTAAAACCCCTCCCCCTTATGGTTATACTTTCTTTACTGATGAGGGTAGAGTTATTTTAAACATGATATCTTCCATAATGGGCTTCAATACTAGTGAGTATGTTGATCAGTTAACCCTAGTATTGTTATCCATTTTTACCCCTGGACAACCTCCTGTTGTCAAGTACGATTTTGCATCTTATATTTCTGACAAAATCCATGATCAGTTCATGAGATTTGAGAATGAGAGAGTATTTAATTATTCTTCTGTCATATATCATCTCATGATTTACTTTCAGTCAGAAAATTTCCCTTTTTATGTTAACAAACTTGATGCCAAAGGGAATCCTAGGTCAGTCATCTTTTGGTCTGCCATTACTCACCATTCCTCTGATTCTCCTTATTCCTATAATGAGTTTGTCGACCTTTTTGTTCATCCTGCAACTACCTTGTTGACATGAGTCTCTCCTCCTAGAATTAGCAATGAAATCAAGAAAATCCTTCAGCTCTCAAAGCAGTACAAGATAGGTGACTGGTACCTATATCAAAACTACACAGAGATTAGGATATATGGATGTGAATTATGCCCATTCAAACTGCCCAAGTATGTCCCAATAAGACTCTTTGCATTAGAATATTTCAGGCAGATGAATAATTCAGATATAATTCATTTTTGCAATGCAAAGAAAAAGGCTCAACTCAGGATCAAGAGCCAATTAGGTCCCTTCATTTGTAACTCTAGGGAAGCTGGAAAGGAAGCCGAAAGGATTTTAGAAGACTATCTCAAACTACAAAAGAGTTTCTACTAGGTGCCTTATGATCCAAACAACTTTATCTGTGATAGAAGAATGAAAAATAAATTGTCACCATACATCCATCAAAGAATCCCAGAAATAGAACAATATGTTAATATGGATGAATGGACAGAAGGGACATTGGTTGAAAAAGATAGTGAGCAGGTCAATGTTGAAAATGTAATGAAAGATCTTGAAAAGATACTT
Organism: Pinus albicaulis; assembly: GCA_034641835.2. Classification (NCBI taxonomy): domain Eukaryota; kingdom Viridiplantae; phylum Streptophyta; class Pinopsida; order Pinales; family Pinaceae; genus Pinus; species Pinus albicaulis. The sequence goes on from CM076569.1 coordinate 553,049,971, forward strand.
GACCTAGAATCTTTTGGACAGGTGCAGGGATCTTCTTCAGCCAGGACTTTACAACAAAATTTGCAGGAGATTAGTATAGTAGCAGTAGAATCTAATGGTAAAGAAAAGGAGCCTGATATACAAATAATTGAAAATTTCATAATGACAGAGCAACCAGAGACTTCTAAAGAACAAGGTCAAGGACAAATTCCTCCTACTCAGATCAGTGAGCCAGAAATTTCTATTTTACAAACTCCTCTGAATATAGAAAAGGGAAAAAAGAGAGAGGCTGAAACAACTACTCCTATTGGTGGCTCTTATGAACAGCAAGATGTTAAAAGGCAGAAATTAACTCCCCTTCCAGAAGATGAATCATTTCAGGAAATCCCTGACAACCAGGGAAGAGAAGACAGTCAGCAAACAGGTACAGGTAGTGGGACATCCACTAATTTTCAAAAATAGGAAATACAGAGGCAACAAAGTGCAGAAATATCTTCTTTCAAACCTCCAGTAAAAACTGCCTGGGACATCAAAAGAACATTCATCAATATAAAGGCCAGGAACGATCCACTTAGACTTCAAGTGTACAACCAATATTTGAAGATGGCTCCGAAAAATCAAGAAAGATTGATGTCATCTTATGACATCCAACAGGGTAAGATGTTAATGAGCCATTTCAAGCCCAAGGTGCAGCAGCCTCAGATAACTGCAGATTACGTTAGGACTAATTTTGAAGTCTTAGAAAAGGATATCCATCCTTTAGATCAAATTGAGCTACACAAGCAAACAGGTGAGATGATTTATTCTACTCTGACGGATAAATCAATGATAACCCATAAGTTGTAGGATTCTTTGGATAATACTAATACACAGTTGCAGCTTGAAAAAGCCTCCTCCCGGGCTAAGGATAATAGAATCAAAACTTTAGAGGAAATAATCATTGGTATGGGTCATAATCCTAAAGATGTGAAAGGTATTCAAGCTTTGATCAAGAGAAAAGATGATGATATTGCAGCTCTGAGAAAACAATTATAGTTACCAGCCTCAAGACATCCACAGACTGCATAAATCATGAAACAAAATTCTGAGGAAGAACTAATGGATTTGCTCTTAAAATTGAATGAGAAACTTACTGCAACTGAAAAAGAGCTTGAGAATGCATTAAAAGATAAGTAGGCAAATATTCCAGTATCTACAGCAGGAGTAGTGACAGGTACAGCAACAACAGGTCAGCTAGCAGAATTGTCACAGAGCAACACTGCAAATTTGAACACTGATGAATTAACAAAGTCAATGGAAGATATGACACTTCAGGCCATAGAGCTTCACAAAACAAAGGAACAATTGGCCACTCTAGAACATAAATATGATCTTTCAAAAATGAGTGTTGCTGATAAAACAAGAGAAGTGAACAAATTAGAAAAAACGGTCAAAGCATTGGAAAAGGATCTCACATTGGAGAAACCTTTAAAAGAAATAAATGAAATTCTTTGGGATAATATCATTCAATCAATAAAGGATGTTTGGTCCTCAATTCAAATAATGGATGAACAGAGTAACTTAGTTAAATTGGCTCTGGATGAGATTGAGAGATCAAGAGAAGAGTTAGGAAATATGCCAGAAGAGGTCGATACACTTATACATTTTTTGAATACTCGGACTAAGAATCAACTTGCAGAAATTGGTATTCAGGACAGGACCGGAGCAATCCTGGAAATAAAGAGAGTTTTTACTAAAAGAACTCTGGTACAGAATTTAGAACGAAGGTGCTCAGATATGCAAGAAGAAATCATTCCCTTCAGAGAAAGATTGAATATTTTGTTAAATAGAGGATTGCCCAGTCCTATAGTTGCAAAAGATAAGCTAATGGACCTTGATAGTTATGTTGAAAAATTGGACAAATATGCTGATAATCAAGCTAGTTCTTCAACGAGTTCATCAACAACAGCATTGCCTACAGGGAAAAACCTTCATGACAGATTGGAGAATTTATTTTATCTTGAGCATGAAGTAAATCATTTGTTCCCAAATCGGCCTAATTTCTTCAGATATACTGAGGCTGATGAAACACTAAGAAAGTTGCAAAGGACCAGAGTGCCAGAAGTTCAATGGTGGGAAGAAATGATGGAACTTTTGTAAAAAATTATCCTTACATAAATTTTTTCCTATTTACCACAGTATATCATGATAAAAAGGATAAAAGGATGAAAAAAGGTCAAAGAGTATCGAGCAGTTAAAGAGTATCAATGAAACGAAATAAACATCATAGATAATATCATGTCCCTGTATGTGACATGGGGTATTTTTCTATCATTGTCTGGGGTGGGACTTCCACTTTTTTGGATGGATATTTGGGTTCCAATCTTCAGATGTGAAAATGTAATGACTTCATGGACTGTTTTACTTCATATAATATATTCAAAATAGCATTTTTTCTCTTCTGAAAAAAAAATGATTAATGTTTATCATTCTACCTTCAAAACTAGCGATGCTGGTCTATGTTGCTAGTTTATTGATATGGTCTGATGGTCTTTTTATATTTTGGACATATCACACTCCTCACATGATTAGCGTTTTTCTCTGTTCAAGGATTTTGGGTACTTTAATTTGTATTTGGTACAATGGACGTCGGTACTCTATCTGTTGCTTTACTATTCTACATACTGCTATTTCACTTTCTTATAGATGCCTCGGGCATATTTGGATGCTTTCTCATATTGTCGATAATCTCCATGTGGACCATTACCGGGTTTTATATCAAGTCCCTGTATGTGACATGGGGTATTTTTCTATCACTGTCTGGGGTGGGACTTCCACTTTTCTGGATGGATATTTGGGTTCCAATCTTCAGATGTGAAAATGTAATGACTTCATGGACTGCTTTACTTCATATAATATATTCAAAACAACGTTTTTTATCTTGTGAAAAAAAAATGATTAATGTTTATCACTCTGCCTTCAAAACTAGCGATGCTGGTCTATGTTGCTGGTTTATTGATATGGTCTGATGGTCTTTTTATATTTTGGACATATCACACTCCTCACATGATTAGCGTTTTTCTCTGCTCAAGGATTTTGGGTACTTTAATTTGTATTTGGAACAATGGACGTCGGTACGTACTCTATCTGTTGCTTTACTATTCTACATACTGCTATTTCACTTTCTTATAGATGCCTCTGGCATATTTGGATGCTTTCTCAGATTGTCGATAATCTCCATGTGGACCGTTACTGGGTTTTATATCATGTCCCTGTATGTGACATGGGGTATTTTTCTATCATTTTCTGGGGTGGGACTTCCACTTTTCTGGATGGATATTTGGGTTCCCATCTTCAGATGTGAAAATTTAATGACTTCATGGAATGTTTTACTTCATATAATATATTCAAAACAGCGTTTTTCCTCTTTTAAAGTTTCAATTTTTTTTTTTTTTAAATTGAACCTTCTGTCGTTATACTGACGCCTTGTAAGCGTCGGACTTGAGACAGATTAAAACGTCGGAAGAGAGACAATACAAAAACGTCGGACGAGCGACATTCAAAACGTCGGACCACGTTTCGTCGGAATTGCGACAGATCATAGACGTCGGACATGCGACGTTCAAAACGTCGGACCACATTTTGTCGGAATTGTGACAGTTTACAACCGTCAAAAGAGCGACGTCAAAAACGTCGGACCACATTGCGTCGGACTTGGCACAGTTTACATACGTTGGAAGAGCGACGTTCAAAATGTCGGACCACATTCCATCGGAAGTGTGACAGTTTACAAAGGTCGGAAGTGCGACGGATTGGGAAACGTCGGAAGAGTGACGCTTGTTTGGAAGCGACGGAAAAGGTGTCGATAGTGCGACACTTTTTAATTGCGTCGGAACTGCGACGGTATGACAAACCACGTTTTGCCCGCGCTCGAACTGTCGCTCTTGCGACGAGTATGTGTCGGAATAGCGACGAATTGGCCGTTGGAATTTCCGCCAAATTTTCTAGTGAGAAAGAGATTATCACATGTATAAAAATTTTCTATTTCATTTGGGAAAGCTATGTATTCCACAAGGAGAGAGGCTAAGTGTCATGAGAGAAGCTCATTCTTCTCTTATTGTTGGACACTTTGGGGTAAGAAGAACAGTGGTGCATCTATAAAGGTATTGTTATTGGCCTCACATGATAGATAGTGTGTCACATTTTATAAGAGGTTTTTCTATGTGTGCAACAAGTAATCCTAGTAATAGGAATATTGGATTGTACACGCCACTACTGGTACCATCAGGCCATCAGAGAGCATCTCCATGGACTTTGTTGGAGGTCTACCTATGTCAAGAAAGCAACATGATTATTCTTTTGTAGTTGTGGATAGATTCAGTAAAATGTGTATACTTATGCCATGTAAGAAGACCATTATTGTTGAACATACTGCTGAACTTTATTTTCAAAATGTTTGGGTTCATTTTCGATTTCCCACTTCTATTGTTAGTGACAAGGATTCCAGGTTCATTGGGAATTTTTGGTCAAATCCATGGAGAATGATGGACAAAAAATTGAAAAAAAGTACCGCTTTTCATCCACAAACAGATGGAAAAATCAAAGTGGTGAACAAAATAGTTGTGCATCTATTGAGAGGATATTGCAGCAAGCATCCTAAGTTGTGGGATGAAAAACTGCATTACATCCAGCATGCTTAAAACCAAGCAAAGCACTCTTCAACACAAACCTCACCTTTTGAAGCATGCTTTGGGTATTTGCCAAAATTTCCATTAGACTTCATCTTTGGGAAGGATGTTTCAATTGATGGCCATAGTGATATTGATAAGGCTTGAAAGTTCATTGAGAAAATTCAGAGGATTCATCAACAAGTCCAAGAACAGCTTGAGAAAAGTCAAATAAAATACAAAGAAAGGCATGACAAACACCGAGTTGATCATAAGTTTCAAGAGGGAGATGAGGTATGGTTGCACATTAGCAAAGAAAGGATGAAAGGGGAAGGTAAAAAACTCAAACCCATTCACTATTGTCCTTTCAATATCATAAAAAAATTTATTAATAATGCATTCCAACTTGATTTGCCTTCATACATGCAAATGTATTCAGTTGTTAATGTTGAAAACTTACGCTTGTATGAGCCTCCTTTGATCGATGATCAAGGAAGTGATGTTCAACTACCTTCTATTGAACATTTCTCTCCAGAATTTTTGGATGAGCTCAAAGAAGATATAATTTTTGACAGGAGGACAAGAGAATCAAAGAGGGGAAGTGTTAACTGCCTTCGAGTTGGGTTCAAAGGCACCAAATCAAGCAAGGAAAAATGGATGGAGATTGAAAAGGTGAGGGAGTTGTACCCTCATCTACTGAATAGGTAATGAAGTCTTTTGGAGTCCAAAATCTTACCAATGGGGAGGAATGATCAGGAGTTCATAAATTATGCTCAAAATTCAAATTTACAAGATTGGATTGAAACCAGGATGGCTGTGTACATCTTGTCTTCATGATTCCGGCGCCGTGAACAGTTCGAAAAACCGATGTTGTATGAGGAAGATATTGTGTTCTGATCGAAAATGGTAGGACATAGGTGTTATTGAATTGTGATTCTGTCAACAAAAATCAATGAAGGCATAATGAAAAGTGGAGATTAGATTGCAGAAGTAGCAATGGGAGATCAACGGTTGATGATGAATCGCGATTTCGCATTTCGCAAATAATAACGGATACCGTTAAGAGATTCGCACAGTATGTTAAATAAGTTGCAATGTGATGTGGTAAAGTTAAAATGTGATTTGAAAAGGCAAATTTAAAAGGCTGTGTGTGATCTGTTTAAAACATAAGCACTATTTGATCGTGAACATGTATGTTTAATGAAACTCCGATATTGTTTCCACTAATGCATAAGCCACTTAACAGTTAAGGGTGCGCATGTGGCCACCACCCTAAACGTAACACTAAATGCACGGATTAATAGGTGAAGAGGATAAAGGTTAACCCTAATTTAACTCCAATTAACTGGAGTTATCCACATTTAGTGGAGTTTTCCTAGGAGATATTAGGAAAAAGAGTAGGAGGCTCATTATTTGACCATTCTAAGTGAATGAAGAGTCATTCTTGATGGAGCATGCTGAAGCCATTGGTGTAGAGAAAATAACTATTAGAGCACTATAACTACATGTAATAGCAAAATTTTGAGCATAATGAAAGATGGACAAGCCATTGGGAGTTGGACCAGAAGATGTAGCCCAGGAGGGGTGAATTGCTTCATCATGCCTGCTGTGTAAATTTCATGTGGTGACCTTTTTCTCTATTTTACACTGTTGTTCAGTGTTATTTATGCTTCTAATTCACTAAATTTCATCTATAATTCATGGAAAAACTCCTTAATCTTTATGCAAACTAATGAACCAATTATGCGCATGTTTTTAAAACTGAAAGACCCTTAGCAAATCAAAACTAATACAGTCATTTCAGATCACGAAGGAAATATTTCCCCTCACTGAAAACCACATCATAGCCTCTATCCTCCAACATTGCAACTAAAACTAAATTATTTTTCAATCCCGGTACATGCATTACATCCTTTAATAAGAAAGGTTTACCTGACTGTCTCTGGAAAGTAACTGTACCAATCCCGGTAGCACTGTACCGACCATCATCACACATTTCGATATGTATTTGGAGGTCCTTCTCCTCCAAGCTATTGAAATTTTCTTTTTCTCCCGTCATGTAGAAAGATGCACCACTATCCAAGTACCACACTGATCCCATTGCACTTGACACCATGCATGCGATGAGCGAGAAGTCCAACTCAAATTATGAGGGCAAAGCCTCACCAGCTACAAATCCTAAAGCCTTCTTTTTCTTCTTCTTTTGTGGACAATTAGTAGCATAATGTCCATGCTCGTGATAGTGAAAACACTTCACTCTTGACATGTCGTGCTTCTTGCCTTCTTTGCCAGACTCAAATTTGGAATAGGATTTATTTCCTTTCCCCTTCTTCGCCTTAGCATCCAAAGTGAAATTCTATTCATCATCTATCCTAGATGAACATCCATCCCTGGTATTTCGCCTGAATTATTCTTGCACCAAATCCGACCAAATTCGTTCCCAATTTGGAAGCTTCTCCCTCCTATTGACAAAGTCCTGATAACTATGCCAACTCTTGGGAAGGCCTAGAAGAGCTAGGCTCACCAATTCATCATCTGCGACAGTAATTCTGACGCTCCCAAGCTCATCTCGACATTGGAAAAACTTGGTTAAATATTTCAGAATAGTGTTGTCTTTCTCCATTTTGATTTTCCTGTGCTTGTCCTTCAATGCCAATTTTCTATGATCACTGTTGATGTGAAAAAATTATGTCAAAGCCTTCCACATTGCATATGGAGTCACTTTTCCATGGAGACTTGAGACAATGTGGTCTCGTACTCCGTCTAGTAAGATCCTCCTGGCCTTTGCAACCTTCTTTTTCCAAGTATCAAGATTTGCAGCATCTGCTGCAGCGGGTTTAGGAATGTCATTAGCAATGAATTCTTTCAACCGATTGTCCTCCAGTACTTCCTCCATCCTGTCTTTCCACGCAATGTAGTTAGAGCTTCCCTCAAGTGCATACTCCAATCTCAAGCCATTGAAAGCCATTTTGATCATGATTCGCCTGTCGCACTAGGAATACTTTTGCAAATTCGAATTCTATTCAGTCACAAACTCAATTTCTTCTCCACTATAGTGATTTATTGTGCTCTGATACCATGTAGAAATTATACAAACATATGTATATCAATAGATTCAGTCCGATCAAGCAATGTACTAAAGCAAGATACTGAATCCTTCTACAATTAATTTGTGGAAAATAAACATGATCGCCAAACACAACAAGTAAAGAAAGAAGCAAATCAAACCACAACACAAATATTTTCTCATTGAAAGCTTGCTGCTCAAAATCCCTCTATATTCTATTGTATATTCACCATGGAATCATGAAACAATTACAATGCACTCTTCTCACAAGAGTCTCATGCACTCTCACAACTGTCTCACACTGACCCAGACAAAATCGACCAACACTTAGCCAATTTCCTGCCTCTAATCAGCATGCCTTGCTTGTGCAATTCATGTGTAATGCAATCCCTATTCTTTAGGAATTTCATCCTTCCAAAACTGCGCAATGCTCATGGGCAATCCAATGGATGTCTTGCTGCATGCGGGCAGCCTACTAATGGTACAACTGATAGTTAACATCCCTTTAACCTTTGTCTCAACTGGGTTTCCACTGGAACTGAGATGCATGAAACTATTAATAATAAATAATCAGTTGCATGGCAGATCATTGCATGTGAATTAAATCTGATTTAATTCACTTGATCTCTCACTAGTGCAACAAATAGTTACAACTAGTTCAACTGACTTTAACTCAATAAATTGAGTTAACTGATTTCTCATGCATTAAACTAATTCACTAACTACAACTCGAACTCCATATCTAATAGAATCACTCTGCATGCCTCACCAACCACCCTCAACTCGAAATTCATGAGCTAATTGAGTTTATCACACTCAGTTAACTATTACAAGTGATTATGAGATAAGATTACATTTTATTGTCCAAATTAATTAAGGGATAATTAAATTAGACACACATTTCTTGTTGACTTTTCAACAAGTTCAAGGAAAAGTGTGTCGCTTGTCTAGAAGGAGAATATTCTCACCCAAGGAAGAATATCTTGCACCAAGTGCAGTATGAACTATAGCACTTATGACTTAGGATTTAGGAGAATATCTAGGGCTAAGTGCATGAAGAACTAGGTAATATGCATGTACACTAATACCTCCCTTGAAGCACAGCTAAAATGTGTAAAATAAATGTGTCACAAAAATATGTAGCCATAGTAGGTACCTACACGAGGGCTTCACTATGGGAGAAATACCATAATACGTGGGTTCATATTGGGGGATATATAATGAGAAAAAAAAGACATAATATATTGAGGGATATATAGGGGATAAAAGGTTTTAATATTGGCATGTATAAAAAATGGAGCTCAAAGTTAATTAAAAAATATAAAGCGGTATAAAAAATGTTAATAAAAAAATGGATACTTACAATATATAATGAATGTAGGGGTAGTTTAAATTGGGAAGGTGTATTGGGTTTATATTGGTAGGGGCTTAAATAATGTGATTTTTAGGGGTATTTTCCAATATGTACTCAAATTAAGGGTATTGTTTAATATTCTATGATCACACGTGATATATTAGAGGTTTATTGAGTGAATCCCCTGTGGTACCTACGTACAAAACAACTATGAAAATAAATAAAAGATGAGGCTTGCTCATAGATGAGGTTCCTCCTACTTGTTTTTATCATTTGTCTTGTTTCTTTCACTGCAAGTGTGTGACTATGAAAATAAATAAAAGATGATGCTTTCTCATAGATGAGGTTCCTCCTACTTATTTCGATCATTTGTCGTGTTGCTTTCACTGCAAGTGCATGGACCTTGCAGTTATTGAGAGCACCCAATTATATGAGCTTATCTTGCTCTTATATGATTTATTCAATGAATGCATCCATAGGAATCATTTTCCAATATATTTGCATTATAAGCTTTGAAGTATGAAAGGAAGAAACAATCATGGAGTACTCAAGACCAACCTTGAGAGAATATAGAAGATTAGCTACTTCTCTTTCCTATATATCCCACATGTCTTGATTTATAGGAGCAAAGATTTGAACTTTGTGAAGAAATCGTGTAGGGTATCAAAAATGTGTGGGCTCAATGAGTTGAGCTTGTTCTCTAACTGATGTCCTTGAAGTTCATCTTGTTTCACGAACAAACCCTGTAATGTGGTCTAGACTTCGCTTGTTATGGAAGTAAATTCTATGAGAATAATATATATGAAGAGACCGACAAGTGTAACAACCTAATGCTTTGTCGATCCTATTAAAGTAGTTGTCTTTCTTAACTATGGAATTATGATCTAATTCAATTCCCATAGTGATCTATAGAGTCCTTTGCATCTAAGTAAAAGGAGAATATTTGGTTTCCATTCAAAATAATTGAATAATGCTAGGATCAGTGATGGGGGTTATCCATTCTCTACAAGTAATACAATAATTTTTCAATATGTGCTTCTTCTTATAAGTTTCTCTTGTTCTCTAATACCATGTAAAATTTTTGAATAACTTGCAAACAAAAATATGGTTGCAAAGAAGAAACCACAATTGCAAGTGTGTGACCAAAGAGATTGAATGAATTTGGATTGTTTCAAAGAAAGGGTAAATTACATACAAATATTATTATTTGCAAGAGGACTAATGCATACTATGTTGGCAGTCTAGTACATGCACATAGATAATCACTAATAAACAATTATCTTAATCACAATCCATTGGCCATGCAATGCAATTAGTCCTCAATTAACTATTCATGCACAAGTGAAAAACTCATGCATGCATACTAAAGCCTTAGTTAACTAGTAATGCACAAGTGAAGAAGTCATGCATGCGTAACCATGCATATGAGGGGAAATGATGCACTAGTGGTGCATGCAAAATTGGATTCCACTTCAGTAACTGAAGTGTCAATGATGCATACTTGTTTAAGAGAATAATATTCTCACCGAAGGAAACATATTTAGGACCAAGTGCACTATGAACTATAGGATTCAATTAAATATGAGCTAGATAAATATGCATGTTCGCTAATATTTCCATAAATAAGTCTTTGAATGGTGACCTAGAATTAATATATAGGTTCCTTCCAAAACCTCACAAATGTGTGAATATGCAAGCTTATTAGCAAAAACCTATGGCTTTCTTAAAAAAACTTGTTTTTCAAAATTTGGGTTAATTGTTTTTTAAAAGGTGGTCAAAAGAGTAGTGGGGACAACCATCACTAAATGTTATCTAAAAATGCAAGTTGGCTCTTCATCATTATTCAAGGAAAACCACTCCAAGTGAAATAATCGACTCGTAGTCTATAAGGGATGAAATTTTCATTACTACCATATGCCTTTAGGCCTTAGGTTGTGATGTCCAATGAAGACAAACTCTTTACCAAGTAAAAATAGTTTTAAGTCATGCTCCTAGACCATTACTATAATATTTTTATTTCTTATAAATATTATAATATTTTGGTTTTTTTAGTAGTTATTATAGAAAATTTTCTTTCGTCGTAGTCTAAAAAACCCACAAAATAACCTAGAAATTCGAATAAGAATATGAAAAATTTCGGTAGAAATCTTTGAAAATCTGGATTATGGTTGTCAAATTTCAGGATTTGGGGTGCCCTGGGGGTTTTTGATGGTGCCAAATCAATTTCCACCATCAAAATAACTATTCAAACACTCCAACTATCTGATTTTTTGAAAAAAAAAAAAAAATTATCGGATCCTAGCAAAAACTTGTCGTTCGGGCTATTTTGTGGCATCGGTAGAAACCTCCTTTTCTTTCTTTTTCCTTTTTCTCTTGTTAAACCTTCATAAAGGAAGATTAACCCTAATGGTAGATAAAATAATGATCTACCCACACACTTCGATGCCAAGTAAAACAATTTTTATCTCCACAAGTGACTTCTACCCTCCACCCATCTCCTTGAAATTTGAACCAATAAGTGTCTAGAATTATTACCTAAACCTTTTTTACTATAAAAAATTAGTAAATCATAATTTCATATATATATATATATATATATATATATATATATAATAAATTCAAACACCTTTAAAAAAAATGATTATATATAAATATAATCTCAAAAATTAATATGTATGATTTCAATTATTACTATAAATTTTAAAAAATAATAATAATCATAAAACCTATTTAGAATTATTTTGGTAATAATCACATGAAATAGAACGTTGTCTGTTTCGAACCAACCAGTTCATCATCAGGACTATGTAAGAGATCATATCCAGACATTAAGTTTAAATAGATGTAAAAATGACTAAACTAGTCGATAACGACGAAACTAGTCCTTAGGATAAATTAAATTAGCGAGTTTGACTTTGAAAATTAAATTCAATTAGTAATGGCTAGTTTTTATTATATTTTTAGATTAAAAAATTTATTAATATATATATATATATATATATATATATATATATATATATTATTGTTATTTTTTAGGGGACAAGGAAAAATGAAAACGACCATAAAAAACCATTGATCGAGCCTAAAAGACTAAGGAAAAAGAAGCAGGGCGGAAACAAAATACACTTAAGAATATAAGGCGGGGATCCAACACCTGTTGATATTTCAGTCGTCATCTCTATTGAGATTAACATCTCTTTTTTCAATCTCTAAGGTCTCCCTTAACTTACAATGATGGAAATGGACAATCCTAGCAATGACCTTAGCTTCTTTGATGCAAATATGATGATTAGTCTTTTTTGTATGCTCAACTAAGACAGAGGAGCGGGATCTCCCATGTTTAATGTCAACAGCATGTTCACAAATCCTTTGATTTATAGACTGACTAGTTTCACCAATATAAGGTGTCCCACATGAATTAGGAATAATGTAGACACCTTTCTGATCCCTAGGGTCGGATCTTTAACCAATTTGAGAGAGTTGTGAATCGTGTTAAGGGGCTTGAAAGACAAAGAAACCCTATGTTTCTTAAGGATCCTAGCAATTCTATCAGTGGTTCCTTAAATGAAAGAAAGGCGCACAATACAGGACCATTCACTAAGCTCTTTTTTATTTTTAACTAAAGAACCTTTTTCTACTTTAAAGAAAGCTTTAAGACCCGACAACTTACTATAATCAATTTTACAAAAGACATTCTCAAATCAAATCACAAAAACCAAAATTCTAAAAAAACATAAAACCTATTTAACTTTTTTAAATTAGACTTTTACAAATGATCCCTAAATAGGTAGGGAGTACACTCCCTTAATCTGGATTAGAATATTCAAATTACGCTTTTGTAAGTGGTTGCTAAATGGGCAGTATATTTTCAGTATATCCTAATTAGGTATAATACAAAAATTTCCTACCTTCACAGTGACCCATGCTCCGCTCTTAACAATAAACCAATGATCAGTCGTTCATTACCTCATTTCACGTGCAGAGTCAAAGGAGGGGATTTTGTATGTTTATGGGGGCAGATTTTGCTGTCGGAAAAGTCGGGTACACCTTTAGTTTGTGGTGAATGCCACTCAACTTCAATGTGACCACGTCCCCCACCCCCGCTCTTATCGGAAAGTGAGCGATCGTGAGTACATCAGCTTTTCCACTTCTACAATTCGAGAATATAAACTTTACATTAATATAAGATTATAAATTTTATCGTGAAAACATTTCACAGTTTTAATGGAGATAGAACTAATAAAATTAACCATTTATAAATTTTGCATATTATAAAATTGTTGGTTAATCATTTTCTTCAACTAATTACACTTTATGAACCAAGTCTTCTTTTCACCATTTAGCTTGAAAAGGTAAATGGATGGAACAATTTATGGTAATAAAATTAACCATTTATCGATTTTACATACTATAAAATTATTTATTAATCATTTTATTTATATAAATGTACTTTATAAACCGTTCTTTTAATAATTTATGTAAAAAGAAATTAAGTGTATATATAATAATTTTGTAAATGGATGATCATGTTAATATAAAACACTTTGTTATAGTGATTAAATCAGTCCATGGACAAAAACACATAATGGTATGGAAATTAGAAAAATGAATATATATATATATATATATATATATATATATATATATATATTTTGCATTTTTAAATTTATAAATAGATTTAAATTTTGAATTTTTTAATTCATAAATCCATTTAATGTTTTAAAAATTTATTTTGTTATTTGAATTGTGTTGATTATATAATTTAAATTTGTATTTTTATCAAATTTTTGTTAAATTTTACACAAAATTGATTGGAAAAAAAATACCATAAAATAAACTAAAATGTAATTACTTTATATAATATATACATAGTTTTTTATTTTTTTAATCACATATGTATAATTGACATTCAAATATTTTGCTTAACATAGATATTGAAATGTTTTGCCCATTAAATTATTTTGTTATTAATATATTTTGAAATATAAGTCAATATTATTTAACAAGGTACATATCTCCTTCTTATTAAAAAGTAATTGATTTGTTTTACATCCAATTACTATTTCTTTTTGCACATTAAAATATTTTATTATGATTAACATCAATATTTAGATAGTTTATTTAATTACTATATTGAAATATTTTTAAAATGCATAAAATAGAAAATATAGGATTTTTTTTTACTTTTAATTACTTTATCTTTCTTTAAAGTTGAATATAAAATTGTGTTATTTAATATATACATTAAAATATTTTATTTATGACTGATAGTGAAAATGAAATATTTTAAAGCATATGAATAACTAACAAAGCGAATGGAGGACATTAGGGAGAAGGATGGAGTGCAGAAGGCTTAGGGTTTGCAGATCAAGGGGATATGGCGGTGCGGTGGAGGTTGTTCACGGGAGTGCTTCAGGCAGGACCAACGGATTGACCCTCACTGCGTCGGCCCCAAGAAGAAGACTGAGACAGATAAGGGGCCAATCGCTGGCACATGGAAAGACCAGGAAATGGATTGTCTTGGCAAAAGACCAGGACTCCTGTCCCTCCCCTGCATATTATGGATTTGATGCAGGAATCAAACCATGTTTCTGGTTTTCTCCTTTGTGAAACAGGTATACCTACGCAATGACAGATCAGAGCTGTGAGAGTCTGCCTCAAGACGAAGGAGGAGAGGTAAGGGGAGAAAATCCCTGTAGGCGTGCAGATGAGAGTGGTCGCGTCACATCACGGGATCGGAGATGGAAATGCAGCAAAGGTCTAGCGATGGGCGATCCTGCCCACAATCTTTATTCTGAAGCAATCAATAGGCACAGTTGGGACTCAGAGCGACACCTGTGGGTAATACCTCCTCCCAGAGTTTTATGTCTCTCTTGTTGCTTTGTTTTTATTGTCTACAGAAGATTAAAAATCGAATGGGGTTGTCGACTTGTAAAAAGGGTAGTGCAGGGGTTCACGACCCACTGCTCACCTCTGCAGCACAGAACAGGAGAAGGGTGTGAGGTTGCCCCCGTATGTGGGTACCCAATGTACTCAGCCCCTTTAGATCCGAGACAAAGCAGACAATTGGATGATGGAGCCGGAGCAGAAAACCTAATTCCAATAAGAGAAGAAGGGGAGAACGGATTCTAGATTTTCATGAAAATTTTTAATGGGAAAACAAAAACCCTGTGGGTACAAGAGGAGGACATGGTCACAGATCTGAAATATAAGATCCAAGTGGCAACAGGTATCTTGGCCTCGCAACAAATCCTGATCTATAGAAGGAAGGTACTGCAGGAAGAAGCCCATTTAAAAGAATATCACATTCAAAGGAACTCTTCCATTGTGTTGAACCTAAGACTTAAAGGTGGAACCCCTGGAACAAAAAAATAAGCAAGAACTGATCAGAACAGAACTACGGGACCAATGAGGGGTGCCAATATTGCCAAAGCTGACACCTCAAGTGGACCCTCATACAAGAACATTCTGCATGGGAAAAACACAATACCAGCAACTTTAGATCCAATGGAAAACACCCCCAAACCATATATTGTGGAGCAACTAAATTGTGTGCCAAAACTGAATATTAATGCAACAGAGATCGAAAAATATCAATCCACATTTGAAACAAAGGCAGTAATATGTAGGTTTAACTGTTTTTGGCCCAAACCAATGGAGCATTTCCACTGGATTTTCACCAATTGGACTATGGATTGTGATATCCATCTGTGTTCCAAGGGGTATTTTATTGTCAAGTTCACCTCTACAGAAGCCAAAGATATAATACTCAGGGCAGGACCATGGTTCTGGGGATCAACCAGTCTCTTTATCACAGCTTGGTTTCGTGATTTTGACTCAAACAAGATGAATATTACCATAATGTTAGTATGGGTCCAGTTGTATAATCTCCCGCTTCATTTATGGAATGAACTTGTACTAGAAGGCATTGGAAACACTATTGGGAGATATATTAAACTAGACATCCAAAGGCTGGAGGAGAGAATTTTTACCTTTGCACAAATCTGCATTGAAGTGGATCTCAGCAAAGGTTTACCATAAAGTATACAATTGATTCATAATCAACAAAAATGGAAGCAACACCTTGATTATGAAAACACAAAATTTAGGTGCAGGGTATATATATAGGAAAACCGGCCATCTACAAAACACATGCCCGGATGGAAAAAGAGAGAACAGGAAGAAGAAGAAGACAGGGAAAGCAACCAAAGGCTAGCAATTCCCCTCAGGTGGACCAGAGCAAGAAACATAAGATGAAGGGGACATTCCCATTCAAAATGAAAGCACATAGGTTGCCACCAATCCAGGGGCACCAGACCAAGAAGAACAAGATCCAATGGTGTCTAACACGACGCCTCAGATGATGCAAACCATAGAGGTTATAAAGGCCATGGGGGATGTTTCTGCTATAAGCTCAGGAGTGAATAAAATATCACATGTGTTAGAAAGTTCGAACTCCAAGAAAGAAAATTCCATGAGGAACAATGAGCTTTCCCTGGATCTTTCTTCCCTAAATTCAGGGACTTGGCAGGTAGTGCAAAAGAGAAAGGGCAAGCGTGAAAAGCCCAGCCCTGCTAGAAAATTATAAAATTCTTTGGTAGCCTCGCTACATTGACTAGTGGGCTTGAGCACACGAGCCCTTTGGGCATCTCGAAATGCTTAAATGCATCTACAAAATGTAACTTTCATTAATATTAATAGAAAGTTGCTGATTTTTTCTTGGAAAAAAAAACTAACCAAGGGAACATAGAGATAGTGGACTTATTGATTGTTTATAATGGTTTTAATTAAAACTAACCATCATTTTTGCTTTTTATTATGGTCAACATTATTTTTAATCAGAAAATGTTTTGTCTTTTATTATAGCCTACATCATTTGTCTTCTATTATAGCCTACATAGTTTTTTATTTAAATGATTTTTTATATTAATTTTAAAAGGTTCCCCTTATACTAGGCTTAAACTAGCATAGATTCATATTAACCACAAATCTACCAAGCACTTAGAGGAACCAACTCGCAAACTTTTTTTTAGAGTGGCTAAGAATTTTTTTTTAATTGCTTTATATAATATTGATATTGAGATATTTTGCATTTACATTTATCAATTATAAACCACATTTTCAATATTAAAATATTATTCTTTTATTAATATATTTTTAAATACATTTTGAAGCATAGTGAAATATTTTATTTCTGATCTATATTGAATAACGTATTAATCCCGCTCATGCTAACGATAATTTTTTTTATTTTTTATCTTGACGAGTGTTAATAATAAAATGAATATTGCAAAGATAAAAACTAATTCTCATGATCTTCAGAGTGAAACTAGACTCTGGTCTATTCACAAAACACCTTTGGATGAAATAATATGCCCCATTCACAATACTAAGAGAGTTCGGGATGAAAAACACTTTCTCTTGGATTTCCCGACACTTACTCACATTAGTTCTCATTTTCAAAAGATTTTCTGCACTATC